>CAJQUW010015688.1:0-423593 GCA_907163375.1 Prostheceraeus crozeri
ATATGATCATACGTTGATCTACCGGTATGTGTTTTAGTTCTTTCTCCCTTTCTTGATCGTTTCCGTCAATTTAGTTAACCATCGTTCCTTTCATGTTTCCTGATTGTGATAAATGTTCGTATTCATTGCAGTGATCAGACCCTCTTCTTCTTTCTTTCGATGGTTGATGTCGAATCGGTGCTGATTCATTCTCTCGTATGACCTTGATTGTTGAAACAGTATTATGTTGGTAAACCAACGGATTTGAAAGCGTCATCAGTCCTCATCCACGAATACTTCAATCAATTAGAACATCATTCGCCACTTAGGCAAGCTGTTGTGCGGTCGTCTTCCCGCGCTGCTCATGTCAGCGACTAACTTTCCGCTTTGTTGTCTCTGCTAGCGAAGACAGCAACCTAGCCTGCCCGCCAAGAATAATGAGGCTAATTCAAATCCCAGCTTGACATCTCTAATCGAAAGCCAACGTCTTCTTTACAAATGACCTCCATTTTTCTCTACATCGAGTGGTGGTAGCCCAGTTCGCGTTACCGAAGAATTCATCGAGTTCCTGTCTCGATCTTCTTCTCGGACATCCGCGTAGCCTCTGGCGGCCGTAAGTGGTCTATTCCGTCAACCGCTTCGTCCACCTGTCGTCAGACTAGCGACTGACGTGACCTGCTCAAGTCCATTTGAGCCTTCTTATGCGTGACAGGACATCTTCTACTCGACTAAAGGCATTCAAAGTCGTCCAAGAGCGTGTCCGCAAACTGGTAGCCTCAAAAATTTCAAACGGTGACATAAGGGACGGCGGAAGACGATGAAAAGGGCAGGGGCGCCAAATCAGAAGGGCACGTTTTATGCCTGAGTTTTCGAACATAGTTTAACTATGGCATATATTCTAAAATGCTGCTGACATTGAAATTGAAGTGTAGGTGTGCGCAAATACATGTATGCCATATGCCATATCAACGACTATTAGTTGAATAAGCTTTAAGAAACTGCAGAATTCTCCAGGCATTTCCATTCAACTTCAAATTTTATGTATTAATAAAAAAATAATCGGAAGTTTTCTACGTATATTCAAGTATGCCAGTGCAGCCAGTCAAATATTCCGTACATTTAAATCTATTAGACTTTTTCTGGAAAATTTTAAGATTTCATTTGTCAAACATGTAGATTCCGACCTCGACGCTGAGCCATGCTCCAATAAAGCAAAATGTTACGGAAGTTGATGATGCTATTAAAAATAATTCATGGACCAATCAAAATCTTCCCAAAAATTTAGTTGTCGTGGTTGGTTTTGAATGAATTGTTTCATGATGTCTGTTGAGTTGAGATTGTCTGTTTTTTGTTTATGGATGTTTTGTAGAAATAGATTGTTGTATCTTTTCTGTGACATTCGGCTTCTCATATAGGCTACTTTTTTAGTTTTCGCTGAGCTGAAAACGTTCTTTCAACTGATGCAGTAGTAATAGTCCGGGAGCTAGCGTGAAGTTGTGCAGGGAACGAGGTAGTACATAAAACTTTCACATAGCATAGTACACCTGTAACCTACTGCAAAACTTCGCGTCTGCCGGATCAGATCATTTGCTTTTCAGAAATAGAGATGATAACAAAATCCTATGTATTTCCAATGGTAAAATTGTGACATTTAAGGTGTTGACTCCATTTTTTCGAATTTTTGCTCATAAAAGTTACACAAATTGGTATTTTGTTGAACTGGTTATTATAGAAATCATCTACAGATCATGATCTTTCAAATGAGTTATCATTCAGTGACAGAGGATGAAGTAAAGTGTACAAACAGACACTTTTCGTTGGTGCAACTGCAAATTTTAACATAGAAATTTCAGGAAAATTGTTGATATACTTTAACCAAAAATGTCTGTTTGTACACTTTACTTCATCCTCTGTCACTGAATAATAACTGATTTGAAAGATCATGATCTGTAGATGATTTCTATAATAACCAGTTCAACAAAATACCAATTTGTGTAACTTTTATGAGCAAAAATTCGAAAAAATGGAGTCAACACCTTAAATGTCACAATTTTACCATTGGAAATACATAGGATTTTGTTATCCTCTCTATTTCTGAAAAGCAAATGATCTGATCCGGCAGACGCGAAGTTTTGCAGTAGGTTAGAGGTGTACTATGCTATGTGAAAGTTTTATGTACTACCTCGTTCCCTGCACAACTTCACGCTAGCTCCCGGACTATAAGTGATGCAAGCAAGTAAATGTGAAGGATCGTGTGAATGTTGGGTAATATTGTCTTTATGATTTCGTAATTTCGTTTTCGGCGAAGAGACATAATATCGTGCTCATAGATGTAACCTTCTTCACATTCGTAATCATGCTTCGAACCTACTCTCCAAATATTGCTAGCTCGTGTGTAAAATTCTCAAAATCAATATCCTTTTCATATAATTTCATGGGTGCTTCAGATGGCTCCCATTCGTTTGAGCCGTTGCAAGATGATAAGACTACATAATTTCTCAATTTCTATTAAGACCCAATTAAGGTCTACTAAGACCTATTAAGCATAATTGAGACGGCAATCTAGTTCAAGGAGACAGTAATCTATGAGCCCACAGAATTGCAGACGGAAGAATTCTAGTAAATCGGTCGTGGATTGTGCTGAAGATCCATGCTACAGATGACTGGAAATTAACTTCCTTCTTGGCATCTCAGGTGGACCGATGAATTGGAAAAATGCCCTGCCATCGTGACTGTCGTTTGGCGAAAATCATTATATTAATGATCTCGAGCTTGCTTTAATTTATTTATTAAGGAGTCTATCAAACTCACTTTAGCTGTTATCGACGGACTTTGTTAGACCTTCGTCACATTTCAAAAATATTCTTCGTCAGCAAAAGTTCAAAGAGCGTCGAGAATTTTTCCAGTTTTCTAGACAATACGATAGCAATGACTAACACAGGGCTCTTTATACTTAAGAAGGGACCCTCCATACTGCCATACTGAAAACCCAACATACATGTAATACTGATAAAGGGACCTACTCGAAGCTTTGAGGGGCACCTGATGCTAGTGGTAGGGTTTGCAGCTGATATAGATATGATACATATACGAGGCGTATTCAAATGAAACCCATTCGACTTATCTTAGCGGGTCTTATCTTGCATGACCAATTAATCAAAGCAGATCTGTGGAGTACTATTCAGTGCTTTATAACAGCGTGGCAATGTGTTTGTTCATTAAGTGTATCTGCTGTTCACGGTTAATGACGAGTGAAATGTCGTTCATGGTAGAAAGTCCTCCAAAGAAGACCAGAGAGTGGTTATTCAATTCCTGACCGCAGAAGGATGCATGCCAGCAGAGATCCATCGCAGAATGGCATCAGTATACATAGATCGAGCTGTTTTCAAAGACCACAGTGACAGAGTGGTCAAGGAAGTTTCGAGGGGGGCGAACTGAAACATCTGATTTGCCACGCCCTGGACAGGCGCACAAAGTGGTGACTGAAAGTCTGACTGAGACCATCGATACCGCAGTCAGAGCCGATCATCAACGAAGCATTCGAGATCTGGCAGATGACTTCAATGTCTCAATTGGCTCAATGCATACCATCGTGAAGGAAAAGTTGCAGTATCACAAAGTTTGCTCTCAATGGGTGCCTCGAATGCTTACTGAAAACCACAAAGAAAGACGGAGAACACTCAGTTTGGAACACCTGACTCGCTTCAATACCGAGAATGAGCAGTTCCTTCCGTAGCATTGTTGCTGGAGACGAGATGTGGTGCCATCATTTCGAGCCGGAAGGGAAGCAGAGCAGCATGCAGTGGAAGCATCCAAGTTCACCCAAGCCGAAGAAGTTCCGCGTGTAACAATCTGCAGGGAAGGTGATGCTCACGGTGTTCTTCGATATTCAGGGCCCGCTGCTCCTCGAGTTTCTTGAACCCAACTAAACAATCAATTCGCAACAGTAGACTTTGGACAAGCGATAAAGAGCAAGCGACCCGGTATGTTGTCTTCGGGTGTCATTCTTCTTCACGGCAACGCAAGACCACACGTTTCGCAGGCAACATCTGACTCATTGACAAGGAAGCGTTGGGAAATTTTGGAACGCCCTGCATACAGTCCTGACCTGTCACCTTGTGATTTTCACATTTTTGGTCCCCTGAAGAAGTTTCTCAAGGGACAACGATTCCGATCAGACGAAGAAGTGAAGACAGCTGTTAGAAATTGGTTCAAAGGACAGCCGAAATCCTTCTTTGACGACGGAATTCAACGCCTACCCAAGCAATGGGACAAGTGCCGGGAAGTCAACGGAGACTTTTTTTGATTGTTTGCTTCTGCTTTTATGTTAATAATACACAGTTGTTACTAATTGATTGTGCTTTTACTTTGTCTGCTTACTATTCTACAAATACAGTATAGCGAACGGGTTTCATTTGAACACGCCTCATATATTGATAGATATGCAGCTGGGATAGGCCCTATGCATGTATATCTATGTGCGTTATTTTCAATGAGATATTCATATGCGTTGGGTAATATGCCAATTTTCTTCCATTGGAGTACTGTATATATATACATTGATCTACATTGTTTGCTGCATATTTGGTGCGCCGCAGTCATGACTTGCGCTCTAGCGACATATAGGCCTTCGTGACCCATCTGGCCGGTCGATCGTCCCTTCTTCGCTGGCCATGTACAAGAGCAGCGAAGCGGGGTAAGGAAGTCAGTGATTGTACCATTCTTCCCATGACACCGGAAGGGAGCATTACACTCCGATAGAAAAAACACTGACAACCGATGAATGAGTGAGGATGAGGCCAATCCACAATTCAAAAAATCCATGAATCCACCTACAATAGCAAGATATCCCTCCAAATTGTGGAAAACACCTGCACTTTCCATCTCATGCTTGACGAAAAATAAATGCACGGGAGTTCATGTTCGGGACCCCTTTACATTCCCCCACAACCAGAGACCCTAACCGATTGAGCTCCAACTTTGCAAACACACTCATTAGATGTAGAGTGATAAAGTATGACTGACTCAGGTTCCATCTCTGTCTCATTCATTACTTGTGACTGATTATAAAGGCCTATTTTAGGGGAATTCATGTTCGGGACCCCTTTACAGTCCCCCACAACCACAGACCCTAACCGATTGAGCTCCAACTTTGCAAACACACTCATTAGATGTAGAGTGATAAAGTATGACTGACTCAGGTTCCATCTCTGTCTCATTCATTACTTGTGACTGATTATAAAGGCCTATTTTAGGGGAATTCATGTTCGGGACCCCTTTACAGTCCCCCACAACCACAGACCCTAACCGATTGAGCTCCAACTTTGCAAACACACTCATTAGATGTAGAGTGATAAAGTATGACTGACTCAGGTTCCATCTCTGTCTCATTCATTACTTGTGACTGATTATAAAGGCCTATTTTAGGGGAATTCATGTTCGGGACCCCTTTACAGTCCCCACAACCACAGACCCTAACCGATTGAGCTCCAACTTTGCAAACACACTCATTAGATGTAGAGTGATAAAGTATGACTGACTCAGGTTCCATCTCTGTCTCATAAAATACTTGTGACTGAT
The DNA here is from genome assembly GCA_907163375.1 of Prostheceraeus crozeri. Classification (NCBI taxonomy): domain Eukaryota; kingdom Metazoa; phylum Platyhelminthes; order Polycladida; family Euryleptidae; genus Prostheceraeus; species Prostheceraeus crozeri. The sequence continues at coordinate 5,560 of CAJQUW010015688.1, forward strand.
TATAAAGGCCTATTTTAGGGGAATTCATGTTCGGGACCCCTTACAGTCCCCCACCCCCACAGACCCTAACCGATTGAGCTCCAACTTTGCAAACACACTCAATAGATGTAGAGTGATAAAGTATGACTGACTCAGGTACCAATCTCTGTCTCATAAAATACTTGTGACTGATTATGAAGGCCTATTTTTTGGGTATTCATGTTTGGGTACCCCTTTACAGTCCCCCACAACCACAGACCCTAACCGATTGAGCTCCAACTTTGCAAACACACTCATTAGATGTAGAGTGATAAAGTATGACTGACTCAGGTTCCATCTCTGTCTCATAAAATACTTGTGACTGATTATAAAGGCCTATTTTAGGGGAATTCATGTTCGGGACCCCTTTACAGTCCCCAACACCAGAGACCCTAAACGATTGAGCTCCAACTTTGCACAACACACTCATTAGATGTAGAGTGATAAAGTATGACTGACTCAGGTTCGATCTCTGTCTCATAAAATACTTGTGACTGATTATATAGGCCTATTTTAGGGGAATTCATGTTTGGGACCCCTTTACATTCCCCCACAACCACAGACCCTAACCGATTGAGCTCCAACTTTGCAAACACACTCATTAGATGTAGAGTGATAAAGTATGACTGACTCAGGTTCCATCTCTGTCTCATTCATTATTGTGACTGATTATAAAGGCCTATTTTAGGGGAATTCATGTTCGGGACCCCTTTACAGTCCCCCACAACCACAGACCCTAACCGATTGAGCTCCAACTTTGCAAACACACTCATTAGATGTAGAGTGATAAAGTATGACTGACTCAGGTTCCATCTCTGTCTCATAAAATACTTGTGACTGATTATAAAGGCCTATTTTAGGGGAATTCATGTTCGGGACCCCTTTACATTCCCCCACAACCACAGACCCTAACCGATTGAGCTCCAACTTTGCAAACACACTCATTAGATGTAGAGTGATAAAGTATGACTGACTCAGGTTCCATCTCTGTCTCATAAAATACTTGTGACTGATTATGAAGGCCTATTTTAGGGGAATTCATGTTCGGGACCCCTTTACAGTCCCCCACAACCACAGACCCTAACCGATTGAGCTCCAACTTTGCATACGCACTCATTAGATGTAGAGTGATAAAGTATGACTGACTCAGGTTCCATCTCTGTCTCATAAAATACTTGTGACTGATTATAAAGGCCTATTTTAGGGGAATTCATGTTCGGGACCCCTTTACAGTCCCCCACAACCACAGACCCTAACCGATTGAGCTCCAACTTTGCAAACACACTCATTAGATGTAGAGTGATAAAGTATGACTGACTCAGGTTCCATCTCTGTCTCATTCTTTACTTGTGACTGATTATAAAGGCCTATTTTAGGGGATTTCATGTTCGGGACCCCTTTACAGTCCCCCACCACAACACAGACCCTAACGATTGAGCTCCAACTTTGCAAACACACTCATTAGATGTAGAGTGATAAAGTATGACTGACACTGGTTACTTCTGTGTATCATTAAATACTTGTGACTGATTATAAAGGCCTATTTTAGGGGGAATTCATGTTCGGGACCCCTTTACAGTCCCCACAACCACAGACCTAACCGATTGAGCTCCAACTTTGCAAACACAATCATTAGATGTAGAGTGATAAAGTATGACTGACTCAGGTTCCTGATTATAAAGGCCTATTTTAGGGGAATTCATGTTCGGGACCCTTTACAGTCCCCCACAACCACAGACCCTAACCGATTGAGCTCCAACTTTGCAAACACACTCATTAGATGTAGAGTGATAAAGTATGACTGACTCAGGTTCCATCTCTGTCTCATTCATTACTTGTGACTGATTATAAAGGCCTATTTTAGGGGAATTCATGTTCGGGACCCCTTTACAGTCCCCCACAACCACAGACCCTAACCGATTGAGCTCCAACTTTGCAAACACACTCATTAGATGTAGAGTGATAAAGTATGACTGACTCAGGTTCCATCTCTGTCTCATTCATTACTTGTGACTGATTATAAAGGCTAATTTTAGGGGAATTCATGTTCGGGACCCCTTTACAGTCCCCCACAACCACAGACCCTAACCGATTGAGCTCCAACTTTGCAAACACACTCATTAGATGTAGAGTGATAAAGTATGACTGACTCAGGTTCCATCTCTGTCTCATAAAATACTTGTGACTGATTATAAAGGCCTATTTTAGGGGAATTCATGTTCGGGACCCCTTTACAGTCCCCCACAACCACAGACCCTAACCGATTGAGCTCCAACTTTGCAAACACACTCATTAGATGTAGAGTGATAAAGTATGACTGACTCAGGTTCCATCTCTGTCTCATAAAATACTTGTGACTGATTATAAAGGCCTATTTTAGGGGAATTCATGTTCGGGACCCCTTTACAGTCCCCCACAACCACAGACCCTAACCGATTGAGCTCCAACTTTGCAAACACACTCATTAGATGTAGAGTGATAAAGTATGACTGACTCAGGTTCGATATCTGTCTCATAAAATACTTGTGACTGATTATATAGGCCTATTTTAGGGGAATTCATGTTTGGGACCCCTTTACATTCCCCCACAACCACAGACCCTAACCGATTGAGCTCCAACTTTGCAAACACACTCATTAGATGTAGAGTGATAAAGTATGACTGACTCAGGTTCCATCTCTGTCTCGTTCATTACTTGTGACTGATTATAAAGGCCTATTTTAGGGGAATTCATGTTCGGGACCCCTTTACAGTCCCCCACAACCACAGACCCTAACCGATTGAGCTCCAACTTTGCAAACACACTCATTAGATGTAGAGTGATAAAGTATGACTGACTCAGGTTCCATCTCTGTCTCATTCATTACTTGTGACTGATTATAAAGGCCTATTTTAGGGGAATTCATGTTCGGGACCCCTTTACAGTCCCCCACAACCACAGACCCTAACCGATTGAGCTCCAACTTTGCAAACACACTCATTAGATGTAGAGTGATAAAGTATGACTGACTCAGGTTCCATCTCTGTCTCATAAAATACTTGTGACTGATTATAAAGGCTAATTTTAGGGGAATTCATGTTCGGGACCCCTTTACAGTCCCCCACAACCACAGACCCTAACCGATTGAGCTCCAACTTTGCAAACACACTCATTAGATGTAGAGTGATAAAGTATGACTGACTCAGGTTCCATCTCTGTCTCATAAAATACTTGTGACTGATTATAAAGGCCTATTTTAGGGGAATTCATGTTCGGGACCCCTTTACAGTCCCCCACTACCACAGACCCTAACCGATTGAGCTCCAACTTTGCAAACACACTCATTAGATGTAGAGTGATAAAGTATGACTGACTCAGGTTCCATCTCTGTCTCATAAAATACTTGTGACTGATTATAAAGGCCTATTTTAGGGGAATTCATGTTCGGGACCCCTTTACAGTCCCCCACAACCACAGACCCTAACCGATTGAGCTCCAACTTTGCAAACACACTCATTAGATGTAGAGTGATAAAGTATGACTGACTCAGGTTCCATCTCTGTCTCATTCATTACTTGTGACTGATTATAAAGGCCTATTTTAGGGGAATTCATGTTCGGGACCCCTTTACAGTCCCCCACAACCACAGACCCTAACCGATTGAGCTCCAACTTTGCAAACACACTCATTAGATGTAGAGTGATAAAGTATGACTGACTCAGGTTCCATATCTGTCTCATAAAATACTTGTGACTGATTATATAGGCCTATTTTAGGGGAATTCATGTTTGGGACCCCTTTACAGTCCCCCACAACCACAGACCCTAACCGATTGAGCTCCAACTTTGCAAACACACTCATTAGATGTAGAGTGATAAAGTATGACTGACTCAGGTTCCATCTCTGTCTCATTCATTACTTGTGACTGATTATAAAGGCCTATTTTAGGGGAATTCATGTTCGGGACCCCTTTACATTCCCCCACAACCAGAGACCCTAACCGATTGAGCTCCAACTTTGCAAACACACTCATTAGATGTAGAGTGATAAAGTATGACTGACTCAGGTTCCATCTCTGTCTCATAAAATACTTGTGACTGATTATAAAGGCCTATTTTAGGGGAATTCATGTTCGGGACCCCTTTACAGTCCCCCACAACCACAGACCCTAACCGATTGAGCTCCAACTTTGCAAACACACTCATTAGTTGTAGAGTGATAAAGTATGACTGACTCAGGTTCCATCTCTGTCTCATAAAATACTTGTGACTGATTATAAAGGCCTATTTTAGGGGAATTCATGTTCGGGACCCCTTTACATTCCCCAAAACCAGAGACCCTAACCGATTGAGCTCCAACTTCGCAAACACACTCATTGGATGTAGAGTGATAAAGGAGGATAAAGCAAGAGCGAAGATTATGTACATGGAGGTCATGGAGTCATGGCCATATTAATCCAGTTTCATCATCTTTTATTCCTCTCTTACAATATGTGTTACAAAACACGGATTGATTTTACTACGGTGACAATCAGATGAACTTTTCCGCATTTCCCAGTTTTTGTCATAAAAAGTGTCAGTGGAATAAACTGTTCTCCCACTTTTTTGGTTAATTTTGAATTGTTTATCACATTATAATTAATATTTTCAATATTTCATTAGGAAACTCTCATGTAAGAAATGTCTCGAACAAAATTCCAAAAGCTGCCAATGGCAATTTAGTGATATCGATATTGATAGAAGAAAGGTTTTCCTTGTCGCATATTATTCTGCCTTTCATTCTGAGAATTTGCAATATCATATTCTCACGATTTATGCAATAGTTTTTGTGCCAATTTATCATGTTTGTCGTGTGACCATGTCATGGTCCATGTCTCAATTACTTGTGCTAGCTTTTTTCATTGTGATTACGTGGAAGACATATGTTATGACTTGTAATGGCCTGTCTGTAATTGGGGCGAGACTAATCTCACTAGGTATACCGTAAATTCAATAAGTCATCCGCACGCGTTACACCCGACGTTGTTTTAGAACGTCTCATGTCAAGAGCTTTCGAAGTGAGCCCTTTTTTCTGAGATGTACAGGGAATTGCAAAGCTATTAGCAATGACGATAGATGCCTTGTGGGATGTTCTGTGCAAAAATAACGACATGGAAGTTACAATGATTGAGAAATTATTCCCACGTGCTCCGAATATTTAATTATTGCGCTGTTATTTCTGATGGAGGTTACAAGAGCCTGTTATAGTTATTGGAATTAAACAAAAAGCAGCCAACGCCGTTGAGCTGCTTTTCAAGGTCAACCAAGTGACCATGGAATTGCGAATTTTCACCATTGTGTTCCTGATTAGAGCTACAAAGGAAGGCAAGGTTTTGTTGATGATTATCTCAGCTCCATACGTTGGTGCCAATGTTGATCGATGTTGATACATCTCAACAAATTGTATATGAAGTTGTGTGAGATGTTGATTCTGGTTTGACACTTACCATTATGGATGATTGAGTCAAGTGCTACATATAAACGATATTAGATATTGCTTATTTGGAGTTATATTTCAACAACTGCCTGTGATGGCAATGCTTAATCGTGGGAAGGCATTGATATCAAGGATGTCACTCTACATGTCTGCTTTCCTACATTGCCAACGTCAGATTTTTAGTCAAGTGAATACACAATATCTTAAGCGAGAAGTATCGATGTTGACCTCCTCTCGTGTTTTATAATTTTGTAATCACAAGTACCTGTTGACCGGTGCCAGATTTTTATTTGGCCGACCGACTATACCTGTTTCCATGCATATTTTTTTCTTTGCAATGCAGTTTGTGTGTTGTTGGTGCTGTGATGTTTCACTCATTTTGGGTTACGGCAATTGCCGCCATGGAGTGAGTATATAGCATATGAGCACAGACATCGGATAACATTATTAGGACCGATTAGGACTATATTATTTGATTATAAAATTATTATAACATTATTATCCTAATCATATGATCCTAATAATGTAATCCGATGTCTATGCATGTGAGTATACACTCTATGGTTATTGCCATAGACATCGAATAACATTATTAGGATATAATAATGTTATATAATCCTAATAATGTTATCCGATGTCTATGGTTATTGCCATAGACATCGAACATTAATCATTAAGGTCCTAGTTGCTGTTGTTCGATGTCTATGGTTATTGCCATGCGCATTTGCAGTTGTCTCTCTTCTGAATTACTTGCCTAAAGAGCAATGACGCTGTTAGTGAGAAGTGCTGTTCGATGTCTCTGTGTGCATCATTCTTTATCCTTTAGAATGCATGATGGTTGGTAGGTTGGCGATGGCTTTAGCCATAGACATCGAACAACAACAACTGTCCGTGGCTTTAGCTATATGGATTCATATAATTCTCACCAATTTTGTGCTATTCGCAGCACATGGACATCAAGCCAAATATCACTTTCTATTGTGGCGGTATAATCGATCATCATCAACAAAATCAACATGATCGCGGTACGTTCACATTATATTGGGTATGTCGTGGGATGTTTAATAAAACGTTCTTAATGTAATTTTGTGCTTTAATTTTGCTCAATTGCTCACAAAAAGCTTCTCATATGCCGTTTTAATTAAATACATTTTTCGCAAGCGCCGATCGATCAGCCACAGAAGTTAGCCGTTTATCTTCCACTGAGAAGTGGATAGTCGCCCTAAAACCACTTGAATTTCAGTCAAAATCTGCCAGACTTAGAGCTCATTTACCGCCACAGCTAGTGTGACTGATTCAGTTTCCCTCTTGTCGTTTTGGATGAACTGTGACTGATTATAATTCAAAATCTGTGATAAAATCCTCACATTCGCGCTTAGAATCACTCTGGCATTCAAACTGAGCATGCCAGCGTCATGAAACTTCACCTGCTAATGTCAAATGTTATCAACAATGCTCCATCCTACTTTTGACTTGAACTGAAGCATATAAGAAATTCTGTGACTGATTATAATTTTTTTCAGTTTGACTGATTATACATTTTCCAGATTATCTTATCTATTCTGAACAACAAAAATCTTCTTGGAACTGGTAGGTGGAACAAGGTTGTTTTTCATTTTATCTGCAAGTTAACTTGAATCCTCAAGAAGGTCAAAATTATATTCCGAACAAGCCCAAAAAACCTATGGTTAAAATCTGAACATCTGCAATACCACCGAGCAAAAGGTAATTTGAAAAATGTATAGTCACAGTCAAAATGAAAAAAGTGAGTTACAACTTCTTTGGCATTACTCTCGATCCGAGTAAGTCACTAGGTAATCTTTGATGCAGTTTCTATTAGGTGTACCGATCAGTGATTTTGATAATCGGCCGATTATTTCTTTTGAATTAATCAAAAATCGACGTTTCCATGTAGGGGGCCTGTTAATGTTAAAGGAAACTTAATAATAGTAAAGTGCACCAATTAAACCGTAAAACAGGTCCTAAATGTTTCATGCAATAAGCTTTGAGATGCCAGTCGTCCTACGTAGAATATCTACAATTGTAGCTGGTCAGTTGCAAAGCCAATGTTTGCATGTCGCAGTCAACCAGATACGAGATCGTGACATGGCCGAATGCAAATTTGAATTTGAAAGGCATAAAAAGTTTAGATCAGCGCTTCTTCCAGATTTGAAACCGAACCCTCGCTTGGATACACAGAAACACAACCGGTCGTTCGTTCTTAAGTATATTTTCCATGCCTTTCTCTAGAACTTGACATTTCTATATCGAATGCATGTAGCCTATTGCGTTGATGCGCAATCGAGTATAATTTGTGCGGTTTCCAATCATGTCTATCATGGCGGGGTGTGTAGTATTCACGAATAGGAAGTCGAATGAGAGAAATCGTTTGGTGTCATTTAGTTTGACCTTGGTCTAGGTCAACCAGACATAGATTTTCTGTAGAAATACCAGTGCACTGTACAATACAGATTAAACGATTACAAAGGAAACATTCTTGCCTGAGTTTGTCACCAGGAAAATGGCTCAGGAATCTTGTTAAACCTCTGCCATATTGAGTTAACTGGAGTCTGTTTTGCTGTTGCATCACATGTGTAACCCACATCTCAGTGCAGGGAATGTTGTTGTTGCGACAAATGCATCTCCCCATACACCCTTTCACAGGGTTGCCAACATTTGCTGAGTGGAATGCGTGACATTATTGTATTAGATAAATATACTGCATCTTGAGACGTCTAACACGAGTATTCGCATTTTTTCTGCATCTCAAAGAAGTAGATATCTAGGCCACTGGCAGCGTTCTGCATGGACATGGTATTCCAAAAGTCTATGGTATAAGGTATACGTTTAAGAGAGATGATTACATGGCCATTGACTTCCAATTAAATAGCATGTTATTTCGCTTAACTGCATAGATTTTACGCGAAAGTGCAGTTCTATCAGGAAATGTCGTTAAGAATTACATCAAAAATGCGAATGCGTGAGATAAATACAACAGGCGTGAGAAATTTTGCCTCCAGCGTGAGTGAGAAGAGGCCTGAATGCGTGAGAGTTGGCAACTCTGCTTTCATACATCCACTCTGCTCTTCAAGAGTGTCATTAGCTCCGCAGGGGCTTGAGGATTCAGGCATCGAACTGGAACATGCGTGTCCTCATCTGACTGCAGTTGCCTACCATATCCAACCGGTGATGGAAGTGACGGGTGGCTTTCTGCAGCCATTTTCCTTACCATCGCAGTGTGATGTGCTCGCTCAACATGCAGGTTTAGCGAACCAGTTCAGCAGCACGGTTGAAAAACAAAGACCAGCGGAGTTCAATTACTTTTGTGTAAAATTTTTTATACTTGTACAGCAGGCAAGCAAAGTGCTCTAACTCAGAATGCACTTGTGGTGACTGATTTGCCATCCCCAAAGAATCGAGAGCCTTCAATACCTTTCTGTCAGACGACAAGAACACCTTGAAGCACCAGTCTTGACTCCTACCAGCAAACCAACCGGATGCGTCACTTCCCGTGAAGGCATGGAACCAGAGTATTGCAGCTGCACGTTTCTCTCCGATTTTGTCATGGACAGGTTTGACTGAAATACTTCTCCTACACTTCCCTTCCCTCGTGCTAAACCTCGGACGGTATCTAGTGGTAGCTCGTGATACTTGTGAATCAATGGTAACTTCTGCTTCTTTATCGACAGTAGGCCTATGAGCATGTAGGATCAAGAGAGTATCGGCCTCTTCGTGATTATTTTGCTTTAAATTGCACTACTGAAATGCTCACATGATTATCCATATTTGAAGTAAGGCATTATTCTATTATATTCTCTGTATTCTGAACAAGACACCTACATTTTATAATGCAATTTTATTCATTTTTTAATGATCGACCTACATCAATGCACACTTATCATTATCATATTTTATAAGAATGAGTGTTAATTCAAGTACATGGATTCCAATTGAGAACACTGTATTGCCCAATAACACTCTTTATATATCAAAGCCCCACACTGAGGGTAAACCTGTAATACAATAGGAAATATCTGTCAGTACAAAAATATATATCAGTATAAAATATGATAGCATAAAGATGATAACATAATTATCAAAATATCATAATTATATATAACAATCTCCTCTATTCTTTATTAACAGAAGGTGAACAGAAAAAACTGAGAATAGGAATATGACTTTATATCAAAAAAATAAAATGTAGGCCTAATAAGTCTTTTAACCCTAGAACGTACAATGAGGTCATTTTGACTCATTTCAAATTTTGATTGGTTCTAAAACAAAGATGACCAATTTTCAGGGGCTAAAACTTCTTGACTTTTTTTATTATATTCTTCCAAACATATGATGAAAAGGACTGAGGTCAAAATTATTTCTGATAACGTCTGGAGATCGTTTTACTGAGTTTGGACATTGAGGTCAATTTGACTCATTTTACCATTCGATTCTTCTTTGATCTATTTATCTTCAGTTATCTATGTATCATAGCTGTAGAATTACCATAGATACCAACATAACCCTTGGCGGGTGAACAACACGTACTTTACAGGCTAACTATGACGTCTTCTATAAAAAGCTGCTGCGCGTCAGTAAGCAATAGCCATTGGAGTGACAACACTAACTTGTCTGTGACAATAAGAAGGGGAGCAGCTAATCATTGAATCAGTGCGACAATTTCGATACGCAGGGAAAATAATCAATAGCACCTAACGTGAGAAAAATACGCACAGCGTTAACAGGTTTTAACTTGAAGCAGTTGCATTGTTTGATTAGTCATGCCTCGTCGACGATACACGGCGGAAGATGCAACACTGTTTCTACAAGAGAATGACGACTTGCCAGCCGAATCGTACATTTTAGAAAACGAATCATCCGATGAGGAGATGGTCGTCGAGGAAAATGTATCGAGTGAAAGTGAAAATGAGACATTGAGTGATCAAGAAGATAGTAACACTGCAGAAGACAACTTTGTATCCAGATCTGGTGATGTATGGTACCTCAAACCTCACGCGAATCAAGGTCGCAATCGTAGTGCGGATATTCGTCGTAATAGTGGTGGTCCAACTCGGTTTGCGCAACAAAGAATTAACAATCTGGAGAACGCATGGGATATCATAATGGATGATAAAATTTTACAACTGATCACAAATTCCACTAATCGAGAAGGAATACGTGTATTGTCCAGTTCCTTTGTAAAAGTGTCTGTTACTGAGATGCGTGCCTTCATTGGTTTGATGTATTTACGCGGTATTTACCAAGGAGTCAAAGAACCTGCTCAAAGCCTTTGGAATCAAGAGCATGGAAGACCCATTTTTCCTGCCACCATGGGATTTCAACGCTTCAAGACAATTTTACGATTCTTGCGCTTTGATGATAAAGCAACTCGTAGCGCACGATATCGCAACGACAAATTTGCTGCCGTGAGGGAAATGTTTACGCTCTTTCAGAATAACATTGCTCAGCTTTATTGGCCTCATGAATGCATAACTGTTGATGAGCAACTTTTCCCATCGAGAAACAGGTGTCCCTTCTTGCAATACATGCCACAAAAGCCTTCTAAGTTCGGAATAAAGTTCTGGATTGCAGCTGATTCCTCCAATCATTTTCTACTGTCTGTAAAACCGTATCTTGGAAAGGAAAATGAGGTGAGAGATGGCTCTCTGGGTGAGTCAGTAGTTCAGAAACTGACAGAAGATTACACAAATAGTGGATGCACAGTGGTAACGGATAACTTTTTTACCTCTTTGAAACTTGCTCGCACGTTGCGTGCAAGAGGCATGACACTTTTGGGCACTATCAGAACGCACAGAACTGAAATTCCGAAAGAACTTGTTCAGAAAAATCGCCCTCTTCATTCTTCAATTTTTGCATTCCATCAAAATAAAGATGCCGTTTTGGTGAGTTATGTCGCAAAAAGAAACAAGGTTGTTGTTCTCTTGACATCGTGTAAGTTTCGTGACACTGTTGATCAATCGCTCAAAAGGAAGCCCCACATCGTGTTGGAATACAACAAGTTCAAAGGTGGTGTGGACACTGTGGACCAGATGTTGCGTCATTTTACGACAAAAATGGCATCGAGACGTTGGCCACTTGCAGTTTTCTGCAATATAATCGACATTTCTGCTCTGAACGCTTTTGTTTTATGGCGTGATATCGGTCGCAGCTCGCAAACACGTTTCCAATTCATATACGAATTGAGTCTGACATTGATTTCACCACATCAACAAGAACGTGCCCAAGCAAGATCCTTGCACCCCGCAGTTCGTCGCGCTCTGACCGCAGTGGATGATAACAATTGTCGGATACGAGATTCTTCCAAACGGGCCAATTGTCAATTGTGTGATGTCAGAAATCGAAACAGAACATCAAATCAATGTGACATCTGCAGAAAATGGATTTGCGGAAAACATGTGTCTCGTATGGTGCATTTGTGTCCAAAGTGTATTTCTGATTGACAACGCGTTTTCACATATAATCGTATTGCTTTTTTAGCCTAGTGTTGAGAGTTATGTATCTTTTATTGTTCGAATACGAACCTTTCCCAACAGTTAAGAGTGTTGTTTTAGAATTGATATATATCTTTTTGATTTTTTCGAGACAAGGGCGGAGTCTTAGGAGTCTTCACAGCACCCTGATTTGGAAATGGTCGCCAATATGATATAGTCTATGTAAAAAATCATGAACTACTTGTTGGCCTATATCCCTTCTAAACCAAAGACTTGTTCTAAATAACATAACTAAACAAATAAATATATTTACATTAGTATTATAAACCGAAAAATAAAGTGAGTCAAAATGACCTCATTGTCCAAAGTCGTAGAAATTTATTTTGTACGTTCTATGGTTAATACACGAATACTAGGAAGATACACCACAAACAAGCGGTAAGCTAATTTCATGCACAGTTAGCAGTATCAATATGTTGCAGAAAAGCTTCCCGTAAAAGTTCACTACTTGCATCACGCTTTGTGAAGCAGTTGACAAGCTGCCGATCAGTTGAGTTCCAGCGAACATTGATTTCTTTGTGATAACACATTTCACGTAACATAGCGATATCGATCCTAAGGCGCTTATCTTGAACACATTTTGTAGAATTAATAGCATCGACTAGAGACGCATTGTCAGTCAAACACACTACTCTAGTCTTGATTCCGGTCCACTCAACTAATGAGTTAGACAGTGGAAAGGCTGCTTCAGTAGCCTCGACAAGAGCCATCGTTTCAGCAGCGAGAGTGGAGCGCACGATTCGTCTCAGTCTTCGCGATTGCCATGCAACAACATTAGCACATTGTTCATTCCCGAAGAATATCACGAATCCAGCTTGCGATCCTACATTAGGAAGATTGCCGAACGAAGCGTCCGCATACACATACAGGGTTAAATCTCCTTCCATTAAATGGTAAGGTCTAATGATAAGCGACACAGGTAACGAATGCAGTTTACGAACTACCTTATTGGCTCGCAGTAAATCCTCTATCTTAGGGTGTTTCAGGTGAGTACTTAACTCACACACGTCGTACGCTAAATCCGGACGGGTTTGATTGGCGATCCAGTTAATTGATCCAACTAATGTGCGATACAATTGACATTCCTTTTCTTTCAAAGAACGATCTGCTTTCTTATCCGGCGTAAAAATTTCAGTTATGTTTTGAGCATAGACTTCTTGTTTCATGATTGTACCATCTCTGTTTTGCGAAAGTTGAGTGCCAAGATACGGTACTTGAAAGCACCACTGTTTTCCTTACTGATTTTAAACTTCGCTTTTAACGCTTCGATAATTTCCAATTCAAATTCAGCGGTTCCGCCCCAACATATATCATCAACGTGTAAGCAAATGATTCCGCACAATTTTCCATTACAATCACGACGATAAAAGATCCCGGGATCCGTGAAGCTGGTACAGGCACTATGTGTTTCTAAAAATTGCTTCACTGTGAGGTACCACGACCTAGCAGCATCATTAAGGCCATAAACTGATTTTCTAAGACGCCACATTTTCTCGGTATTCGCCTCTTTTGGTGGTATCACGAAAACCATTCTCTCGATTTCCTCACCTTGGAGAAATGCCTCTTTGATATCTAAAGATTTTATAATCCAATCGCTGGCTGTGATCAGTGACAACGCAAGACGCAAGTTTTCTCTTGAGCAGGTAGGCGAATCACATCTTTCATTGAGATTCTCTTCGAATCCTCTGGCAACTAATCTCGCTTTTTCCACGCGTTTGCCATCATTCAATTTTTCGGTCATTACCCATCTCAATGAAATTTGATCTCTAGAGGCCTGATCACATTCTTCATACACTCTGTTGTTTTTCTATGCTAGTAATTCCTTTTCTTTAGCTTCCATAACGTCTTCATTAACAATGCCACTTATCGTCGTCAAGTTCTCTGTAATGATCCAGAGTTTTCAAGTTCACACATTTTTTCGAGCCATCCAAAAATTTGAGATTGTAGTAGTCTTTGTTTCTACCAGTTGCCTTACCAGCACGTCCAAGAACTTCAGCCGTTGTTGTTTCATTGTCAATGACTATCTCTACTCGTTTCCCTGTCTTAGGACGTCTACACGATTCCTGGTTTGTATCTATTCCTCGCATCTCTGAGTCAGTAGTGGGTTCGCCTGGCTCATCATCGCAATTTTGTTCAGATTCCGCTTCACTTTCGTCATCCGGTCGAGGAATTTCACTGTAACCATTCTCGTTATCACCTTGCTCGTATATCGGTTGACTATCACAGTTGCTGTTTTCATCGCTTCTTGTTTTAGCCACTTCTTCGCTCGACGTCGACTCATGTTCCTGAGTGAGTCTCAAACGTGTAGGGTGAACACGCACGAACAATCCCCCATGTTTAACTATTGTTTGTTTCCCGTCCATACCGATTACTCATCCTGGTCAAGCGTTTGTAGAAAACAAAATTTCCCGGTTCAACCGTATCATGTCCACGAATATTGTGCTTCAACGATCTTCTTAATTTATCAGAGGATTCATTCTCGATGCATTGTTTCCTGGCACTGTGCATAGCATTCAAATTCTTTGCAACCATTTCGCTTACTGTAGTCCCCTCTAATGCCGGCGCTTGGTCTTCACAAACATTTGGAAAAACGGGATTTGGTTAGGAGAAAACCCGTGAACATTCGTGAGAGCATTTTTCGCTGCAGCCGCCCAAGACAACGCTATTTGATAGCTACATGCACTTTCTGAGATAATTTTTCTGATATTGTCTCCGAGGACAGTGTTGCATCTTTTAACCAGTCTATTGCTCCAAGGGCTTTCTGCGGCCGTAGTGAGAACAACTATGTTACAATTTTCAGCCATACTACGAAACGCAGCATTATTAAATTCACCACCATTATCAGATAAGAAACGTCTCGGACGACCAAAATAACTTATCCAAATACGGAAGACAGTCTCTATTATTGACTCAGCTGACTTGTCAGGAATAACCGATGCTGCACTGTACCGGGACATGGTATCTATCAAATGGATAAAGATGACATCTTTCATCTGCTTTAGATCCATTGCGACTGTGTCATTGAAAGTTGTAGACAGGGGAAGTCCAACACATGGTCTAGGCCTAGGTCGCTTGAACTTCTGACCAGTGCTGCATTCTTCTTCAACTAACCAAATTTTTTCAGCTAATCCATCTTCCAACTTCTTTGCTCGAGAAATGAGATCAATGAGTTTGTGAGAACTGGCATGAGCGAACTGCTTAAGCAATTTCAACGCTTTCTTCTGCAAACTACCCGAGTCATTCATAGACAAAAGAACATCATTGATACTCGGACCAAGATAAATGCAGGTATGGCCAGCATTGTTCGTGAATGTCTCGATTTCTTCACCAAGCATTATCACATTTTCCTTGCCAAATTCAATGATAGTGTTTGCCCGTTTCATAGCACTTTTACTCAAAAGAAGGGGTATATCAACTGATAGGACTTCAGTCATGATAAACACATCTTTTGTTGAAATCTTACATGGTAGTCTCAACACTTTCGAAGATCTCACGAGTTTGCCATCTCCGAAACGGAATCCAGTTGATGAGGGCAGCTCCTCTATTTGATCTTTGGACAGGTCATCTAAGCAGTCTATGTAGCAGGAAAGCAATTTCTCTCCACACACTGATTTGGTGCATCAGGAGTTCAGTATTGCCATGCCGCAGGTATCTTCTACCACTGAAGGTTCATCTTGCGTAAGAAGAGTAATGTGAACCTCTTCAATAACTTTTACTTCTTCTTTGTCGGGGCATTTCGCCGCCCAATGAAATATGGAACCACATACGGCGCATCTGCTGGGACGACCATTAGGGCAAGGACGATTCATCTGTCGTTTATCAGGACGATTAGTTCGATTACTGATACCGGTATTCGAAAATCCACCTCTGTCGGATGATCCATAACGACGTTGGCCTCTGAACCGATTGGTACCTCCGGCTGCATGAAGAACTTCATTTTCTTTGGATTCACTACGCTCACAAACCATGACTTCATCTTTAACTTTAATCCCAGTAGCGCTGTCCAACCTATTCGAATTACCGAGAATTTTCTTTAGAGAAGCACTCATATCGGAGTACGTGAGACTAACAGTAGTTGCACGCGCAAGTTTGTGTTCATTGTCAGGAAGATTTGCACTTTGAAGCAGACGATAAGCTAACACGCCATCAGGTAGGACCATTCCGTATTTTTCTACAAGTTTGTACAAGTTCGTTATGTATTAAAGCCCCACACTGAGGGTAAACCTGTAATACAATAGGAAATATCTGTCAGTACAAAAATATATATCAGTATAAAATATGATAGCATAAAGATGATAACATAATTATCAAAATATCATACATATATATATATATAAATAAGAAATGTGCGCTCCTGCCCCACCGAGAATTGTACTCTCCTGCCCCACTTGTACATGAAGGGACCAGGGCCTACAGCAATCGTCGGACCAGGCATTTGGAGGTGCTCTGACTGTCATATATCTTCATTCATATCAGTACATATCACAGCATAATCATATTCCGCAAAAGCTAACTCTAAATACGAAAATTGAGGGCCTACAGCAATCGTCGGACCAGGCATTTGGAGGTGCTGTGACAGCCATAGCACTTCTTTCACATCAGTACATATCAATGCACAATCATATTCCGCAAAAGCTAACTCTAAATACGAAAATTGAGGGCCTACAGCAATCGACGGACCAGGCATTGGAGGTTCTCTGACTGTCATATATCTTCATTCATATCAGTACATATCACAGCACGATCATATTCCGCAAAAGCTAACTCTAAATACGAAAATTGAAGGGACCAGGGCCTACAGCAATCATCGGACCAGGCATAGGTGCTGTGACAGCCATAGAACTTCTTTCACAACAGTACATATCAATGCACAATCATATTCCGCAAAAGCTCATACGTGGGGCAGGATAGTCAGTGGGGCAGGGGTGCACATGGGGGCAGGAGCGTACAGTTGTGGGGCAGGGGCGTACATTTCATATTCGTCCGTGGGGCAGGAGTGTACAAGTGGGGCAGGAGAGTACAATTCGGTGGGGCAGGAGCGCACATTTCTTATATATATATATATATATATATATATATATATATAACAATGAGTACACAATGAGATCACAATGTATCAGGGATGCGGAGTCCTATCATTTTGATAGGACTTCGACTCCAATTCCGATTCCGGGTGGCCAATATATAAAGCCTGGTTTTTTGAAAAATTAACTGGTAACCTACATCATAGATCATTATAGGCTTACCTGAACCTATTTTTAGGGATCTTTAATAGGTCTTTGGAATATTTAGGGATATTTTTTGTATCAATTATCAATCATTTTCGATGAAAGTTCATCAAATGTCGCTTTCAGTTGGATGCATGCGACTCGGCTCCTCCCATTTTCTTGATGATTTGCTTCACACCTTTTTTCCCTAGTCTCTACCAGGCAGGAAAATCCCCATCCTTCTCAAAAAAATGAGTACACTTTCGATTTTGATATACGCTTTAGAGGACCTGGCACACACGATTAACGTGAGGGCAAGTTCTCAACGTAAGGGAATGTTCCTAGTATTTTCATTTTTGTCTCTGATGTGACCTTTGGTGCGTAGGTGTGATCGAGGCTATAGGAAGGCTTGTCTTCTCTACTGAATCGCCGAATGAAAAGACAATCCCTTTTTAACTAGGCTATCACGGGTCATTCCCTCAACTATTTCAAGCTTTGCATGCACTGCTGTCTCTGTACTTTTGTTTGACGGAGAAAGTTGATGTCAAGACAGTGACAGTTGTATACACGAGAATAAATAATTTGTTTGTATAATATTTCAGTCTAGTTATCGGCCGGAGTCATGATAGGACTCCGACTCCAACAAAAATGATAGGACTCCGGGACTCCGACTCCGCATCCCTGCAATGTATCATCTACTTAATGATTTAACTTGTGCAGAGTGATTTTGAAAAAAACAATGCACCATACGGTAATTGTTTTTTCAAAAACACGGGATTGTTTTGTCAGATTTGTCAACCTGTATATGATGTACATAAGAGTCATTTAAAATTCCGAAATATATTTTAAAATCTTTTTTGAAAAATACATTACAAAACATCGATATACTAGCACAGAACGTACCGATGTTGGATTTTCATAGAATGTAGAGCACTCAATGACACTCAATACGCACACATTATGAGAAACATTATTAACAAAATGCAAAGAAAAGTAGCTTGTCGGTAACAACGAAACACAGAAGGCCATAAGATGCTGCTTGTGTTCGCCAGTCGACGCTGACTTATAGCAATCATCTAAAAGTCAAGTGCACTCGATTTTAGCTTGTCTTCTGCTGTTGAGTGATCGAAACCAAAGCAAGCGATACTGACCTTGACATGGGATAGGTACCGGTACAAAAAGCTGCAACATATGGATAGCTAGAAGCAAATCAGTTTTCAGACCATCTCAAAAGTTGCATCAATCTTTGCTTTTTTAAGTTTGAAAATCAATGTCTAGTTGACCTTAATCCCTTAGCCCAAGGTCAAATTAGATGATACCAATCGATTTTTCATATTCGCCTTCCTAAAAGTGAATAATGTATGCCTAAGATCTCTGCATTATTTCAAAAGCTAAATGACACTTTTTGAACTATCTAAATTTGAAAATCAATGTCTGGTTTACCGTGACCCCATGAATCAAGGTCAAATTAGCTGGTACTGAACGATTCCTCATGCATAACTTCCTATTTGTGCGCAATACCATACACACTTAAGCTCTCAGAGCATTATTTCATGAGTTATAATGCTTGCTATATATTTTTTAATGTCAAATTTGAATCGACCGCCAATGTACTAAGATGGCCTATAAAAAATGCAACCTATTTTTTCTTATTTAATATCATATTTTGACCAGAATCCGTTGCTAAATCAATTTTAACAGACAATAAAATCGGAACGTGGTTTTTGTGACAAATCAGCCTGCACTATAGGGGTAGATATGATGACGGTATATTAAGTGGTGGCACCGCAAACTTGGAAGGAATAGCGAGGCATGAAGTTGACGAGGACGGCACTGATGCCGATGAATCCTTCGAACAATTCATGCGGAAGAGAATGTCACAGAATCCACTGTCATCAACAACTGTTAATGTGAAAGGAGAAAAGTCAAACAAACTCAATAAGGAGAGATCTTGACAACATCTGAAGTGATCAATCGTATTCAAGAATAAAAGCCTCAAACATCATAAAAAGAGAGACAAAAAAGAAAAGGAGAAAGAAAGAGCACCGAAGTTCGTAGGAAGTGGCGATTACATATCCGCAGTTCATAGCGATTCATGCTATTTGGGAGAAGTGGGCGATATTGGAGATGGAGATTATTATAATGCTCAATTTCTCCACACAAACTGAAGAACTATATTTCTCTGGCCCGATGTGGGTGATATGGAAATACAAAGAATTAGGGTAGGACTGTGCAACGTACTGACGAAAGTGGGTGCACCTTTTTCAACCGATGGACGCTTCCTCCAGATGGACACTTAGGACTATGAGCTTTCTCAAGAAATAATTGATTCTAGTTCATTGTTGAACTGTAAATTTCTAATACCACAATTTGTCACTTGTTCGATGTCATGAGGATTGATAGCACGGCACACTTCTTGTTTTTTTCTATGAAATTTGTTTTTTAAACCTTGTTTGATTTTTCGGAAATTAGGTTTACAAAATGCTCTTCTCATACATTTGAAAATATAATTGACTCAATTCAGTTTTCTCCTATAATTTGATGTGGTTAAATTTAAATAATATTGGCGAGTACGGAGATGCTTCCCTTTACCTCATTTTGGTACTGTCGGGGACCGTGAAGGGTGCCCAGCAGCATGTCCTGTGTTATTTTATTTTTCATCAGGCATGTGTAGGAAAACACATATGTGGTTTACTCACTTTAGAGGGATCTCTTGTGATTGTAAGTGGATGAACGGATTTAGAATTGTAGAATGGTATGCTAGTTCATTCATCTGTTGTCAGTGTATTTGCATCGGAGTGTAAAAAGCTTCATTCCCATGTTTTGGGAGCAAGGTTGCAATCACTGACTTCAATCGCTGCTTCTATACAGGGCCATCGAAGAAGGGAAAATCGAAATGGCCGATGGGACACGTAGGCCTTTAAGTAGTTAGAGCGCAAGACATGACTGCGGCACACCAAATACACAACTAAAAAGTAAGTCTGTATCAGTGCATATGTAGGTAGGCCTACTCACTATCGAAGAAAATCTGCATATTTCCCAATGCATGTGCAGATATCATTGAATAAGCTATAACGCATGCAAATGTATACATCCCAGCTACATAAGAATCCCAAAAAGCCAATCAAAAATGTGTTAATTTATGTGTTTCACTTCTTCCTTTCTTGTTCGTTTCCGTCAATTTTGTTTAGCATCGTTACCTATATATTTCCTGATAAATGCTCATATTGATAACAGTGATATGGATCCACTTTCTCTCCTTTTTTTGATGGTTGATGTCGAAACGGTGCACGTTCATTCTCCCGCATAATCCTCTTGATTGTTGCAGCAACATTTTGTTTGTAACCCATGGATTTGAGAGTGATCAGTCCTGATCAGGAATACTTATAACAATTAGATCATCATTCGCCACTTAGGCAAGCTGTTGTGCGGTAGTCTTCCCGTGCTGCTCCTGTCAGCGACTTACTTCCCACTTTGTTGCCTATGCCAACGAAGACAGTAACTTAGCTTGACCATTAGATTAGTAGGGCTAATTGAAATCCCACCTTGGCATCTCTGATCAAAAGACAAGACGAAACATAGTTTTATCATTCATGAACAGCAAATTCAAACACAAGATTGACGAACTTATCAGAAGAACTCATCACTCTGATCATGTGCGACCAGTATTCACCAACCGTTCCCTCCATCCATTGAAACATCTGCTTAAGAATAAGAAAAACAAATGGTATTATCAACAATATAATATATGCGAAAATGGAAACTAATGGAGAAGGCAACACTAAAGACTGTGTAGGCTATACCTAATATAATGTAACAACAATGAATGTAATAAACAATAAATTGGGGAAGATTCGCA
The DNA here is from genome assembly GCA_907163375.1 of Prostheceraeus crozeri. NCBI lineage: Eukaryota > Metazoa > Platyhelminthes > Polycladida > Euryleptidae > Prostheceraeus > Prostheceraeus crozeri. The sequence goes on from CAJQUW010015688.1 coordinate 26,608, forward strand.
CGGCTGCCACTCTTTCGGTTTTAACCGGATTTCCGGTTTTTTTAGAATGAACTAAATAGTGAAAAAATGTTTGGCCAAGGAACAAATAATTTGGGTTTTGAACTATTTTAGATTTTGAGGGCCCCTTTTGATACTGCGAGTGGGCCCTTTTAAATCGTGAGGGGTCCCTTTTGAGACAGCGTAAGGAGCCCCTTTGAGATCGTGAAGGGGTCCTTCCGAGACTGTGAAGGGGGCCTTTTAGGATCGTGAGGGGACCCTTTTGAGATTGTGAAGGGTACCCTTAAAGATCGTGATGGGCCCTTTCAAGACTGCGAACGGTGCTATGCAGATTGTTAGGTGACCTTAGAGACCCTGCAATTTTTAAGGGTGATCAAATTCAAAGCAGATGTTTCTAAAAATCCGCTTGACTCTGGAGCAAAAAGATTCTTCTACAAGGAAGTCATTGATCCTTTCGTCAATCCTAAGAAACTGGACCAAACGCAAGGAATCAAGGTTTTGAAATAGGAAATAAATTTAGGTGGGAATGCTTTTCGAAAGAGATGTAATACGTTATTATGGAGTCTATCATGAATTGAGTTCTGATGGCTTTGATGCGCTCCAAAGCGTATCTTTCAAGAAGCGTCTGCCAGAAAAATAGGAAAGAAAAGTCTACTAGAAAGTTTCGGGAACACAAGGGAGTGACGAAAGAATATTTTGTACGATCACTTGTTGCAAAAGCGGTTAAATTTCGGCGAAGACACCAGCGAAAATTGAAATCTCGCAAACAGCAGAAGTGACAAGGATTTCATTTCGTGATGATTTTGCGTTTACTTATGCCATGGTGGCTCAACCTTTATCAAATAGCCGTCATGATCTTTTTTGAAACCAAAAGTTGTTCTTTGATGTAATTGCTTCTTATCATGTTTGAAGTAAATGAGATGAGAGCAAGGTTTGATTTGAATCATTGCCGGAGCTACAAGGGCTGATGAAGCTTCTTCAGGCTGAACCGCAAGCGTTTTTGACTTTTTAGCCGCCATCAGTGCAGTAAATCAGCAACTCACTCCACAGACCATCGGTAGATGGATGTGCTTGGAAATCCGACAGCTCACCTTCGTGCATGAACTGCAAACACGAATTAGCAGCTTGCATTGGTGTTTGCAAATTTCAAATTTTGGAAACGAATTCTACAGAATGAGATTTGAACTGCATGTATTTCATTAATTGTAGATGTCTGTATTTCGGATGATGATTCGGAGCACGAGTACAACTATAACATTTATTTTCTACTTGCTCACCATTTGCCTGAACGCAATCTAATTCTTCGGTCAACAGCGCAAGAGCATATCTCTACGCAGTTGCTCGTCGATATGCAGAAAACGGTGCAAAGCTTTGTTTTCAAGTTCATCCAAATGCATGCTGTTTAAATAATTTGCGATGGGTCTGTTATAGTACGCTGGCATTCCATCCTGTATGAAGATGTTCCTATCCTTCATGACATTCGGTATTTTTCATACAGCATAGAAAGGAAGATTTTACCACACATTCTCGATTTCTCGAAAGAATAATGGCTCTCCCGAAGAAGATGGCTTACAGAAAAAATACCTGCCCAAGCTTTAAACCACGCTGACCATGGATTTTGTATGAAGATATTTCCTGTGACCAAACCGCTCTGCTGAAGCAGTCTTCCAAACGTCGAACAGTTGAACAGCAATTTCCTAGTGGTTTCATGCAAATTCTTCACAATAAAGACGGGATCTTGCACCGTGTGACGTCATGGCACGATTATTAGAAAATGACAAAGCCACACGAGAATAGTGCATTATAAACTTGAATGTGAAATTTTTGAACGAAATGAAGAAGGTTGTCTTTGAAACAGTTAAATAAAATCATCCATAGGCTTACATGTAGATTATCGATAATATGCAGTCTTTATATCGAGCTGAAATCGTCAATCGTTCAATAAATTCATGCTGATTTTGCATTGGGGGCAGGTAGAGAGGTCTTTGTAGTACACTCTGTCTAACCTTCGAAAACGGTTCTCCTGAAAATATTAGCTGTTAGAGTCATGTATTCTAGTGCACCTTGTTGAAACTGATGATTGAATAAGCATCAGTAATCATTTTGTACATTTGCTTGCCAACTGTGAGGATTCAGAAGCATCTTTATTAGAACAGACCCAACTGCTGCTTGAACGCTTTCAAAACTTATCGGGTTGTGTGATATCGAATGATCGTAAGTTTCTTACTTTGAGGGGACCCACGACTACGTAATTTAGGGGGCCCATTCCGATTTGACTTTCCGGTTTTTATTTTTGATAAGAGTGGCAGCCCTGGATTCGAGAACAATGTGATCAATAATAAATGAACATTAAAAAGCCTTGAATGAGGTTTATAATCATCTTATGACACACAGCTCCCCAATAACACACAAGTCCTTAGCATTCACGTGGTCAATACTGCATCGAAGCTTGCAATACAAAGAAAGAGGTACGAAAAGAAAGAGATCAAAGCAAGGCCTACCGATGTATTGTTTAATCTCATTAATTCTGTATAACTTTAAAGTCTTTCCTTTTTTATAGATCAGTTTTTTATCCTTTTGATATGTCAAGCAATCCTTGATGCTTTGGCTAAAATTCTGTGTTGGCATGTCTCAATGTCCACGTTCTACTAAGATCCTAGGTTTTATTCCATGGATATGTTAGTTTAAATTTTCTTAACGACATTCAATACAATTTCCCTTGATGAAGACTAGGCCGAAATATTGGGAATATGCAACTACGCAGTCGTAGAAAATCATTTTTATTATTCTTAAATGAATGAATCCCGGGCGATGGCAGCAAGAGACCAATGAATAATCTCCCGGTTTCGCCGGGACGGCTTCGGTTTGGGAGCTCAATTTTGGCGTCTCGGTGTTGAGTTGTTCTCGCAGGGGCATTTTTGCTTCTTAATGTGTCCAGGAGTAGATATTTCTAATGATATTATTTACTCTAATTTGCACAAAAAATGTACCATTATGATGATCTTCAAGTTTTGGGTTTACATTGCGCAGTAATTTTTTCATGTTGTCTAACCTTGTCGTGCCTGAAACAGACTGTCTGGACTTAAGCATTCGCACAAAGCAGAAGTCTAAGAGTAAATCCGCAAATTTTATGCCACTGCTGTGGAGTACACCTGGAAAAGGTTCCCGTTAGAAGATGAGGTGCTGAAGTTGCGGATTGCACTTCGAAAAGTGTGAACCTTTTCCGATGTGGAAATCTTCCAATTCCGGAATTCCCAACGTCTATTCCTTGGAGAAGCTCATGGATGGTTTTCGGTGATATCAAACTTTTTCACTTCCTGTGGCCGATGGTCGCTGATGTGATGAAGTCTGGCATCAACCTCGTTTATGGAAAATCCAGGAGATGGTTGCTCACCCTACGGGAAGCTCGCAGTGATTAATAATAATGATGAGCACTGTATTGAAGAAATGAAAATCAGAAATTACATACCTTACTTTCACAGAAGATAACATGCCATAGCTTCGCAGTATATAATTTGCAGTAATCAGGAAGAAACGATGTAGACTGTTTCTCGGTTGAGCAATGAGGAAGACGATAATGCCCTGCAAGAGGTAGTTTGTTTTATAAAAGATGATGTAGTGGATGGTCCGAGAATTCACACTTTTTGAAATGTATCAACATCAAATTTTCATGTCGAGAACTCAAATAACATCCACAGTTGTCTTCACAGATGATATGACGCACGCGTTTCAATGCCCGATGAATTTTGGGCGAGATCGGATTGGAAATGCTGCTGAATAGCGGTGTGGCTTGAAGTAAGAGAGAAAGGATCATAACACGGTGAAAAGCCTCTCTTTCGTTACAGATGGTCTGAGGCCTTCCAAAGCATGTGAGCGGCGTGGGAAATTTCGCAATTCCTCGCAGTTACAGGATGCAGAACGAGTTTTCAGCATGGTTCGAAAGAACTGAACTTACAAAAGTGCGAAGAAGCAACTTGCATTGCATCTCTCTGTCCTCGCAGCAGGCTAGGTTTGACTCAACGAGACTGATGCACAGTGTTCAGATTTTACACGCTGTCTTAGTGAATCTTGCAACGTCGTACAAAAGTAGAGTACTAATAGACTGTATTTGAGTATTGTTTGATACTGCTGCTTCAGGCCAACTGCCGTCTTTCTCCTTGCAAATTGCAGTATTGTAAAGAATGCTTATTTTAGTTTTCTACTTAATTAATTTTTTGATTACAGTTTCCTCTAATTCTCTGATTAAGCAGCCTTGATACAAGGTAATGTACCGCAAATATATTTAGGGCAACGGTTCCCAAAGTGGGGGCCATGGAGCCCATTTGAAGGGGCCACGGGTGCATTCACATTTCAAAGGCAAAAGGCAAATTTCTGAAATGAAATAATTCTTTACTCGTTTATTCTTTACTCATTTTCAGACGTTAGTAAAATCCAGGCAGACGCAATTTCAATTATTTGAGGAGACAGTGTATGTATTGATGGCACAACTAAACAGGCGTCGATGACGGAAACATATCGGTGTGAACATCCATCGATACCGGAGGCGCTTGCTACGCGCGCGCAAAATTGGGGAAAGCCAGACAGCCAGCCAGTTTGCAGGACGCACACTCCTCCATCGATCGCGATCTCTCCTATGGTCGCGGGCGCGCTCCTTTAGGAGTCGAACTATCTATTTCTGCTCGTGAGTCAGCCTGCCCTGATCTCCTCCAGGAGCTAGTTTGGCTGACACTTGCATTGCACTAATCCTCGCGACAGGTCGACCACCATTACACTCAGTACTCTACACTTCATCGATAGTGAAATAAACCGCTCTCTTCTTTTCTCACCGATATATTCGCCGTTTGTGCTTCGTCTTCTTTCGTCACAATAAGATATACTTTTACCCTTATTCTTCGAATCCAAGAATTGGATGTCTTCGGCAACCAAAAAGCGCAAGTATTCTGAGGAGTACTTGAAATTCGGCTTCACTAATATCATGGATAAAGGCGTTGAAAAGCCACAATGTGTGATTTGCGACAAAGTTCTTGGAGTTGATTCGTTGAGGCCAAGTAAATTGAAAATACATCTCGAATCAAATCATCCTCAGCACAAAGACAAGGACGTAGCTTACTTCCAGAGATTGGCAGACAGGGTAAAACGCCGCTGACTTGATGCTGATGGTGTCGTACATGCGCAAAATGCTGCCGGTATTGAAGCATCGTTCCGCATATCGCTGGAAATATAAATTGCAAAGTGCGAGTTGCTGCCATTCGGTTCGACTTATCTATGTGAGACGGCTTTTTCTGCTCTACTGCAAATATAATCAAAAAATCGCAGTCGTCTTGATGTGCAACCTGACTTGCGCTGCTGCCTCTCAAAACCCGAGCCTCAAGTTGAAAAACTGGTGAAAAATTTGCAGCTTCACCCATCTCATTGATAAGAGTCTATCTCACTGATAACGTTTTCCTGATAAGTTTCTATTTGAATAGATAGATCGTTAGAATATATTCAATGGTACATGCCATTTGTGAATGCTTTTTGTCATTGCAATAACATTTATATGTAATTATCAGCTTTGATTTATGGGTGGGGCCACAGGATGTTTCGAATTCCGGAAAGAGGGCCACGAGAAGAGAAAGTTTGGGAACCCATGGCATACTCCATTGACGATCATGAATGGAAATAGGAAGGCACGAATTCTGACAAAACAACAAGATATAACGTCATTTTGGAATAATGGAGCTAATAGAAGTGTTTCAGAAGTTCAGCATATTCCAATTAATAGAGAAGTATAAAAGTCATTTATATTGAAGTATTTTTGGCGATAAGATGGAGTGATTGAGCAACATTTTGATAATTTTCCACAGATACATCACAAATTATCTACAAGTTTTTAGACGAATCAATGCAATTTGATTAAAGTACAAAGAGACGGACTTTTTCTTCCATTTCTATATTATGTAATCTGGTTTGAATATGGGACATCTGGACCTTTTGCATCTTTTGCAGATACCTCCCCATCAGTTGGTGCTCTCGCCTTGGTTTATCAACACGTTTCAATGTTGTTAGGAAGAAAACCAGATTACAAAATGGAAGAAAAAGTACGTCTCTTTGTACTTTAATCAAATTGCATTGCCAAGATAAATAGACTACATAAATTTGTGAAATACAGGAAAAATAGCAATTCATTTAAAAATCCTAAAACTCCGAAGGGGGGGTTGACCCCATGAACCCCCCCCCTTGAATCGGCTACTGCTATGAGCTCCAACAAAGTTTGAAAGCAACCATAGATAGCAATATCTCCGAGCTTCATGAACTTTGTAAAATCAAAGATTGGGAGACACTGTGAATCAGAAACTGGTCTACGCGGACAAGATAAATGTCTAATTCAACGCACTTGATGAGCTTCCGGTCATTTGACATCAAAATGATCGTTCTGATGACGGTATATTGACAGCAAAAATCTTCAAGTACTTCAAAAACTGACAAAAATCGGGTGAAGCAATAATCTTTACTTCTTAGTTCAAAGTATTTTTCACATTGATGACTAATTGATTTCACTTTTGATTTGTTATCAAAAGGTTCGACAAATTGTGTGACAATTGCTCTTTCAGCTGCGTCTAAAAATACAATATGATTGAATTAACTGTATCTAGACAACTGATTGATTTGTTTAAATAATTCATTCGTCCGTTTTTCACGATTAGAATATCTTACACGTGTGATCAAAGTGGTTTAAGGAGAGGTCTCTAAAAAAGACAGACCGACGGAAAAAAGAGACAGGTCTCTAAAAAGAGATTAAATGGTCAGTCCCGCTGCAAATGATGGACTCCGAATCCACACAATTGTCACACAATTTGTCGAACCTTTTGATAACAAATCAAAAGTGAAATCAATTATTCATCAATGTGAAAAATACTTTGAACTAAGAAGTAAAGATTATTGCTTCACCCGATTTTTGTCAGTTTTTGAAGTACTTGAAGATTTTTGCTGTCAATATACCGTCATCAGAACGATCATTTTGATGTCAAATGACCGGAAGCTCATCAAGTGCGTTGAATTAGACATTTATCTTGTCCGCGTAGACCAGTTTCTGATTCACAGTGTCTCCCAATCTTTGATTTTACAAAGTTCATGAAGCTCGGAGATATTACGATCTATGGTTGCTTTCAAACTTTGTTGGAGCTCATAGCAGTAGCCGATTCAAGGGGGGTCATGGGGTCAACCCCCTTTCGGAGTTTTAGGATTTTTAAATGAATTGCTATTTTTCCTGTATTTCACAAATTTATGTAGTCTATTTATCTTGGCAATGCAATTTGATTAAAGTACAAAGAGACGTACTTTTTCTTCCATTTTGTAATCTGGTTTTCTTCCTAACAACATTGAAACGTGTTGATAAACCAAGGCGAGAGCACCAACTGATGGGGAGGTATCTGCAAAAGATGCAAAAGGTCCAGATGTCCCATATTCAAACCAGATTACATAATATAGAAATGGAAGAAAAAGTCCGTCTCTTTGTACTTTAATCAAATTGCATTGATTCGTCTAAAAACTTGTAGATAATTTGTGATGTATCTGTGGAAAATTATCAAAATGTTGCTCAATCACTCCATCTTATCGCCAAAAATACTTCAATATAAATGACTTTTATACTTCTCTATTAATTGGAATATGCTGAACTTCTGAAACACTTCTATTAGCTCCATTATTCCAAAATGACGTTATATCTTGTTGTTTTGTCAGAATTCGTGCCTTCCTATTTCCATTCATGATCGTCAATGGAGTATGCCATGGGTTCCCAAACTTTCTCTTCTCGTGGCCCTCTTTCCGGAATTCGAAACATCCTGTGGCCCCCACCCATAAATCAAAGCTGATAATTACATATAAATGTTATTGCAATGACAAAAAGCATTCACAAATGGCATGTACCATTGAATATATTCTAACGATCTATCTATTCAAATAGAAACTTATCAGGAAAACGTTATCAGTGAGATAGACTCTTATCAATGAGATGGGTGAAGCTGCAAATTTTTCACCAGTTTTTCAACTTGAGGCTCGGGTTTTGAGAGGCAGCAGCGCAAGTCAGGTTGCACATCAAGACGACTGCGATTTTTTGATTATATTTGCAGTAGAGCAGAAAAAGCCGTCTCACATAGATAAGTCGAACCGAATGGCAGCAACTCGCACTTTGCAATTTATATTTCCAGCGATATGCGGAACGATGCTTCAATACCGGCAGCATTTTGCGCATGTACGACACCATCAGCATCAAGTCTGCGGCGTTTTACCCTGTCTGCCAATCTCTGGAAGTAAGCTACGTCCTTGTCTTTGTGCTGAGGATGATTTGATTCGAGATGTATTTTCAATTTACTTGGCCTCAACGAATCAACTCCAAGAACTTTGTCGCAAATCACACATTGTGGCTTTTCAACGCCTTTATCCATGATATTAGTGAAGCCGAATTTCAAGTACTCCTCAGAATACTTGCGCTTTTTGGTTGCCGAAGACATCCAATTCTTGGATTCGAAGAATAAGGGTAAAAGTATATCTTATTGTGACGAAAGAAGACGAAGCACAAACGGCGAATATATCGGTGAGAAAAGAAGAGAACGGTTTATTTCACTATCGATGAAGTGTAGAGTACTGAGTGTAATGGTGGTCGACCTGTCGCGAGGATTAGTGCAATGCAAGTGTCAGCCAAACTAGCTCCTGGAGGAGATCAGGGCAGGCTGACTCACGAGCAGAAATAGATAGTTCGACTCCTAAAGGAGCGCGCCCGCGACCATAGGAGAGATCGCGATCGATGGAGGAGTGTGCGTCCTGCAAACTGGCTGGCTGTCTGGCTTTCCCCAATTTTGCGCGCGCGTAGCAAGCGCCTCCGGTATCGATGGATGTTCACACCGATATGTTTCCGTCATCGACGCCTGTTTAGTTGTGCCATCAATACATACACTGTCTCCTCAAATAATTGAAATTGCGTCTGCCTGGATTTTACTAACGTCTGAAAATGAGTAAAGAATAAACGAGTAAAGAATTATTTCATTTCAGAAATTTGCCTTTTGCCTTTGAAATGTGAATGCACCCGTGGCCCCTTCAAATGGGCTCCATGGCCCCCACTTTGGGAACCGTTGGAGTATGCGAACTGTGTATTTTAGGGTTATTTTGTTCGCTCTCTTCAGTGGTGAGGTCTATTTCTTTCATAAATGAGATAGATTGTGTTTTTTTTCAATAACGCTGGTATTTTTTGAATTTTTGTTGTTTTTCAGGGTTGAAAATTGTAGTAAAGCTATTGGTTAATCGAAAAAAATGTTAATTTTTTCCTTGAGTTCAATATTGTACCGATATGCTGGATAGTTCTAGAGCACTTGATACCGGTTCTATCTTCTGTTTTAATAATGAATTTTTTTTCATACAAGCATGTTAATATCCTAAAAAAAGGTACTACTGTGATAACTTGAATGTATTTTCTTTGTTATAGCATGCTCATTTCTAAAAAAAACATTATTCCTTCAAAGCACTTGGGCCTCATATAAAAGTACATAAAAATAAGCGATTTAGGGCAAAAATCGAGTTTAGTCAGAAGACAAGGACATTGCAGCATCGGAGAAGGCATTTATAATTACAGTAGAGTCAGTGCAATACATTTATGTCAAAAAACCCCTTTTTCATAGGCCCAGATTTACAACGCCCAGATGTCCCATATTCACCGTGTCCAATCCGTCGGCTATGGCTTTGTTCGCCAGATGAGATTACACAACCGACAAAGCCGCGAGATCCCCTTTTCGCCAGTGGCCTTCAACCGTTCTGCTGGTATCTTATCCATTCCAGGGCTTTTCCCTGGTCGCCAACTGTATTGCCACCTGGGCATGATGTCCGGCTCATCATCATCATCACCTTTGTAAACTGCATTTACAACGGGTTTTTTCGCGAATAACATTGAACAGTATTCTCACCAACGATTCTTCATGGCATTATCTTCAGTTAGCAGACTTCCTTCTTTCGACCTCACTCCACATGTACGTGGGGAGAGCTTTCCAGTCCATTGGGATCACAAGTTATAATATTTTGAGACATGATCGTTCATGGCGTAAAAGAGGTGGAATAATGTTGTATGTTCGAGATAACCTTATGATTAAAGAGATTGGAAACATCTTTCATTCTATTAATTGGACTTTCAATATAATTATTCTTCTAAATGTTTCTTATGGTGGTGTATTAAAAGACAATCAGGGAGACTCTGTATTATTGTGGACGAACTTTTAAATGACAATAGAGGTCGGCTATAAAATCGAAATAATTCAAATCGCTTTCAACACCAGCTCATTTTGTAAAAGTGACTTTTCTGAGTACTATGGCACTAATTTGATCAAATTTGACCCAAAAATGAGTAGGTGCGGCCCATTCCAAAAATTACGTTGAAGTTGCTAAAAATAGCTACATAATGCCCAATATGAAAGTGCTTATTATTTACATCAGCCTTATGGAGAGTCAAAGTTCAATAAGAAGTGCACACAAAGCGTTGCGCCGGATATCATACCCTACACTACTATCTTAGAAGCTGTCATATTCCAGCAAGTCAAACAGCTATATAACACCTATCCTTGAAGAAGTCATCCGGTTCTGATATCATACCGACAAAAATTTACGTTGAGTTTGCCGACTTCTTCATGATTCCTTTAAGAATTTTGTACTTGAACTCGATCAAGCAGCAGAAATTCCCTTCGTTATGGAAGAATTCTATCACATCGATTAATCCAAAATCCACTCATACGTATATAAGACAATTTCGTCCCATATCTGTCCTCGCAACTCAAGCTAAACTGTTTGAGCGGATAATCTCAGAAACTATGCGTGGTGAAATCGAGTGTCGGTATGATTCCGCACAATACGGATTCAGAAACAACCATTCTGTTTCTCCTGCTTTAGGAGAAATGCATGAAAAGTCAACAGAGCTATTTGATGAAAATATGTCTCAGGGCACAGCCATTCTGTCATTCGACATGTCGGCAGTGTCTGATTCAATCGATCATGGGCATATTTTGCGAAAGTTAGCACAGCTTGGTTTTCCTTCTTTTTTGTTGTGACTTAGAAGCTCCTTACAATGCCGTACATGTGTTGTCAGGATTGAAGGACCGTGCTCACGAGAAAGAACTGTCAAGAGTGGAGAAACCCAGTGGTCATCTCCCTGGCCTCTCATCTGTAATGTATTTGTTTCTTACATCAGTGCAAACTTTGCAAACATGCAAATACAATACGCAGGTGATACACATGTCATAATACCTATATTAAAAGCATCAACAGAACATGAAATACAAATAGGAATAAACGATAATGTAAAGTTAATGATTTGGAGTTGAGCGAGAAGAAGTCAAGTATGCTGATGTGTCTGAAAGGAAAGGAGGCGCTCCAAAATCTGACGTTTAATGTTTCCGATGAAGTAAGATGAAGATCCCTGTAGTGACCTTCAACAATCAGCTGGCATGGGTAGATCACGTTGACAACATCGTGAGGACTTGCAACCGACGCATATGCATTCTACGAAAATCGAAGAAGCTCGTATCATATCGTGAACACCATCAAATCTATCACGCAACTTATCAATAATTGAATGCGCGTGCATATTATTTGTTGGACTATCAAAGGCGTTGTCGTCGAAGCTTGAGCGAATTCAAAGACGCGCATATAAGATCTGACTTGAACCATGATGGACCAACTATTGAAGACAGGAGAATCCACAGAAGTAAAAAAACTTTTCAAGGTTATGCACAACAATGGCCATATTCTACATAAATATCTACCAAAGCGCCTGAATGACCGAATCTCACAGTTTCCAGAAGAGACGATATTCATTCTTTCCACATGCTGTGAGATCACTGAACACACTAGTAGATGAATCTAGAAAGGTTTTTTTTACTGATAAATTGTTATAAGGGAACTGTAATTTTCAATGTACATTATGATTTTCAATTTACTTCAAATATACACTACTACTATTATCAATACGTATAATAAGAGATGATTTGAGATTATATACAAATTTTTACTTTTGGCACAGCTAGGGTAGAAAATAAATTTCAAAATTTTCATTTTCTCTGCTGGAAACAGAAACAGCCGCATGTAGTATCTGCGAAATGGAGAATAAGTTGATGTTAGAATATGCATGTCAATATCTGCATGAAGTTGGTAATTAACCCATTAGCGCCCACGGGTGACATTTGTCACCATAAAAGAAGTTACGTGGGCGCAGTTTCTTCAGGAGTTAGAGACTTTATTTCGACTTCCACTGTGTAAAATCATTGAAAGTGGACTATAATCTAAATATATTGAAAGAATTGGAGAATATGATGTGAAAATTGTGCATCAACTTAGTAAATTTATAAATTTCATATTTTCCATGCTTTCACATTTTCAATGCTCATCGAAGCAGTCAGTAGTAAGGAAGTGACAAACACCAGATAGCGCAAGATGGCCGCCATCGCTGACTCCCCCCCCCTCCCCCTCCCCTCCCCCTCCCCCTCCCCCTCCCCCTCCCCTCCCCCTCCCCTCCCCCTCCCCCCCCTCTGGAACGGCAGAGTGTCGTGGTCGGCCGCCGTGGTGCTTTGGGTCTGAGTGTCGTGGTGGACTTGGGCGACCGCCAGGATTAGTCTTGAGGCTATAGTGTGTGATGTTTTTCGTGCTGAATGTTGGGTTGTAAAATGGGTTGTTTCGAGTGGAAGGAGTGGTTGGATGAGAAAACGGAGGTCGGATTCGTGTTCAGCGTGAAATTCTGCATCGGTAGGGTGAGTTTCAAGGCAATCGGTGAGAAAAAATTTTTCGAAAAACGACAGAGTTAGAATTTGGGACGTTTTGGTGTGTAGCGTCCAAACGAAGCATCGGATGAGAAAACGGAGGCCAGATTCGGATTCAGCGTGAAATTCTGCATCGGTATGGTGAGTTTCAAGTCAATCGGAGAGAAAAATTTTCACTGACCTCCCCCCCCCCTCTGGACAGCTTGCTTCGATTTTGGCTTCTAGTGGACGGATTTTGTCGTGCGATAGCTCGTTTGAAAGCTAAGAGTGAGACAAATTCAGTGAAAGAATCGGCTTGTTCCTATCTGTCTTCGTTTAGATGTGAGACGCCATTTAAGATTTTGGGACATTGGTGAAAAACGACAGAGTTAGAATTTGGGACGTTTTGGGCTGTAGCTTCAAAACGAAGCATCGGATTGGAAAACGGAGGCCAGATTTGGAATCAGCGTGAAATTCTTTATCTGTATGGTGAGTTTCAAGTCAATCGGAGAGAAAAAATTTTCAACATTTTTCGAAAAAACGACAGAGTTAGAATTTGGGATGTTTTGGTGTGTAGCGCCCAAACGAAGCATCGGATGAGAAAACGGAGGCCAGATTCGGAATCTACGTGAAATTTTGGGTTAGGAAGGATGTTTCCAGCGAAATCGGAGAGAAAAAATTTTCGGCTGACGTCCCCCCCCCCTCTAGACAGCTTGCTCCGATTTTGGCTTCCAGTGGACGGATTTTGTCGTGCGATAGCTCGTTTGAAAGCTAAGAGTGAGACAAATTCAGTGAAACAATCGGCTTGTTCCTATCTGTCTTCGTTCAAAAGTTAGAGCGGTTACAAGATTTTAGGTCGGAGCTCGCTTACCTGAAAAAATCCTAAGTGTCAGAGTGACTTTGTATGGGTAAAATTTTGAAAATTTTCCAAAGTGTGGAATTTCGACCTGGGACCGTCACCAAAACATTTTTCATCAAATTTTGAAATTTCACTGACGTCCCCCCCCCCTCTGGACAGCTTGCTTCGATTTTGGCTTCCAGTGGATGGATTTTGTCGTGCGATAGCTCGTTTGAAAGCTAAGAGTGAGACAAGTTCAGTGAAAGAATCGGCTTGTTCCTATCTGTCTTCGTTCAAAAGTTAGAGCGGTTACAAGATTTTAGGTCGGAGCTCGCTTACCTGAAAAAATCCTAAGTGTCAGAGTGACTTTGTATGGGTAAAATTTTGAAAATTTTCCAAAGTGTGGAATTTCGACCTGGGACCGTCACCAAAACATTTTTCATCAAATTCTGAAATTTCACTGACGTCCCCCCCCCCTCGGGAGAGCTCGCTTCGATTTTGGCTTCCAGTGGACGGATTTTGTCGTGCAATAGCTCGTTTGAAAGCTAAGAGTGAGACAAATTCAGTGAAAGAATCGGCTTGTTCCTATCTGTCTTCGTTTAGATGTGAGACGCCATTTAAGATTTTGGGACATTGGCGAAAAACGACAGAGTTAGAATTTGGGACGTTTTGGGCTGTAGCTTCAAAACGAAGGCTCGGATGGGTAAACGGAGGTCAGATTTGGAATCAGCTTGATGTTATTGCCCAATGAGGATCATCATCCAATGAGAATCAAGCATTTCTGTATAAATAGCGAGCCTTCCACAGTGAGAATCATTCCATCGTTGAATCATACGAGTGACGGACGCACATTTTCTCTCTCTAGTTCCCTGTTCTATTATCCAACTAAAATGGTAAGTCGCTACTTCCCTCCCTCTCCTCCCTTGAACGTAAACTTAATACAATCTTTTTTCATTTTCAGGCATCTACTCCATCTGCTGCACTAGTAGGACAAAATGGCGGTCAAACGATACAAGGTTCGCTACGGTCAGATCATCTACAACTGAGGCCAGTGGAAGAAACATCCAAGGTACATAATCCTACACCGCTTCAGCGTAAATTTAAACAAGCCTTGCGTTATGATAATCATAGCGTAGTACTCCAAACGGGAATGCTCCCTTCCACGGATGTCAAGATAATGCACAATCAGTATGGGGACTACATACTGATCCCCGTGAGTCCGTACATTCGCCACCAACTTGATATTATTGAGGAGTACGTGACATTAAATATGGACATTCCTACTCCTCTTGCTCAAGAGTGGAAGGCGAGAGATGACAAGGATACTCCCTATAGAAAGATTTGGGATGGTAATCACATTTGCCTACCGGTATCACATTGGTGTACTTACTATAAGAAGGATGGAGATCAGTCAATACCCATCAGATGCGATGAGCTCGGAGAAGGTACTTGGGATATCCTTTTCAAAGTGAATGGGCTATATTATGGTCGACACAAAGATAATAAAATAGCCTCTCTCTCCATGCATATGGAATCCATCCTATATATTCCGAAACCACCCAACGTGGACGACATAATTGATCAAATCCTTAACAGCAGTGGTACGAAGCGCAAGTCGGAGAAGAATGCTACATCAAAACGCAAATCAAAGAAGGAGAATTGCTAGTCCTTTCCTAACTCTACCCTATGACAATTCGCTTATGTGCTTTGAGTGTCGTAGACGTGGTCTTATTAGATACATTTTACTTCTTCGTTGCCATCATATCATTTGTGTATTTTGTCGTGAAAAGCATCGATGTAATTCTTCATTTTGTAATATGTTATAGAACGTTTCCTTAGATGTGTAATTTTCCGTTTTAGGCTTCTATCATCATTTTTATGGATTGTGAGGGTGAACCTGTACAGGAGCTCAGTGCTATTGCTATGAACAATTGGACATATCAGATTGTTAGTGTCTATCATCATCATGCCAACTGCGATCCCAATGTTGATCAATGGGCGAGAAAACACATTCATGGACTTAATCTGAAATATTTGCAAGACTATGGCTTTTCTTGTGAAAGTGCTCTTCTTATTGACTTTAAACGATGGTTAGCTGCTTTCAATGTTATACGCATCTTTTGTAATAATCCTGGTAAGGAGAGGAAAGTATTTCCCAATCTAATCATTGATGATATTTTGCTCCCGCCTTGGGATAGTAGAGTGAATCAACATTATCATGAAGTTACGAAACGTTTTAAGGATTTGTGTGTTCCTATTTTGTCTGTTCGTTGTAGTAGCTACGTTCATAACCAATGCTTCTTTCCTCCTTACCTCAACACTGCCAAAGTCCTGTATGGTTATCATTGCTCGCTATATGATAGTTATCAGCTGTATCTATTTTATCTCTTTCAAACCATTGATTTATAATGCATGCTTGTTACCGTTATTCAATAAATGTTACTATGAGAAGAGTTGTTGTTTTCATGCAATGGATGGGTTAGTTAAAGGGCGATCATGTCTTTCTCAAACGACTGCGGAACATTACGTTTTCATAGGCAAAGTTTAAAAGGAGCTGTTCAAGATTATGTGATAAATTTTCATAAAGATGAGACCGACATCGAAGCAGTGGTCGATGATGCTAGCACTCTATTTCTAGAGTTAATGAATACATTCTCTGATAGCATTGTCATGGCGCGATTAGTTGCGAAAATTAAGTTTAGTCATTTTGGAAAGGAAGAGGTGGAAAGTCGCTCTTTCCATTTTGCTTCTTATTCAATGGAAGTGGTAGATCACCCCGAAGAATTTTTTAAAAGACATATGATAAAAATTGCTGAACGTCTTAACGCATTTAACCATCATGGTAGCAGTCTAGTGATTGAAGCGATTTCAGATATTCACATTCAACTTTCCATAAAGAAAAATTGAAAATGCAGTGGTACTTGATTGTAGCACAACTGGTTTTCGAGCTATGTCTGCTCACTCTCGAAGTATATTCCTTCTGTACATGCGTCTATTATTTAGAAAAGGCTAGCAAATTCATATCTTCAAAAAGACTTGCTATAGACATCAGTAACGGTGAAACTATGTGTTGCGATGTATGTAAGCGAAAGGATGGAAATGAAAAGCGCATCTTCAAGAGATGTAAGCATGCTTTTTGTCAACGCTGTTTCATACGTAATTGCATTCAACTTTGCCAATGTAACCACTGTGACATTGCTCATTTCGAGTGTCACTTATGTCGCAATAGTTAGTGCCTATGCAAATGTGGTAAAGATAGGTTTTAGCAAAGACTAACACGGAAAATGGCGAAACGTAAAAGTCAAAAGTTTTCTTCAGCCATTCAAGCTCTCCGACGAATGAAAGCAAATCAGCGATACAATGCTATACGACATGCTAACGATAAATTCATTTGTGAAATTATTTCTCATGTGAGGAAGTTGAGGACGAAGAAATTAGCGCCAAAACAACGAAAGTTACTTAAGCGATATGCTACGAAATTGCGTTTCATCTCCAATCCTAAAGTCGCCCTTCAAAGAAAGAGGAAAACTCTAACACAAAAGGGCGGTTTCCTTTCAGCAATACTTCCAATGATAGCTCCTGCCGTGGGCAACCTATTGGGAAATATCTTTGGCTCTAAGCGTTAATTATGCAAATGTTGAGTCTCAAAGTAATAAAATGGATTTCAGACTTCAATGTGATAAAGTTCTGACTGTATCAGGTCCATCTCATGCAGGTAAAACTGTTTTCACGCTGAATTTATTGGATAAAAGAAGGGAGTTGTTTAAGGAACCTATCAATCGAGTGATTTGGTGTTATGGTATTTATCAACCGTCGCTGTTTCAGGAATTGCAAAGTCGCAACTTTATTCGACATGAAGGAATTATTCCAGTGGATAAACTTCAGTCTAATGATGTTGTTGTATTGGATGATTTATTAAAAGAAAGTAAGAATTCAAAAGATGTTACAGATATGTTCACTCGCGCAGCACACCATAAAAGGTGTTTTATCATCTATATTACACAAAATTTGTTTCCTGATGGAAAAGAAGCTCGTACACGAAACCTGAATACACACTATTATGCTATTTTCAAGAATCCGCGAGATAAAAGTCAATTTGAAATTTTAGCGCGACAAGTTGCACCCAGAGGATCAAAAGCCTTAATTGAAATTTTTCAAGCAGCTACTGAAAAACCATACGGTTACTTATTCATTGACTTTACGCAAGAGTGTCCGGAAGAATTTAGATTTCGAAGTGATATTTTGAAAACTCCCATGATTATCTACAAACTATGAGTTCTTATTCTCGCATGATTGTTATTCCTCAGGATGAATATGTACAATTGACTGCCATGCAGCAAGTAAAGCAACCTCTTGCAAATCAAATGTATAGGAAAGAAATAGATTATCAGCAAAATGTTCACATCAAAGATCCACATCGTGCTGTATTATTACAATCGGAAACTGTTGAGCAATTGAAAAACTTGAAGAATAAGATGCGTGACTCTGTATCGACTGCTACACCTTTAGCATCTCGCGCACATGCCATATCTCTTTTCAACAGTATTGAACCCCATCTCAATGTAAATGATAGAGGAGAAATCATTACAGATGAAAATAAAGTGATTGATGCTTCACGTTATGAAGACTTGATTCAGTATGCAACACGTAGAAAGCGCCGTCAGGGCTATGTTCCACCTGGTTGGTCATACTTTCTTAAACTATTGAAAAAGCATAATGTGCCAAAATTTGCTTTAAATAATGAGACATTGAAAGAACTTGATTCAACAGTGGCTACTACTCCAATGCTTCAGGCGATGAAAATGCCAACAAATTGGTTTAAGACGTCACCTGCTACATCCCCTCCCACACTCACTAAGCAAACAAGAGGAAGAACTCGACGTAGATCTACATCATCACTAAAACTGGTAAAAGGAAAACGTAAAACAGCTCCTCCTAGGAAATACATGTTCTCAGACTATTAATATGAAGCAGATGTGTTGCTTGCCATGTAATGAGCCGCCAGAGGTGAATGTCGTTGTCACTTGCACTTGCTGCGCCAGCTCTCATAATGAAACCCCTAAGCAATGTGAACACGATCGCAAAACCGCTAAAGCTAAATGCTGCAGTTGTTGTAAATGTAGAAAGGCAAGAAAACAAAAAGATGAGAAGGAGGAAAAAGAGTCAGCCGTCATCGACTGAACGTTTGAAGTCAATCTATTATGATGTAAAACATCCGGCAGGATTTGCATCTATCAAGAAATTATCAAAAGCGAGTGGTCTTCCACAATCACAAGTGAAACGATGGTTAAAGGGTCAGGCTACCTATACACTCCACAAACAAGCGAAAAAGAAGTACCGCACCCGCCATTATATTGTTCATGACATCGATGAACAGTGGCAAGCAGATTTGTGCGATGTTGCCTCCATTTCAAAACATAACTCGGGCAATAATTTTATTTTAACCGTCATTGATATTTTCTCGCGTTATGCGTGGGCTCAACCTTTAAAAACTAAAGAAGGGAAAGGAGTAGCAAAAGCATTCCAAACAATTTTTCGAGAAGGTCGCATTCCAAAAAGAATTCAGAGTGATCAAGGAAAAGAGTTTGAAAATCAGCATGTGACAAGATTATTTGAGAGGCATGACATTGAGTTGTTTAGTGTAAAGAGCGCTTATAAAGCTGCACTCGTTGAACGTTTTAATCGCACATTAAAAAATCGCTTGTGGCGACATTTTACTGCCAACTTGACACAAAATTGGACAAAGGTTCTACAAGATACACTCCATGCCTACAATCACTCTATCCATCGTTCTATTGGACTCAGACCAGTAGATGTAAATGCTGACAATGTAGATAAAGTGCGCGAATCATTTCAACGTAAACGCACTCATGTGAAAAGTGATGTGAAAATTGGCGATAAAGTTCGTATCTCAAAAGTGAAAAGTGTTTTTGCTAAAGGGTACCTTCCGAATTGGACAGAGGAGGTATTTACAGTATCAAGGATTAATCAAAAAGACTCTCCGACCACCTACAAGTTGAAAGATTACGATAATGAAGAAATTGAGGGTAGCTTTTACCGCGATGAGATTGAGGTAGTCACTGAAAGTGAAACATATTTGGTAGAGAAAATCATTCGATGTAAAAAACGGCAAGGTGAAGAATGGTGTCTTGTTAAATGGACTGGTTATCCTTCAAGTATGAACTCTTGGATGCGTCGTGCCGACATCTTTCATCTAAGTGATCGACAGTGATTCATGCAAAGTTGTAACTAACAATGTTTAGGGTTTGAGCTATGAATCCAACTGCCTCATTTTATTCACGACCCTCCTATGTAAGTGGCGGAGGACAAATTTACATCGGTGCTCGCCGCCAACGTGGAGGAAGCATACTTGGTGCACTGAAATCTGTTGTAGCACCTCTCATATCCAATGTCGGTAGATCTTTAAAACGAAATGTTTTAAGTAATGCCGTTGGCTTTGCTGGTGATGTTGCTAGTGATCTTTCCAGAGGTAGAAGTTTTAAGAGCAGTTTGTTGAATCGTGGGAAGGAACGCGGTTTAAAAACATTGAAGCAGACCATTGCTGGTGTTACTCAAGGAAAGAAATCACCTAAACGAATGAATAAAGGAAGGAGGAAACATCGCGGAGCTGGTAAGGTGCGATCTTCAGTCAAAAGGCATTCACGCAAACGTCGCAGAGGCTCTAATCATTCATCAGGCGCTAAACGACGACGCTGCTATAACTTCTAATCATGGAGTGTAAAACTTCCGGTTTTTGTTTGTTCGATCAACAAGCCATACAGACAGATATTCTTAGTTCAAGTATTGTAGATTATCATCCTCGAACAGCTGAGAATGCTGGCCCCATTGAATTTGTTATTCCTGGTGGTAGTGATGACTACATAGATTTGAGTTATGCGATGCTTGATTTGAGGTTTAGAATTCAGCAAGCAGATGGAACTGCTATTGACGATGCACATAAAGTTGGACTGAACAATTTACCATTGACTACATTACTTCGTGATGTTTCTCTAACGATTGGAGAGCAGCAGGTGGAAGGTGGTCAAAGCGATTATCCCTATAAATCATATTTCAATCATGTATCACAGTTTCATCCAGCAGCACAAAAAAGTCATATGGAAGCCATGGGATGGTACAGAGATGAAGCAGGAAAATTTGATGTTGAAACAAACAGTGGCTTTGTAAAGCGATCTGCTATGATTAAAGATAGTAGAGTATGTCAGCTATATGGTCCGCTGAATTTAGACTTCTTTAGACAGTCAAAGTTTTTACTGTGTAATACCAGCATGCGACTCAAGCTGACATTGAATAAGCCTGAATTTGCGCTGAATGCATTTGCTAAAGTTGACAATTTTAGAATTCATGTGGAAGATATTGCACTTTACATTCGTCGAGTAGTACCGAATCCAAGTGTCATTAGAGGGCATGCTGAAGGTCTTAACCGCCAAAATGCCATTTACCCCGTTCAGCATACAAAGCTTCTCACCTTTACAATTCCGAAAGATCAAAAGAGTTTCATGAAAGATGGCCTCTTTCCATCGGAAGCGCCGAAGCTCCTCATGGTGGCAATGGTTGAAAATGATGCATTTAATGGTAATATAAAGAAGAATCCTTTCAATTTTAAACACAATCAGTTAAGTGAAATTGCTTTACGTGTTAATGGTGTGAGCCATCCTGGTCCACCCTACAAACCAGATTTTGCTTCGGATCAATTTATGCGCAGTTATGTTGATTTTATGGATGTTTTTGGCTTTTACAATACGGATGATACCAACGGACTGACTATGAAAGAGTTTAAGAGTGGATATACTATTTATGCATTTGATTTGACTGCTGACAGCGATATTAGTGCACCCTATCGTCAAGCGAACGTGCCTCATAATATTCGTTTGGATTTGACGTTCAAAAGAACACTACCTGAGACGATCAATGTATTAATTTATGCAGTCTTCGATTCAAATATTGAAATTACAAAGTATCGTGACGTGATTCTTCAGTATAATCGTTAATGAGTTGGTTGACTGCTGACGATATTAAGACTAAAGTGCAGCGTAATGCAGACGAAGCGACGTTGAAAGCTTTCGATAATGTCTATTCACTCGATACCTTACCACCTGCAGTAAATCACTATCCCATCTTTATTGTGCTAAACACTCATTCACAGAATTTAGGCGGTGAGCATTGGAAAGCGATCTTTATTGGAGAAGACCGACGTGGTGAACTATTTGACTCTCTTGCTCAACCTCCAAATATACCGACACAGCAGTGGTTGAGAAAACATGCGCGTCAATATCAGCGAAATGAACGCATACTACAACATCCACTTTCATCAACGTGTGGTGCTTTTGTACTGTACTTCATCTTAAAACGTTTACATGTATCTCGATTTGCATCTGTTATTCAAAACTTTTCATGTAATCCATCCTCTAATGAAAAAATGATTTGTAAGTTCTATCATGATTTGAAATAAAAACATCATGTTGGAAAAATTGTTTTTTATTTTACAATCCGCTGGGTACGTACATACTCAATGAGATAGTCTAGGATCATATTTGCTTGTTCATGAGATTTTAGTCCAGTAATGATCACTTTACTATTATGAAAGATTGCCACATGCACAGGTAACCAACAACTAATGAGAGCTGCAGGAAAAAGTTCGGGTTCATAACACAAACTGTAACTGCTGGTACGAATCTTCAAAAATGATAGACTGTCACTCAATTGAGTAGAGATCACCATATTGTCCACAGTCAGATTCGACATCACACACCTCTCCCTCTTCCATATCCGACGTAGTAGTCTTTGTAGCTCTAAGCGCATTGACTGCGCCGATGAATGAGAAAGGGCGCCGAGAATCTGTACAGTCCCATTTGGGAAGAGTTGAAGATTCCGTGAATTGTTCATCTTCACCACTAACATTTGAGGACGGCCCGGGTAATACTTGCTGTTTGGAAGCTGTTGGTGTAATGTTGTGAGATCGATTTTGGTGTAGAGTCTGAAGCGACGGAGAATGTTGACGATGGTGTAGCGATGGCGCTTCATGATGAAAGAATGAGTAAATTGAGCGATGTACCTTCCTTTTATACTTTTCCCAACTACCTTGATGAAATGTGAAGTTAGTATGCAGTTGGGAATGATAGAGTTGAATTCGCCGATTGTTGACGCGCAGCCAGATGCGATTTCCAATACGTGAATGTCTTTTCATATAGAAGTATTTCAAGTCCTTCATGATATGATGTAGAGATTGAAAATGACGATAAGATAAAGCAAACTCTCTTCTCACATTTCCAGTTGAATCTTTGAAATAGACGTTTCGATCATGATCCGTTTCAATACGTTGTAGGGAATCCAATTTCCAACTCATGATGTGTGGTAGTCATGTCTGATTAAGATTTGCATAGTAGGGCGATGAACTCACGACGAATAAATGTCATGATGGAGCGATGTATGTATCTTCTATACTTCTCCCAATTGTATTTGCGAAATGAGAAACAGTTTGCGGAATGAGAATGGTAGATTTGAATTTCATTTCTGTAATGTTGAAGCCAAACTTGATCACCCAAGGAGATGAATCTTAATGTTTCAAAATATTCCAAATCCCTCATGATATCATTGAGGTTGACAAATTGTCGCCATGTTAATGTAATTCCTCTTGATGTATGACCATGAGAATTTTTGAAATGTACGTTTCCATCACGATCAACTCTGATATATTGTAGAGAGTCCAAAATCCAAGTCTTCATGATGTTATGCAAAGTTGCAGATTAGCAATATAAAAATGTCGTTTTATCATATTTTGCTTAGCAATGCGGCTACAAAGAGATTTACTAGCAATCGAGCCGCACTCTTTTCTACTCCCATTGATCATGCACAACAGCTAAATGGAAATTGGGAAGTGGGTGTCACTCAACTTGTTTATAGCAACTGTGTCTATACTTTTGATCATGAGGTGATGACTATTAATATGAGGCGTACAGCTGCTTATCAATGTGAAAAGGGGTGCCGAGTATACATTCCACAGTGGCCAAAGAAAGATCTCTTATCATGTAAAAAGTTTATATATGATTTCTTGAATAAAGCGTGTAAACATATTGTCCAATTTACTCCGCACAATGATGATTATAATTATGTACATCATGTAGTTGAGAAAGATTGGATTGTTGGTTTAAGTCCAAGTTTAAGAAATGATTTAGGCTACCTCGCTAGCGCCTTAACAAGCTATGATAATTTTAACGTTAATTACCACATAAGTGGTCATAAACAGTTAATATATCGAGAGGAAGCTTATTATGTAGATCTTATTCCAAGAAATGAGAAGACGTTGGTGAAGAAGATTGTGATTAAACCAAGAAAGACAAACATGACTCCTGAAACATTATTGAAGAAATTTAATTATCTCCTTCGAGTTGATGGTAAACAAGTGGCAACATTGACTTATATCAAATCATCTAATCATATTGCAATAAGCAAATTAAATGATGATGATCTAGTATTAGTTTGTTCAAAAGATTTTCATCAGTTCTTACGACATCGTTCTGCAGCTGTTCATGGAAAATCTGATATGCAACATTTACCATGTGAAAGGTCAAATCAATTTGATACAGAATGGGCCGTATCTTTATACAGAAAGTGTGTAGAGCCTTTTGGTGGTTTCTTACATGAAACAAGAGTGTTGATGCCTCGCATTATTACTTCGGTTAAATTGGTTGTAGATTATTTAAATGAAGTGATTAATGAGCAACATATTTCATTTTCTGAAAAAGAAGGTACTTTGTCTCTCACTATAAATGGAAAAGGTATTGAACTAATTATGGATAAAACTCTAATGGACATTTTGGGTTTTGATCAAAATATCTTTAAAAGTGGTACTGTAACCAAAGCTAGCGCAGACATGTCGCTATCGCGTCGTATTAACTATTTTCAGATATATTCCAATATTGGTGAAGATGTACGTGTGGGAGATGTTGAAGCTCCATTGCTAGCAATGATACCATACCAGCCAAAAAGCTGCAGTATTTTATCTGAGCATACTTTCAAGAAAGTGCATTATACAAAGCTGAAATCAAACTACATCCCACAAATTGATATTGCCATTTATGATGATGCTGGTGCGTTGATTCCTTTTCATAAAGATGCTGTGACAAGTATTACACTCCATTTCCGAATGAAGAGTTAATGCAAAAGTATGCTAATATATTTTTCCAATGTGAATAATATGGAAAGTGAAAATAAGGACTCGTTTCTAATCTACTTGCCCAGTAATGCTTCTATGAATAAATTTCCCAAAAATAAACCATCAGACTATCGAGTAGAATTAAATCGGCCACTGCATTTAGAAGGTGAATGGGAAGTTGGCGTTTCTAGTATTTGCTATGATAGCAATATTCAGAATGTGAATGATTTGGAAGAAATGATATTGACTCCTCGCACCCATGATGGAATAATGATGAATAATGCATTTCAGTTCCCATACAATTTAACATCAGATGGAAAGTGGAACTATGAATGGATTCAGATAAAATCAGATTCTTATGAGCCATTTGGGAATGAGAAAATTATTAAGGCATTCAACAGTGGTAATACTTCCATCATGAAGAATAAAAATCAGAAAGCTTATGAGTTTACTATCTATCATTGGAGTGGGAGACAGTTCCTCCGCTTTCATTCTTTTACTAAAGGTCTTACGCTGAGGTTGGATAGTGAATTCTATCCACATCTTGGTTTTGGTCATGGACTACATCTAACGTCAATTGCTACTGCAAATGTTAAAAAAGTTTATTCAACTCGAATCAACAAATTTCATTATAGATTTAAAATATTTGATGAAGATGTTGTAGAATGCGAAGAACGCATCATTTTGAAAAAGCGTGGTGTTCAACCTTTATCACTTATTGAGTTAGTAAAACGATGGAATGAGACTGTGGGTAAGAAGTATGGAGAGAAAATTATGGCGGACAAAAATAAGTTGGTTATTCAGAAATATAATGACAAACTTACAGTTTATTTCTCTCCAACCTTGCGTCATTTTGTAAGACATTATACGCCTATTATTGGAAGCGGTGTGGTGTATGGTTCTCATGAATATCACACTAAAGCTGATTCAGTTAATGATGAATGGTGGGTGGACATCTATGGCGATCGCATCAAGAAAATTTACCAGTCTTATGAAGAATCTAAAGTTGCTATCAATATAATGCCGCGTCTATATCATACAGTTGAAAGCTTCATTCATGTAGTAAATCCTTATATACAACAGAAGTTGAAGCATGTGATGAAAAGTAAATATGATGCAAAGACACACCACATTTCGTTTTCAATTGAAAATCAACGCGTTGTTCTGAAACTGGGTGATGACATTCAATGTCAATTGAGTAAAAATTTGAAAAAACTCTTTGGTTTTTCAATGCTACAAACTGTGTTTGCTGCTGCGCATACGATTGGTATAGAAACACCAATGACACTTGATAAACATGAACAGCACCTTTACATTCAAAGTGATTTGATTCTACCTATTTCTGTTGGTGAGAAAAAAGAATACATTTTACGTGATTTCATTCATGATAAAGACGCTTCATATGGAATAGTCGAGAAGATGTTTGAATCTATTTTCTATCATCCCGTCGTCAAACAAACTATACCCTCTATTGCTATCAAAATTACCAATGGTTTACAAGAGTGCATCCATGTGAAAGATACTAAATCCCTCATAACGTTAGTGTTTCGGAAAACAAAGTGAAGTCTTTATACAACATTTATTGAAATATGTACATGAATGTGAAGCAATAGACTTTATACAACATCCACTGAAAATATATACATGAGCGCACTTCAATAAACATTGTTATATACAAAAAGTCTTTTTACTTCGTGAAGGGTGGAAATATACAGGGATAGGAAAAATGTCTTTCAGTGGAAAAGTCATCACATGGGGAATGTACAGATGTGGACACATATTCACAAGGAAAAAACAATCTCATGCGATACATAAAACAACAATGTTTATCTACAGAAATCAACATCAAAATACTAAGTTAAGGATGATTATGCTAAGACGTCTCCTGAATGTGGTAGTGTGAGTTTAATTCTTTTGGGTGGTGGTATGTTTGTGTCAGGATGTCCATGTGGAAGAGATATGTTGTGTTCTAGCCAGCACCTCTTATCCTCCCATGCTGAAAGCGCCCGTTTCCTAAAAGTATGAGTTTTGATCTCATGCGACTTAGATTTTAAGATTGTCATATTGACAAACGTTATATTTTTATTTCTATAGGCTCCCTTGAAATTCTTATGTTTCATGTTTTGCACAATGGATTTTGATATGCCTTTAGCGCGCTTAACGCTATCATCACTATCCTTTAATTTCATAGAATACATTTTAGGGCAGAGGAGAATCATTTCATCTATCTCCTTCCCTGCTGTCTCATCCTTAAAGCAGCCAAGTTTTGCCTTATTTTTGATGGAGTAGAGTGGATGATCAGCAGGATAATTTGATGTATCAAAATATCTTTCTAAAGATTTTCCTACTTCATTGAAATTTAAATCTTTTTGAGTGGTAATACCTAAGAAGAAACTATCTGTATCACCACCCAACAAACGAACCTCTTTTACGAGAGGACATGGTTTTAGTATTTTATAAAAGAGTTGGTACATTTCAAGCTTTGAGTAATCTAGTACAGCTTGACCAATATAGATGGGTTTGCACAACTCAACTTCAGATTTTATCATTTTAACACCTATAAGGTCCTCATCGATAATGTCTCTATCGATGAATAGAGGTGATGAGACCAATTTGTGATACTTTTGATCATCATTAACTAGTTTGTAGTTTACGCGCTTTCTAACATCCTCCATCGTCTTACCAAATAGACTGTTGTTCTTATATTTATAAAAATCTTTTTCAAAATTATTTTGGGCTAGTGCACGTTTCTGGCTGTTGCTATCAATATATGGTTTGAGGAAGGCTTTCTGTCTAAATTTAATAATGCGGTGAACTCTTTTTAAAATCATACCCATTTCTAAATAAAATTTTAAGATGCTAAAGTGGACTAGATAGTTTTCTTTATCATACTGGGTGAGTAAAAGTTTGCGGCAAGGCTTATAGTCGGGTTGACCGCATGATTCTAAATCTTTATGAAATTGTTTCATAAAGTCGGAAAACATATCTTTGGTCACTTCACCTGATTCGGGTGCGAGTGGAAAATCCACGGTTTTATGTTTAATATTATTTGGATAGATTAGATCTATCTCAAAATAATATCCCCAATCACCTTCATCTGGAATTGCTAGTATGTTGGAAGGGTTGGAGAAATGTTGAATTTCACTATCATCTAACCAGCTAAACTCAGAGTGAGGTAGCGGTTTGGATAATGAACTACCATACAAATTATTTTGGTCATAATACTTCAGATGAGTCTGGTCATTGCCTACTATTTTTGATTTTAACCTATGTTTATTTACAAATGTGAGACCACCGCGAATTCCTCGCTCAAATAAATTATACATCTCTGGATCTTGTAAGAGATGAATGGTCTCACCAGTCATTTTAAAAGCAGACTTAAATGACATGGCTGGCAGACTGACAAAGTGGACGGGATCTAACTTATCTTCTTCTAATGCCACTCGTCGAAACTCCTGAAATACATCAGCCAGCAAAAATACATCTAACTTAAGGTAGGCAATCATATATTCACCAAATGTATGGCAGTCAAATTTTATCCATGCATCTTGTGCATGATCATAATCTTCGGTCTTACATTCTGCACCGGTCAAATCATTTTTAAATTTATCTATGGGCGGAAGAGAAGTCTCGCCGAGTTTACTAATTGCATCAAAATATGCATATGGAAAGACTCCTTTCCGTGTGATGACTTCATCGGTTAGATTTGGGTATTGTTTCTTAAGATTTTGTGTTAGTGGAAGAGACTTTAGATTTTGCACGAGAGAGGCCAGTGATGCAGTCATAAATTGGTAGGAATCTAAAAATTTTATATCAAAATAGACCGTCTTATTTTCTTTAGTTTTATCGACAGGCACTTTTGCTGTCATGGCCATAAACTTCTCTCTCGTTTGCGCTATTACATCAAGCTTCCACTCTTTCATTTGACCTAAACCTCCTTTTATTATCATATGGCTGTCGTAGCCCTTGAAATTATGGAAAATGACGGGTAATGTACGCCGCTTCATCCTCAGCGAAAAATTACATTTTGAACAGAGTGCGTTTCTAAATTTACCAGTGATGTGATCATGGTCGCGCACTTTCTTAATCTTATCATCGTCAAATGTTTTCCTACATTTGGGGCAAACGTTGCAACTATCAAATTTTGCTTGATCATCTGCTGTCATATGCAATGATCTGCGATAGAGTTCACCATCATACTTTTGTTGAAATTTTACAGCCTGTTCGAGGAATTGTAGGAATTGGTAAATACAATCCTCACCTTGCCAGACGCGCATTTTATTTTGCCTACTCCTAAAGTGATCATGCCATACTTCATAGCAGGAAATGGCTGCTGGTCGATGGATGTTATCATCGATATAGCATTCGATGTCAGCATAGATGACACGAAGAGGACTTAGTTCATCACCATTCTCTCTATATGAAAACTCCTTATCTTTGGGCATGCGTTCCATTTGCAGTTTACCTCGCTTACACCACTCATAATGAGTTTCAAATTTAGTTTTCCTCCTAAAGTGGCGAATACATCTGTCGCAGTAATATAACTCTCTACTCGAGTTTTCTAAGTGGTGGTATAAGCGAGAGATTTTGGGAATACCGCAGTAGTGCCATTCCTCACTATCATCCTGTTTTACTAATAACAGGTTTACTGTACGTTCATAACAACTCGAACGCGAGTTGTAGCGCACACCCTTCAATCCTTTTTCCCAAACATGGAGAACTATTTTAATGTTGTTCAATTTTTCAAATTTTTCTATATCTTTAATTTTCATATCGTCACTATTACAGTCATAGAAGTTTAATTCATTCTCCCACTGCCTATAGCTATATGTGCGATTTCGATTCGCATTGATGTCATTATAGTGGAGAATGGAGAGGACAGCATATTTAAAACATTGCGATTCGCAATCGACATTGATGACTGCTGTTTTGTTTTTTAAATTTTTTGGAAGTTTAAAGGAGCCTCGACCACTATGATTTCCTAATAGACTGATTTTAAATAAGGCGGACTCAATGCCGTCAAAAATGAGACCGCTATCGCGCTCGTTAAATTTATCAATATTTAATTTTAATCCTTGGATGTGAAAATTTATCCAAGACTCATAGTCTACAACCTCGGTTGCAGGAGAGGAGGGTATGTGAAACTCTAACCTCTCTATTATTTGTCCAGTATGGTGGTCGATTTTTACATATTTTATTTTAAGATAGATGAGCGCCTTCATCCTAAAATTGTCTAAATTGTTGAAGAGCGCTTCTATCAATGATGAATTTTGATGAAACCATTCCTCAAAGTTAGCAATGGTTTCTGAGGAGTCCATCTGGTAGTTCCTCACTAAATTATTTATGGACACCTCAGTGAGTCGGATAGAGGAGGTACCGTTGGTGTAGGTATCGTTCGTGTGTGTATGTTGAAGTCTGTGCGAAGATAGTTCAAAACGTGTCTCGAAAGACTGAATGCACAAGTCGCAAGAAAAGGAGACATCGTTAACAGAATCATCCCTACCTTCGGAGATTGATGCCGGCTTAGGTCGACAAACACCTCGCTTGATGTGTCGGGTGAGATCCCATTTCCTCGTGAAGATGTGCCCACAGTCAGCACATTCCCACTCGTTGCCATATCGCGACAGTTCTGAGCTGGAACTCGCATCACCTGAAAGAGAAATCATTCTATCATCTCTGTTCAAGCCTCAGTGTAGTGTTACAACCTACCTTGACTCAATAACTCTAAACTTTCCTCGAGAAGAGAGGGCGTTGGTGATGAAGTTGATGCCTGAAATTGAGGAAGATGCTATTAGTCACACGTTTGAGGGAGATGAGAGAGGAAATCTTTAACTTACCATTTTAATGAAATATGATCAGACAGAATAATAGTCAAAGAGAGAGATCGTGCGTTCGTCACTTGTATGATTCACAGATTAAATGAAATGATATGAATGTCACTTTGCTTATATACTTTCATTCTCTTCATTCATTGGATGTTCATTCTGATTGGCTGCTTGTGTATACTTTAGAATTAGAAAAATGTTAAAGTTATCATTATTCAAAGTCAGCATTTCAAAGGCAACATGACAAGTCCTCCAACAACGCCAAATACCGCATTGGAGTTCTCCTCTCCATGCACATCAGCAAAGGTGCTCGTTACACCAAATGCACCAAGAAAGGCGAAGGTGGAGAAGGTTGTACCGACTGGACAATATACGAAAGTTATCATTACCAGCGGACGAGGAAGAGGAGAGTGTATGTGAGAAGGAGTGTTCCGACTTAACAGGCGTGAGGTGGAAGTATCTCCAGTACGATACTGACGATGTGATGGAGATCACCAGCACGAAATTCCTCCACCAATTATGGGAGTGGTACACCCCTAACTCCCAGCCACGAACTATGGCAGAGTGGGAGTATATTGATAAAGTGAGGCTTGCAGTGGAAGAACGATTAAAGCAACTGAACTGTTTTTGTTATCTATGTGAAGCCAGACTCTGGGACGATATTGACGATGAAGACCTTTTGAAATACATGCCATAATAAATGTTTATTTCGTATTATCTTTGCTTTCATACTGACTTACTTGAATGGGGCTTCAGTGGATGATTTAACCATGTATACTTTTTCATTTGGAAATAGTAGCACGCTTAGTCTAACTTGTAAATCTTATAACATTTCATATGGGCGATGATGGTAGATGAAATAGTGTCAGATAAAATTAAGATAGCTTACACTTCTGATACAGGGATAGCAATCGACTGCGATCCATGTGTAAAGAGCTTGTTAGACTACGGAAGAGAGAAGTGTGTTATGTTGCGTGTGGCGCGTGAGTGTCCTCCCATTTCATTCCATTCATCAATTCGTCTCATTGATAGAGACAGGTAGAACTCATGGTTCTCATAACGTATGCAATGGAAAGTTTTAGGCAACCTTCGACAGTTGGCTAAATGTCGCCCTGGCGCGAATGCATACTACGTTGAGACAGAGGCAATCACTTGCAAACATGACGCAGAGAGGTTTAACAAGATTGACCATTGCCGAATGTCCCTTGCGGTATACATAGCTACGGGTTTCACCGCCGCCCTTTACAGGAACGCCCGTCGAAAGGAAGTATTACACCGAACTTCATTTGCGACGTTCAAGTTGACTGATAGCAGATTCAACTTAATGATAGTATTCGCCAGTCCGAAGACTGCCCAGGGCAAACCGCGAGGAGGTTCTATCATGTCTTGCCCCATGGTGGCCCTTAAGAGAGCCGATGGTTCGTTCTCGGGGTGTGTGGTAGGGACTCAGGCTTGTTGTTTCGACTGCGGCTCCGGCAACGGGGCGGGTGGTCGCTTCTCTTGGATGTCTGTAAAGAAAGAAGTAGTGAGTTATCATCTTACATATCAATTTAGTCATTTTTACTTACAGATCTTCTCGGACGCTTCCTCATAAAGGAAATTCGAGATCGGATCACGATGATCGAAGGTGAAGTGTAGACACTCCACCCCTTTCTTCACCCGAGAGTAGCATTTCTCCCCTCTTCCACGCTCGTACAAGAGAGGAGTTTCTGCTACTCTCCCCTTTCTAATAGGGATGTGCAGACGACTGGAACGCACCCTTCGATCGCGATCCACCAGCTGCGCCGAACGGTGCAGCTCGTGGTTCGTCTCGACAACCTTAGCCATCTGCACACGGAGTCTCTCCACTTCCTCCTTCAACCTTCGTATCTCCTTCTCCCTACTTTCCCTCTCTGCTAGCAAAGCCTCTTCTCTGGCTTTCCCCTCGAGAGTCTTGAGCCTCTCCTGCTCCAACTCGCCATCCCGCTCGCTTAATCTCTCCTTCACCTTCTTCATCTCTCCGGCCACGTTCTTTAGGTCCTCATACTTTGCCTTGTATGAGAAGGCCTCCTCCTTCAACTTCTCCGCCTCTTTCTTTAATCTATCCCGTTCGGCGATCACCGGCGGGCGCTTGACAAAATTGCGACATTGTGTTGCAATTCCACTCACAGTTACGGCTGTAGGGGTCTCGCGATCGAGGTCGACGTCCTTGATAAGTTGCGACTGTAGCTCTCCCTCCTCCTCCTCACTATCGCTGCTGGTCAGCGAACTCTCGCTACTAAGCGAGGATACAGCGGCAATCGCTTCAATGGCGGATTGTAGCTCAGTGGCCTCAGTGGTGAAGAGTGAACTCCGTTCTTGCTCGTTGGCAGATTGTAGCTCTAAAGAACGGAGCTCAGTGGCGAAGAGTGAACTCCGTTCTTCTTCGCCTACTTCGCCTGTTTGACACTCGCTGTGTTGTGAGTGCCAATCCTCCAGCCGCTCACTTAAGCGACTGACTTTGTGGACTCCGCAATAGTAGCGAGCGATCCCTATCTGTTTCTTGTTAGTACAAGCGTGCTTTTTGAAGGCGTCAGCTCGGAATACCTTCCGGCATTGACACAGTTTGAAACTGGTCTTCATATTATTGTATTTCGGCATTTCTGAAGCGAAAAACGGAAAACAATGATTTTTACACTTAGTGAGGAATGATAGATTTGAGTGTAGTGAGTGGCACTCGATCCCGTCGACAGCCCGAAGGCCTTGTACTGATCACTAGGGAAGTGAGAGATCTTCCCCGATACCCGCTATTTACAGCTGAAGACATCATTGTCACTGCCCCGAAGTGGTAACAGGAACGCCGAGTCAAAGGTAGTGAACAGTAGCTGGGATCTAACCCCTCAAAGCTGCCTTAGACTTAGTTAAATTTGAAATCTGATAGCAGATTTGAACTCAGCATACTTGAAAACCTTGAGGAAACATCCCAAGTTGTTGCTTTGATCTGCTTGATAGCAAGCCGTAGAGTGCTTGATTCACCAGCGTTTTGCAATGGAGATGTTTAGAGGCCACCCATGACAAGATAGCTAAGACTCAACCGATTGGCGTTCAAAGTGCTACGTTGAGAGCTGTGTCAAATGCCCAACATGAGTTGCCCCAGCGGTTACGGTCTTAAATATGACACATTCCCTTGCCACACTTATCACTACGGCATCGTCCGCCGTCCCGAAGGAACACCCTGTCAGTGGAATATTACAGCAAAACTCTCCATGTCTTGCTCGCTTTCAGTGAAAAGCCGCTTATACCATGGGAAGACTGGCTCAGACATCATTAAAAATGCTTTCATTGACTTCAGCAGGGTCGAAAACCCCAGAAAACCTCCAAAACTAGTGAATTTAAAATTTTCAACTTTTTAGCACTACTTATAAAATTTTATAAGTAGTCCATCACTTAGGGCAGGTCAATAGCGACCGAACCTTTTTTGAATCAAGTCAAACGGACTTGTAGAAGCAAAGTTACGAGCCTTTAAAGTTTTGGAGTCTTTTATGGCCTGGAGACGAAGGCCATCTCCTGGCGAACCTCTAAGTCTGACGGCTTAGCTGATATCAGCAATGAAATTTTCTAAGTCGGTTTCTTACAGAAACTTGGAATTTGGGATGTCCGAAGCTATCATCGGAGCTCAGAGAGACGACCTACCTCTGACAATCGTTCTCCTCTAAATGACAAGTCTCCGTCGGTTCCCAGCTTATATAGTGTGTGGCGATCAGCTGATGACGTAATACCCATCATCCAAACACTAAAAATCCCGTCTATCTCCGGTTCTAGTGCTCCGATTGAGCTAGAAATACACCATTTCCATGTAGAATTTGATGCTGAATCCGAATCTGGCCTCCGTTTTCCCATCCGATGCTTCGTTTTGGCTCTACAGTAGGCAGCCATCGCAAAAATTCTAACTCTGTCGTTTTTCCGAAAAATGTTGAAAATTTTTCTCTCCGATTGACTTGAAACTCTCCGATTGACATGAAACTCACCATACAGATAAAGAATCTGACGCTGATTCCAAATCTGGCCTCCGTTTACCCATCCGAGCCTTCGTTTTGAAGCTACAGCCCAAAACGTCCCAAATTCTAACTCTGTCGTTTTTCGCCAATGTCCCAAAATCTTAAATGGCGTCTCACATCTAAACGAAGACAGATAGGAACAAGCCGATTCTTTCACTGAATTTGTCTCACTCTTAGCTTTCAAACGAGCTATCGCACGACAAAATCCGTCCACTAGAAGCCAAAATCGAAGCAAGCTGTCCAGAGGGGGGGGGGAGGTCAGTGAAAATTTTTCTCTCCGATTGACTTGAAACTCACCATACCGATGCAGAATTTCACGCTGAATCCGAATCTGGCCTCCGTTTTCTCATCCGATGCTTCGTTTGGACGCTACACACCAAAACGTCCCAAATTCTAACTCTGTCGTTTTTCGAAAAATTTTTTCTCACCGATTGCCTTGAAACTCACCCTACCGATGCAGAATTTCACGCTGAACACGAATCCGACCTCCGTT
This sequence comes from Prostheceraeus crozeri, assembly GCA_907163375.1. NCBI lineage: Eukaryota > Metazoa > Platyhelminthes > Polycladida > Euryleptidae > Prostheceraeus > Prostheceraeus crozeri. The sequence goes on from CAJQUW010015688.1 coordinate 61,699, forward strand.
TTCTCATCCAACCACTCCTTCCACTCGAAACAACCCATTTTACAACCCAACATTCAGCACGAAAAACATCACACACTATAGCCTCAAGACTAATCCTGGCGGTCGCCCAAGTCCACCACGACACTCAGACCCAAAGCACCACGGCGGCCGACCACGACACTCTGCCGTTCCAGAGGGGGGGGGGGAGGGGAGGGGGAGGGGGGGGGGAGTCAGCGATGGCGGCCATCTTGCGCTATCTGGTGTTTGTCACTTCCTTACTACTGCAGTCATCGATTTGACCAATTGAATCAATTTCTCATCGAAATGCTACCAAATAAATTGTTATGTAAGTACCACGCTTCTATAGGACTAAATTCAATATTATCTTGATACCATACGTCTTTAAACTAAAATGGTGACAAATGTCACCATTGGGCATTACACAGCGTTTCATAGTCAAAAATATGTTCAGCATATTGATGGTTTATTCATACATTTATCTCGCATCTATTCAACAATCAAAATTGACTTCAAAAGACTTGAGGTCATCGATATTGCATCTATTAGTCCACAGAAATTGACTAATGCATAACATCTTACTTGGATAAGTATGATTCAGATTATATTGACAGGTAAGTAATATGCTATTTTCATAAGACAGGTCGTGTTAGATATCACAAAGCATTGGAGAGCTTTAGATGCATTTTTTGTCTAGCTCAGGGGTGCGCAACCTTTTACATTTTTCGGCCGCCATTTCGAAGGCCGAAAGAATCACGGCCGCACTTAATATGTGTGCAAACAACTAGACCAATCCTTTTTATATTCCACCACTCAAATTAGCTTGCCTTGATGAATGACGCAATGAAAATCGCAGAAAGGCATACTTCCTAAAGAATGAGCTAGCAAGGTAACACGAACGACGATCATTTTTGACTCGAAAAGATTTAAGCTTAACCCTTTCATGCATATTGTACTCTCTTGAGGACATTTTGAACCACATCTTTTGGTTGACCCCAAAGCGGCAAAAATTTTTACCCAAAAGAAAGAGGAGTTCAATACGCTTCTAATGACACATTCTTTTCAAGTGCTTATAACACCCTTCGATGCTTAAATTATTTTCAAAATTAAAGTTTTTTTTAAGAATAAAAACTTGAAGCTAACGCGCGTGACAATTCGAGCAAGCTACAATTGTCCCTTTTGTTTCTTTTAGCTGATGACTCTAGCCATGAATGCAGATGAATGTAACTTCCCTAAAATATTCTATTCATGAGTTGTCGAACTGCTTGAACGCCTTCATCGCGCTTGCGGGCGCGCATTTTTCCAATCAGCATGGGCATAAAGGTGTTCGACAGTTACAAGGTGACTAGCATGCTACTATAGTGACGATTGTTTTTCGATTGCCTTGAACTCCAGAAATATTTGCAATATACATGCACAATATTCTTTTTCATTTACTTCTCATTGTTACGGCCGCCCTTTGTCTCTGCTACGGCCGCAGGTTGCGCACCCCTGGTCTAGCTGGTAACCCTGGTCATGTTTATTTCCATAGCATGAACACCAACTAGGTATATCCATGATCAACAGAAAAACTAATTTTCATAGAAATTGTCCGTATTTGAAGTCAAATACACTACTTCATAAACAAGCGAACACAGTGATTGCATTGTCTACTTTTGTATTTGAATTTTAAATTGCGTTAGTCGAATTGAGAAAATCATCATTCGAAAAATCATCACAGTCATGCAAGGCGCTTCTTGAAACTCGACGAAGCTGTAAATTGGGTGCTGGAGAGCGACGGTGAGGATGGATGCCATGTTATTTTACTTGGTCCCCCCACATGTGGTAATGGTAGTGACATTGAGGACATCGACGAAGATGTACAAAATACCATTATTCCCAAGGATGTTTCATCTGAGATTGAAGTCCAGAAGAGACAAAGGGAATATGAAGAAGGGGAAGATTTAAGGGTGTCAACGGAGCCCAAACCTAAGCGGTTGAAAAAGAAAGATGGCACGCGTATTTCATGGAGAAAATGCGACATTGAAAGTTCGTGCCCTTCTGTTGAAACCTTTGAAGAATCTTGCTAGTGTTTCGTTGAGAACAATTCAAATTTCTGCGATATATCCCCGGAAGACGTGTACCTTAATGCCTTTTTGCCAATGGTGCATCTACTATGTGACTTGACTTGTCAATACGCAAGGTGTTGTCAGAACAAGGTGAGTTTGTAACTTTCATTTATGTTCTTCTTGTACTTGTAGATGTACAGTTGTTGCTATTATCAATGTGACATCTTTACATGTCTAACTTTTGCATGCACATGTAGAAAAGTTACGCTGTTTAGAATATAGAATAATCTGCATGATATGTAGCTACACTATAGGCCATTAATTTTATGTGTCGATTTTTTATTACGCGCTTGTAAATGGTGAAATTTGACTATAAGATTCTCTCGTTCTTCGAAATGCCTTCGAATATCCTATACATTTAAGTGAGCAACATATTTTTGACGCAATAAGTACTGTTTATACTATTTCGAGTGATATAACAATATTTTATTTCAGCCATCTTTCACTATTTCAATGGAAGAATTTTACCATTTCATTGGAATTATTTTACTGTCGGTAATCAATGCCCGTCCAAATACTCGAGTGTATTAGGAAAATGACACTCTTGTAAACTGTACTGCAATTTATTCAGTAATGGCTCGAAATAGATTTCATGAAATCAAAAGCGCATTGCACGCAGCTGTAATCGCCTCAGTAACAACAGGATGGCTAAAGTTGGTCCTCTTTATGAAGCTTTGAACCAGGGATTGATGAAATATGGAGTTTTTCACACTGAACTTTCGATTGATGAATGTATGGTGCCGTATTTTGGCCATCACTCTTGTAAACAGTACATTCGAGGGAAACCAGTACGGTTTGGTTTTAAGTGTTGGATTACTGCCAGTTCGAGCGGATATCGGTATAGAATGCAGATTTATGAAGGTCGCAGTACGGAGTCAGATGGTTAACCTTCTTGGAACAAATGTTGTATTTAATGGACTTTCGATTTGTAGTAATCCAGGAAAACATTCAATCTATTTCGATAATTTTTCAATTCCTACAATCTTCTGCAACTATTGTCAGAGAAAGGGTGGGTATTATAGTATCATTGTCCACATGGCATATCCAAGCCTTATAAAATGCTACATCTGATATTTTTTCTTTTTACGGCTTAGGTTTAGTATTCTATAATGTTTTCAGTTTCAGAGCAACTGGTACAGTGGTTGAGAATCGTTGGCTTTTTTGTTGACAAAGAGGCAGCCGCTGCGGGCTATAATGGCAAGACCAAATCCTCACGAAGCATTTCGATCAAGTGGCAGACACCGCATATCATCATCGGTTCGTTGCCGAGTGTACAAGAAGCAGACGCAGACACGCATGGAGTGTGGTATTTGCAAGACACCGCTGCATATCCATTGTTTTGATGTTTTTCATGCTTGACAACATCTTAGTTTAAATGAAATTTTGCTCGTGATGGAAAAAACTAATTTGCTTTCATAACTACAAGATTAGGTCAGTAATAGCGTTTGCATCTACAATTAGGTGGTCGTATAGTTACAAATAGACAGTCAAAGAGATCAGATGAATAGCGTGATTATTGAGAAGCATTCAAGTCTTCATTCAGTTAAAGCAGTTTTATGATTAATCGCAATTCAATGATAATTATTATAAGCCTACAGTGAGAAACACAATTCCACACGAAACGCTGTGCGATGCCCATGGGTTACATTTGTCACCATCCTTATAGTTACAAATAGACAATAGGTCTTATAGTTACAAATAGACGGTCAAAGAGATCAGATGAATATCGTGATTATTGAGAAGCATTCAAGTCTTCATTCAGTTAGAGCAGTTTTATGATTAATCGCAATTCAATGATAATTATTATAAGCCTACAGTGAGAAACACAATTCCACACGAAACGCTGTGCGATGCCCATGGGTTACATTTGTCACCATCCTCAAAAAGCAACAAAAAATATTGATGGATGAGAAATCTTTCATAGGAATGTTCAAATGATGTATTAGAACAGAAACACACAGATAGATATTAAATTAGTGCAAAATACAATAGGGCGGGCATTGCTGGGTTAAAAACATCGTTAATTTGAATGCGTGTAGGATTTGAAAATGGAGTTTTATATAAAATAGCTACTTTTGTCAATGGCGCCTCCTTCTTTTCTTTCATCGTACATTGAGTACATCCTACCAGCCCCACATCTTTTGCATGGCAATTTGATCTATCATTTATTTAATTTCATTGTTGTTAATTGTTAATCTTCGTGAGAATCGAAGACTTTTCAAACGAACGTCTAAACAGGTTTGATTTACTGTGATAAGTTATCGGTTGTTTTCGTTCTTCCGTTCAAGATGAGTTCAGTTTACTTCGAGTGAAGACTCAAGCTGATGGTATCAAGGATTAGAGCGTGGCGAATGTTTTCGAAAAGGGATATTTACGTGGGTACCCTTAATTGCTTCACGTTTGAAGAGGGTTTTTGCTCATTTTGCTACTATGTCGATTGAGAGAAGTTTAGTGAAATGAAACATTGTGATTCGAAGCTCCAATCAAATATCAATCTGGAAACCTACGACTGTGGACGTTTTGTTTGTGGTTTTTTTCAATCGAGATACATTCGGAATTTGTGATCCGCTTATTGACTTGTTAAAGCTTTGCCTGAGGCAAGCAGCAAGTATATAACAGCGTCAAAAGAATGACTGCATAAAAACCATCGTCGAGAATTGCAAGTGTTTAAGCGGGGAAATCCTTCCAGTGTCAAGGAGTATAATATAATGGCTGTTGACAAAGAATTAAAGAAAGCTGAGAAAGATGGAGATACTTCGTGCCAAACGGCAAAAAATTAGAAGAGGACCGACCAAGTCATTCCGGTCAAACTGAAGCTGTGTCGGCGTCGTCAATAGATTTTTTAATTCGTCTATAGTCAGTGAATTCTACCTGCGATCATTCATTAGAACATCTTAATAAGATTCCCAACTGTACCCCATATGCCGTCACTCGCCATTTTTAATTTGTTATTTTGCAGTCATCTTACCATTTGCTACTCTAATCATCCGTTCTGATCTCTATTTTGTGATACACAATTGTTTTGTTGTCTAATAAAAAACTAAACAGCCTCTACTACAATAACACTCCTATATACAAAATGCATCATATTGTTTTCATACATCTGAACGTTTTTATGTTCAATGTTTCCTTAAATAGTCAATGGTGGTGCATTAATATTTGCGTATATCAGTTACATGTATGTCAAATAGACACTTATTGCTACTTGTTACGTAAATGATGTTGAAAATGTTTAGCATTCGAGTTTGATGACTAGCGCAATCTTACTTAAAATGAAAACCAACCATGTCTAGATGCAGCTTGCTCCATGAAGTGTACTTTTTCGGGTTTTCCATACTGCTATCTACTGGTCTCTTCTTTTCTTTTTCCGAAGTGGGCAATATGCTTGCTACGTGTGGCATCACAGAACGAAATTATTCCGCCATTTGCTTGGTGATTATGAGTTGAATAATTTCTAAATTTAGATGATACCAATTATTCCTGCATCTTCAAGGACGGCTTCCACCATATTTGTGTAGAACGGATAAGGAAAGGTGACAAAGAATTTTTCAAAGTTTCTCTCATATTCTATTGAGCATTATCAAGATACATGCACGGTTTCCGCTCTCCTGGAAACTCCTGGAATTTCGAAAACGGTTTTCCAGGGCTCTGGAAACTGCTGGAATTTTGAATTTTTAACTCATGGAATTTTACGATTATGGTAGATAAATACTTGCATCTCTACTTGATCACTAGAAGTTTTTAATGGCATTTTTCTACCCATACAACGTAAATGTGATGAATTCATTTACATTTTTAATTTTATATCGAAAGAACTTTCCAGCTATGCATCTTAAAGGCGTTGTCAAAGTCATTGGCTTCAGGAAATCTCATCAACGCTCTTTTTTGTTGCATTCCGTAATCTATAAGAGAAACAACTCGTGTGTTGGAGAACATTATGAATACTGGAAGATATGGATTTGAAATAATGAAATATGTCATACGCTTTTTTTGTCAGATAACTAGTCTTGATTTTACGATCCATGTACTCAGGCCCCACAGACTTCCTATTTTCCTATTATTCCTATTTCTAGCGATTTGTCCTGTCCTATTTTTCGGAACTTCTCAAATTTATCACACTATATTGGTGACGAGTGAGAGATAAATTTTAGAACTATAGCCTCGCTTTCTTAAATTTCACGAGCCAGGTATCAGGAGTCGCAATGGGAAAAGCATTTGGCGGCTCATTTGCCAATATTTATCTCGGCGAGTGGGAGTCATCTACTCCATCATCATCTGACTTACGTCCCAGCATGTGGATTCGATTCCAAGACGATATCTTCGCGGTATGGGATCATGGACCTAACACTCTGCGCGATTTCCTTCTACATCTTAACTCAGTCGATCCACATATCCAAGTTGATCTTCAGCAGCATGCATATTCAATACGATACTTGGATGTTGAAATTTATCGTTCTTCATTTAACCATCTTGCCCACAGAATCGGCTTCAAAGATACAGCTCGCCATCAAATTTTGCCAATCGACTCTCACCATCCTGCCCATGTACACAAGGGTGTTATCTTCTCCCAGATCCTCAGATGGGCCACTCGATCCTCGACTCGTGATGACTTCGATGGTACGTGTCGCACTGTCTTTCCTGTCTGGCGCTCTTCAGGCATAACTCGTACTGCCATTCGTTCAGCTTGGCGTCGGGTTCTCAGACTCACAAATTTCACCACCTCTTGGACCCCAGGCTTCAAGAAATGCGAAGGCCCTCGTTGTGATGCTTGTCAGTTTGCTCACGAATGCTCAGCATTCAAGGACTCTGACGCCACACGCTCCCATGCCATTCTATACAATTTATGGTGTAACTCGTATTGCTGCATCTATGTCGTGAGATGTACTCAATGTGGAGTCTCTTACGTTGGCCAGACTTCTAATCCCCTACGCCAACGCATCAGTCAGCACCTCCGAGCAATCAGAAATAGAGACCCTGAGTCACCTATGGTACCTCATTTCTCCCAAATCTGTGATATCTCAAGTTTCTCCTTCTTCGCCATCGACCGATGCATCGCAGATCAAAATCGTTTGGCAAAGGAAAATCGATGGATCCAAAAATTAAATACCCTCCGTCCCAACGGTCTTAACCGCTCCATTTCAAAATCACCCAATATTGTGAATTTAGTTACCCATCATGCTGATTGCATCGCACTGCTAAACTCAATAGTTTAATCACAGGGTCTTGTCGTCAAGTGACGGACATTTCTGTGCGCTTGTCATTTAAAAATGACAAAAATCTTTTGAGTATTTTACAATGATTTTCTATTTTCATCCGCTGTTGACAATAGTTTATTATCTTATTTATCCTTTTATTGTTTATATTTACTTCATCACAATAAGTTTACGGTTGCGTCATCTTTGTGAAATTATGGCATAGACATTTCTTGACACCTAACTGTAACAGCATATCATATGCCTTGTGTGTCCACATTGATTTTCATAACAATGTTTGACCAATATTTACCATTTGTCCTGCGCTTGCAGGAGTTATACAGTAATACACGCACTGTGTCACATACCACTGACGAAGCCCTTGAGAGGGCGAATATATTGGTGCCTTCATTCAGTGAAATTTTTGATATTTTGACTAATCCTGGACATAATTGGGCAGAGTGAGAGACATGCGTCGATCATTTAATGGTGGACGCTTTCTTCTACCTACTCCTATTTCTAGCGATTTGTCCTGTCCTATTTTTCGGAACTTCTCAAATTTATCGCACTTTATTGGTGGCGAGTGAGAGATAAATTTTAGAACTATAGCGTCGCTTTCTTAAATTTCACGAGCCAAATCTATCTGGGCAGAGTGAGCGACTTGTCTTGATCATTTAATGGTCGACGTTTTCTTTTCCACGCTCCCACGTTTTGGGTGTGAATTCCTTCAGTTGCTCTGTATGGGCAGAATCAAAAGCTTGCTTTGGAAACACTGAAAGGCTTGCGCTTTCTTCTACCTACATGTTCTTCGAGTATTGCACCAGCTTATTGTATCTATATTCTATGCAGGCTTATCTCGATCATCAAATTCTCGACGTTTTCCTTTTCCCGCTCCTATTTCGGAAATTTCTTCAATTCTTTTTATCTGGATTCTGCTCTGAGTGACAGACTTCCATGTGCTTCGATTGATCATCAAAAGGATTGACGCTTTCTTTTCCCGCTTCTATTTTTTGGGGAAAATTTATTATCGTTAGTTCCTCGACGTTGTCTTCTCATTTTCTTGGTTTTGGAGAAATTATTGTCTCGATCCAAAGTACAACGTTTCCCTTTCCTCTTCCTATTATTGGAGTATTTATATTATCAGGATTCTGCTCAGAATGAGATTTGCCTTAAAAAATAAGTTAATATAAAATGTCATTTTTCTTTTCCCGCTCGTGTTTTTTGAGAATTTCTCCCTTTTTTCTAACATACGTAGGCCGAGGATCGAGTTCCGCTTTGTGCTCAAGCTTTCTAATTATTCCCTCGTTCTGCACCTTTGTGTCTGTCCGGAACTCCACTTCGAACCTTGAATGACGAAGAGGGACAAGTAGGTTTGTTTCATGCAAGATCACAATACTAGTTCAGCGAGTCTACTCTGCCTACACACCACAACTACCTATCTGAATTGTGGATTTCTCATAGTCCTTTATGAAAATGTGCGTTACAATCTCTGACGCAGATAGACATCGATGCCTCAAGAAATCAAATTAGCGTCAATTAAACAGCAATATCCGAATTGTTCTCAGTTTCAAGTTTTTCAGTCAATGGCGTTTAAGGCACGGATCAAAATTCATCAGATGGAGTTCGTGCAAACTTGGTTTAATCGAAGAGATGCTTGTCTTCCCAACCATTGCTTCTTGGGCATTCATTCGATCTTCGATGAAAAAATTCGAAATTCGATGGCCATTTATCGAATCCCAGAAATCTGACAGAAATTCATGTCGTCGCTTCTTTAAAAAATTATATTAGTTTTTGATATTTTTTCAATTCACTCAACAAATTCCCTATTCAATTCATTCAGGAACAAAGCTCCAAAAAAATGGTAAAGAGCAAACCAAAAATTTAAAGAGACCTCTTAATTGTCCTATTTTTGCACCTATTGACCATCGCAAGTTAACCCTCCTATCTGTGCATGCTTACTTGTGGTGAGGCCTGTGCACTTAGTAATACCGACGAGTTTTCATGAATAGGTCGATTGATTGAAGGTGCGTTTGAGCCGCACTGGGACATCGTACTCCGAGTGCCTGAAATATTTAAACCGTTAATAATCATAAAGTACTTATCAGAACCAGAGTTCATGAATTTTAAGGCCTGGTCAGATTCATTCGGGATTCGTATTAAGACTGAAGTGGCAAGGTACGTCAAAGCTATTGTATCCCGCGCATATGTAATGCAATAAACTTGCATTTGGTAATCACGAATTATGTAAAATTCGCTTGTAAATCCAATTACGTAAAACATCCTGGAAATTTCATCAAAAGGCTCCTGGAAACTCCTGGAAAAACGATCCTTGAAAACCGCGGAAACCCTGTACATAAGATTAGAAGTGCCTTGAGCAGCTGAATGACTGGCCTATAGACCAGTTATAGAACGTTTAAAACTTATAGATAATCTAAAATATTCAAGGTTCATAGCATTAAAAGCAATCAGCATTGACAGAGAAATCATGAAAGGAGCTGAGGTTGGACATAATCTTTCCAGCCATTTAGGGATGACCTTTGCATCTGAATATCAATCATTTAACAGATCTTGAGATCATATGCAGATGACTTTTAAGATAGCACTCGAAGGTCACTTAGCCGCACTGTGTTGTCTGAATGCACCTTAATGCGATTGTTGCCAGTAGAGGACTTTTTATGTATATCGTGGATGGATGAGAAGGAACCATGAATGTTTTGTCTTCTTGACTTCTACAGAAGCTGTTTTTTTTTTGAAAAATTGAGACCGTTCCTTTGATTTCTCTCGTGCGGTGATGAAAGTCATCCCAGCACTCATTTCTAATAGAATATAATTCATAGTCAATTTTAATAATTGATAATAATCTCAATTGTGACTCACAATACATATGTAATTCGGTGAGTGCAATTACAAAACAATGAGGCGCGTTGCAGACGAATAGTCACCGCGGTCGCTGCGACTAAGTCCATTGGGCGTCAGGATTGACATTACCCCTCTACTTGAAGTGCTCACCGAATAATATCTTATTAACAGCTGCATCTCTCGGAGCTCGTCCAGAATTGAGTTTACACGAAAATGGATAGATTGCTAGTTCATCCACTTCAGCACCGCATCTGCATTTGTGGGTCTCACAGACCGGTGCACCAATCCTTCGGGCAATAACGATTTCGAATGCTTTGTATTCCGTATAAGGCCCGAAATGATGAAGATTGGAAAGGCATTTTCCCAAACTCCTGATTGGGGATGATCGCAGATGATGAATAAGTGTTGCACGGACTAGCTGGTTGACATTTTTGAGTTTTGCAGGAGATCATAGAAGTCTTATTTGTGAAATGGTATCCTATGACTCCTGTTTGACGAACGAGTCATTTTCAGGAGGCGTCTTGGATTCTTCCGCTGACGAATGTAGGTCCGCAAAATTCTTCAGAATTGACTCCACCAAGCCGAGCTGCTGAAAGCAACCATGCTAAATATGCACTATATGATGCATCTCGAACACCAAGGCTCCCAAATGAAGCTGAAAGGTTTTCTTCTACGCGACCCTCTCGGGCAAATTCGACATTGGAAATCTTGGACAAAGTTTCAATTATCTGAATCAAGTACGCTCTTGGAAGACTTTGGATGGCTTAAGTGTTCTGTTTTCAGGCATTGAGGCAATTCTGGACATTCCATAGAAGAAGGCGCTTGACTTTTTAATAAGAGATGTCAAGCTGGAATTTGAATTAGCCTTGTTATTCTTATGGTCAGGCTAGGTTACTGTCTTCGCTAGCAGAGACAATAAAGCGGAAAACAAGTCTCTGACAGGAGCAGCACGGGAAAACTACCACACAACAGCTTGCCTAAATGGTCTAGCCTAGAGCCAAAATCATGATTACCATGAACACCATGGAAGCCATCGGAAAACTTGCCAACATGCCCATTGAAGTGACTACCAACAAACAGCATCTCTCCATCAGGTACGACTGTAAGGCTACTTAGTAACAGCTCATAGAATGACCTCCTTTCATCTTGAGGGCGACCAGCCTGAGGAGCATAAGCGCTGAAAATGTTGATCGTTTCCTTCTCAATCAGAGCTTCTCAATCCAATTTTCAGCAACAAGAATTCCAACACCGCCAAAGCCATCCTCCTGTCCCTTCCAGAAATACTTAAACTTGCTGTTCTTTCCCTTAATGATTCTCGCAGAAGCGTTCCTCCATCGAGTTTCTTGCAAGCAGCATATGGTTATGTCTCGACGCGTCAATGTGTCCACAGCTAGCAATTTGACACACGTTGATAGAACGAATTATTTGAATTATTGAAGAGTCGTATCAAATTACATAAGACATTGATGAATTATTGATTGAACATTGATTGAATTATTTGATGAACGCTGGAGTTTACAAGTCAATATCAATGATGGTATGAGAGCACTGACAAAAGTATAGTCAAGTAAATCATTGGGTGCCGGTATTATTTCTTCAATCATTAATAAGCAACTGTTAAAATTCATGTACATTTTTGTTCCTCTGGCTGATATTTACCAAGCGTCGACTGACCAAAGAAATTTCCCTCGGAATGGAAAAGCGACATCATAACACCTGCACCAAAAGTCCGTTCGACAAAGGTTGAGAAGCTTAGACCGATATCACAGACTCTTCTTCCGGCCAAGATATTTGAAAAAATTGTGTTGGAGAATATTAACCCCCAAAGTAAACAGCTATTCGTTCCGGAACAACATGGATTTAGAACATCATGCTCAACTACAACAGCTTTGCAAGCGATCATAAAAGATCTATGCAAGAATTATGGTGACAAGAATTGCTGCGGCTCGGTCCTTATAACTTTCGACCTTCAGATAGCTTTTGACAAGCTAAATCATGACCTAATTGCTAACAAATTTTTAAGAGTTGGCTTGCCAATTGTATTTGTGTTGTGGCTGAATGATTACCCGCGAGATAGGATGTCCTCTGTTATTTTACAAGATGTTGTTTCGAAACCTTTTCGAACTGTGTCGGGTGTTCCACAGGGCACTGTCCCTGCTCCCTATATTTTTGGTGATTATTGATACACAGGGAATTCAGGTAATTCCTCATGTTGCCTGAAATACGCAGACGAAATTGTTTAATGCCACTACCGATGATGTTTCTAACTGGTATGAAAGAAACATTCTTAATATGAACGTGCCAGAGTCCTAGGCTGTTTAATGTCAAAAAATTCTGATATGCAAAATCCATCTCTGTATAATTTTCCTGTCGATATGGTTCTGTCTATTAATATCTTGGGCCTTACTCTTTCTGAAACGTTAAGTTGGGAGACTCATGTGCGCAATATTATCAACGTTGCCAATAAACGCTTCTATGTTTTACGCACACCTCGCCCATTTTTTTCGAGCGATGAACTCCACCAAGTGAATGCCTCAAATTTTATATCTGTTTGCGAATACGCTTGTCCCGTTTTTGCAGGCCTCAGAAAGTGTTAGAACAGCCGTCTTTAAAGAGCGCCCGTGATAATTCACCGTAACGACCCCAGAACTTGTCACTGCTCTCAAAACGAAATTGCATGAAAATCGTCGTGTGCTGATTGGCAAGCAGCTATTTCTCAAAGCCGAAATTGACAGAGCGCATATTCACCACAAACTCATTCCTCATAGATTGCTTTACACTGGCGTTCCTCGCACCACTTATGTCGCACTGAAAGGATGAAAGACTCGCTTTTTCCTCTCATGGCAAGTTTTGTATGTAAATTTTACAGCCATCATTCATCACAACTGTTTTGTCACTACCTGTTCATAACCGTTGATTATCTATGTTTTTTCCAAAACTACCCTTTTTTCTGTCTGCAGTTCAATGTCTTCTTTCTGTCCGGTTTTACGTCCTTGGTTCCACCAGTTTTGAGGGTTGGACGGTATTCCATGCCGATTCCAATGTTGAGGACGGATAGCGCTCCTCCATGCACCACGATCCTGTGCAGTTCGACGATCGAGCCGCAGGTCGCGGAGGTCCTTGTCCACATTGTGAATCCATCTTTTCTTCTGGCCTCCTCAGATGTTCGGACCAGGCACTTCAAAGGTCATAATTTCCTTTGGCCATAGCCAGTTAGGCACACGCTCCAAGTGCCCGAACCATCGAAGGTGACTTGACCTCAGAACGCTTTTAAGGTTTGTGATGCCTAGGGCATGCCTTAGCTCAGCCATCGATTTCCGCTGACTTAACTTCGTGGAGCAGATCCATCGGATCATCGCATTTTCATTTCTTTCCAGTCGACTCACATCATCAGTCTTTACAGCCCATGTTTCTGAGGCGTAAAGCAGCACACTTCGGACACAGGCTTGGTAAACATATCCTCTTCGCCGGAGGGAGATGCCACGATTGGTGAGCACTGGAAGCAACTCACGGAATGTTTTCCAAGCCGACTTGACTCTCGTGGTTGTCGCACCAAAACATCCTCCTGTTTGATCTATCATGTCGCCAAGGTAGCAGAATGATGTCACAGCTTCCAATTCGTCTTCGCCGATGTTGATGGTAAATGTCAGGTCTGGTAATGGAGTCACATTACCTTCGCATCTTTTACATTCGAAATTTTGAGCATTTCGAAGGGAGGGGAGATCTGTGCACCGGTGGTGAATCCAATGGTCACAGTGCGTGCATAGGATCGAGTTTCTCCCAACTCCTTTCATGCAAACACCACATGGATACTTGGCCTTGTCCTCTTGATGCTCAACGTGGTTGGTATTGCTGATCATCGTTTTTGATGATCATTGTCATAACTATGATTTTCATTTAAAGCAATATGAACACCATTCTATTCTAACTTCAGTTCACCTGCCTCTCTGAGTACCAAAATTCAATGTGCATGGTGACCGCGGTCAGTAAATGTCAGTAAATATTTTGTGTCAATAAAATGTCAGTAAATTTTTGTGCTTGTCAGTAAAATTTCAAAAGCTGGATTCTTTTCAAAAGAAATCTTGTAATTTTTTTCTGACTTCTTTGTTTCAATATCTTGAGTGGATTTCTTAATTGGCTAATTACTGATAAGGCATTTTTTATAGAATATAGCTAATCCATTGTTATTGTAATGTAGCGTCGGAATGCCAACATTTCCATCCAGTATTTTAGACATTTTATTTATTGATGCATGTATAAGGCCTATAGAATATTCTAGGATATGGTTGAAGCTCAATGTTAAGTTGAACGTCGATGTTGAGGACCGGGTATAGTGTACCATACCAGAGGCACGCGACCAACAAACGACTGACATTTTCCTTCATGCCTTGCTGCATAGGTGAATAAACGACTAACAATGACTTGTAGCCATCATATGGGGGGGGCGGTGAAGAGTGAATACAGAGCGCTTAGCGTGGCTTACGGGAGATGAGAGAGCTCCCATTGTTAAGTCTTGATGTATGAGGCGAAGTTTGTGTAAAGGCGGATTACATATTTATCACACAGCGATTACATCTTTATGGGATTCAAAGATGAACAGGATCTGTTTACTTGTGGGAATTGAAAAGGCAAAGATTGATGTACAGGATTTGTTTACATGTGCGGATCGCAAAAAGCATACTGTATTTATTGATGGGATGAATTTAATGACAGGATCAGTTTTCATGTGGGAAACGTAACAATTGAATGATGTCTGATTTATCTTTCGACATATCTTTCAAGACATATCATTACCTATTCAGTATTTTGTCAGCCACTATGTGTGGGACCCCGCTCGTCTGGGTTTGAGTGTTCAGGTTAGGGTCGAAACACAACTAGACGAGTAACTGCTGATGACTGACGGACTGCAGTATTATGTTTTATATCCCTTAATCGGTAGCTGAAGTAGTGGTCGATGTATTGTAATTCAAATGAAGAAATGTGGAATTACATGAAGTACTATAGACGGATGAAGAAACTGGCGATAACAAATTCAAGTGAAGAAATATTATTTTCCATGTGTAGTCTTAGGTATAGTGTGTATAGTTTCATTGCTTTTGGTGTAGTAAAGTGTCATTGTAGTTCTATTGTTTACCTCCATTATCCACTTTCCACTTATCCACTCTTACCATTATCCGCTTTGTGTATTGTCAGATATAGTTCACTTGTAATCGGTGCAGTAGCATCGTTGTATTTCCATATTTTATCTCCACTTTCCAATTTTTATTCATCGGTTTCCTGTTGTTTTATAATGTCCATTTTTAATTTCCTTAACCTATGGTGACCATTGTCTTATTCTATTTCCACTATCAGCATCTGTAGTCGGTACAGTATATTAGACGTCTGTTTTGAACGTGTATACGGCAGTGTTTGGAATATATGGTATTAGTATATTAACAGCAAGAATGAGTAGTATTAAGTAGTATTGGTCTTAAGATTTCCATTTTTACCAGATATTGGGCCAAAGCTGATCAATTTTAATTCGTTGCCACGAGAAAGCTACATTGAGTTCTTTTAAGAACTGATTAATCCAGTGGTTACAGTAGCATTGCCTATGTACACTTGCGGATTGGAGAACGCCATCAGTCCTCATTAGGACTACTTTAACTAATAATTTAAATTAGTAAGTATTATATTCTATTATAAATGGCTACTGGGATGACTTTCATCATCGTATGAGAATGAGTGCTGAAATAGGTTGATTTTGTTGTTGTGTCGGTGGTATTCTGACATCAGGTAGGACTCTACATCGATGAAGTAAATCGTCCAACGAAATTGTGAAATTTAACTTAAGTTGACCATGATACAAAATTTCCCAATTGATTTACATTTTATGAATTCCAACTTTCATGCATTCAAGGAATAGAATCTTCCGGATTTATTCGGAATTTTTGACGGCTATCTGAGTCATTCCAGAGATTCGCCAGAAAATGCAATAGAAATAGGAGGGGTAAGGTGGTAGATGTTATGGTATGTGGGCCCCTAAGATGGAATGACATCTTCATGAAGTAGCGCATGGTCCCATCTTACGACAAAACATCTTAATGATGAGTTGCATAAGACCCCTCTGATCACAGGGCATTAGAATTGATCTTATCCAAATTTCCCCTCTAGCCACTATTGGGACCCCTCTGGCGACCCAGGGGCACCTCTCTGATGATTCATGTGCCGCTTTTGAAGATGTTGGACCTTTTTTGTATACCCGCTACGTGATATATGTTTACCTTGTACGTTTTTTGGTACTCTCCTATACACACACTATACAACCGATCGCCATAAAATTTCATGGCAAATTACTCGATTATTTTCTCCAAATAAATCAAGTTCTTTTAATGGGAGCGGCAGTTTCAGAATAACAGAGGATTGGTTGGCCGATGCTTTAGACATGATGAGAAAAGCTGATTACGTACCAAATAAAGACAGTTGCAAAAAGTTCAAACGGTCGATTTTTGCATGCATTCTAGGAGAATGATGTCTGGCTTGGGCTTAAATTTACAGGCCGATTAAAGCTTGCTTGTAGAAATTCAGCATGCCGGTGCATTATTATGAGCATGTTATTTTATTGCATTCAAGAAACTTTGTTTATATTGGTGTTCGTCTTCTTCTTTATTCTAATGCATCATTAGCAACAATGGCGATTAATTTTATAAAGACCACATGTACAATTGTATAGTGTACGAGTATGTATGTGTATTCAAGAAGCAAACCGTACATTGTGAAGTAAGCAATTCCATTTTTTCAACTGTTTGCGGGATATATTATAACTAGTAGGCTACATTGTGAAGCTCATTATGCACGTCAAGAAATTTCACAGAAAAGATTCACAAAACCCTCCCTCATATCATGACATTTTGAAATAACAGAAAGCTCAGAAAAGTTGTAATTCCTGCTTGACATAATTGCCGAGAAAATGTTTTTACACATTCCAGGCGCTTTAAACAGCTTGAATTCTACAAGTTTTCTAAATGACCGGAAGTTTCGCCTGTGGCGCCTTAAAAAACATAAAATTCTACTAGTTATACTCCCAAATGGCTGGAGCACATAATTAGATTCATCTGTGCGCGCTTCAGTTTCTGGAATGGAAGTAACATATCTGTCCTTCGCATCGAAATGGCACATCACAGAATTAGACAACTTGCTCCTTCTTGAATCAAACAATGTCAGCCGGCTTTGGACACCAGCCAGTGAGTGAATGGTGTGCGTGCTGTGGTATCACTTCGCACACACCAAAACACACATCGCTGTCTGGCTATTATTCAGTGCATGCACTGTGCAGTGAGGAATGCTTTGAAGAGGATGGTGAAATCATCAGGTGAACTAATTTTCGTGCACCTGCTATTTTCTTAAATAATGATCGGAAAGACCAACATTATGGAGAAAACTTGTGCGCAATGATCTGAAATGTTCGAATCTGAAGGATCGTGGCAATCGAAGCACTTGGATAGAATTCACACTAATCCGCAAGCGGCGCACGACTTTTTCCCTATCTCTTAGGAATTCCTTTTCCCACTTGCTATGATCTCGCATGTGCCACCGTTTTGAATTAGTCTTCATTTCTAGTAAACTGAAAGAAAAAAACAATTTAATTCTGTGGGCTGGAGGTTTCGTCTGCGACGCTTTATAAAACATAAAAATTCTACTAGTTTCACTTCCAAAAGGCTCGAAGTTTCGTCTGTGGCACTTTGTCTAAACATGGTTGAGCTCTAATTAATTACTATATGTGGCCTTCGTGCATTAATAATCCAATTTTTTTAGTCTCAGTATAGGAGCTATAGTGTGTAGGCGGATAAAGATTCATAATTATTTAAAATTGCTCTTGGATTGCTTGTAATCATATCGGAACTGAAAATGGGCCCCAGAAAATAAAAGTAACGTATGCTCCCCCCCCCTAGAAGAGATCCTCCGGATATTTTGTGACACCGGGTTCTCATCCCTGTATATAGCATAGCCTGGACTCAATGTGTCAGTAAATGTCAGTAAATTTCTAACTCAGTGGCTAGACGGTGCTTAGCTGTTTCAATTTCTAATGAATCCGCAGTATGTCCTCTGGTCACATGTCCCATCCCAGTCCTAGGCTGCTGAGATGAACCCCTGATCGCTCCTGTACCATCAGGGGGGTCTGCTGATGCTCTCTCCCGATCGACAAACGAGGGTGCGGTGGTAATCCCTCCGAACCAATCTTTCCATTTTAGACATTTGTTACATAAGTCGAAGTAAAATTTTACGACTGGATGCTAAATCTAGTAAATCCTAATGCCATCTCAGACATTTTACTGCCGTCAGATATGCAGGACATAGAGTTTTTCTTCTCCCTCTATCCATGATCGAAAATCATCAACAAAATTCTATCTCTGGACCGATGTTCATCAACAAATGCCTACAAATACGCAAATTACTCACACGACACGCCATTCCAAGGTGCTACGGCGGACCCGTGGACGTTCAACCAAGCTGTCCCTATATACAACTATGTATAGTAATATATAATAGCCATAATAAATATATGAGTTTGCTTTGTAGTATTTGTTCTGAATTTTCTCTTGTTTATATGTTGAATTGCTCTTACAGTTCTCCTACAACATCGCATTTCTTCAAGGAGCTTATTGTTGTCTGATCTTCGCGTTTTGAACCGAAACATCTTGAGGGGAACTTCACTCATCGTGGCAGGAAGTCGACCACGGGTGATGCAGTTTTCACTTTGTGTATGTATCTGCTGGTTTTTACGAACAGTCGCAGCGTCATCTTTTAAAAGTAAGTGCCTCTTTCTGTTTACACCGGAGAAATGATCAAGTGATTTTCTTATTCGATAATCCGATATGGAGATGAAGTTACGAATGTTGAGGTAATCGGATGATCCGATTGCCCAGTGATAGGAGTTCTTCTCAGACGTTTTGTAGGGAGAACACAGTTGTGATTAAGGTCACTGCTTACAGGTTATCAGAAATAGAAAACGTTATCCGTTGCAGAAGAATACTGAAATATGACCATCTGTTCACAGTTCAGATGTCTTCAAAGGAGTTTCAGGTCCTTCAACTTGTATTACGCATTAATTGATGTCTTTCAATCATATCGTCTGATATGAGATTGAATGAAAAGAAAAATACTGGGCAACAGAAGCAAATTCAAGACTTGCATCTTGTCCACTGATGAATTCCTAGGAGAGACAGCATGTCACTTGTCCAGCATCTTGGTGGACATGCATAGTAGTGAAATTTTCAATGAATAATGGAAATTGCACAATCCGCTCAATTTACAATTTAAGTCGTACTTGGTACATTAGCCTATGGGTCTAATACAGTATTTCATGTAGGCCACCCAACGTCTTGCTGTTCCAAACTATGCGAACTTATTTCAACATTTGATTATTAGGCACGACCTCGATTTGAATAAAAAATTGTTTATGACAGTCATATATCTATGGAGCAATACTTGTCGCTTGGTGAAACCTGCAAATAGGTATTACAGGATGTCGACAATCCGGAAAAAACCGGAAAGTGCAATAGGCTTCCGGAATACCCTTGAAAATGGTCATTCCACCGGGAAATTCGAGTAACCCTGAGTAATAGGAAAGCAAATGTGCCTAGTTGGATAAATAAAAAAGTTGAAAGACATTGCATTTTATGTTTTGAGCAGTAACTTCGATAATTGAAGTGTGTCGCGAAGTTTTCGATAATTACTTGAGTGTAAGCATTGGATTTGCTAACAATTATTTTCCAGGATATTGTGATGTTCTCTCACACAGCTAGCATGATGTATATTGCATATCTTTTACTGGATTTTGCTACTTCAGTTGGTTGAATGAGTGCCCATACGAATATTTATTTTCGATAGCATTTCTTTCGGATTAATCGCTTGTGTCAGCAGTACTGAATTGTTCTTACCAAATTTGATCAATGATGGAAATAGGATGTTGATTTTCATAATTTTGTATAGACCTGATTCGATTATTGGAAAACCGTTTTACTCAATTTTCTGAAATGATATTAAATAATTGCTGGCTAAATTACAGAATACGTATATTACATGAAATTGCGTCTGTCATAGTCGTATAATAAACATCTTACTTGAAATGTAGTGTACACATGAGTAGTTTAGAATTTTAAGTAAGATATAACAAACAATTGCACTAGGTTAAGCATGTAGCAGCTGATCTCCAATTTGATGACATTGACTATGCACATCAATGAAAGAGTTCTGAAGTACCATGGATAATAGAGGGGTAGTCAATCCATTAAATGCTTGACATTTGAAGCGTATCAGTAAGTTGTAAAGTGTTTGTGAAAACCAAGGTTATCATAATACACCTTGGTTTTTGGACTTTTTCCTAAGAATTTCGCGGAAACTATGATAATTCAATTTCCTTCAACCCTTTCAGTAATATTTTGATGTCTACTTTATTCTTTATTCCAGGGTGCTATACCAGCTCCATGTCATCTCCAAAATCATTGTAAAACTTCCTTGGAGGAAGTTCGTAAAGCAATCACGAAATAACAAATGGTATCTATCATAAGGAATATTACAGATGTATAATAAAAAAAGTCGCATAATTAGCTATGGCATAAACAATTACACTTATAAAAGTTCTCGCAAAAAAATCTAAAACTCTAGAAGATTCAAGTATGTAATATGTCAACGACTAAGTGCGAAATATTGTTTTCTCTTCTCCGAGGAAGCGAGTTGAGGTTATTGTCCGCCTCACTTCGAGGGCCCATTAGGGTAACTGAGCCTGTTTCGAAGTTTTGTTGGTGTATGCGCAGGCATGGAAGTCTTTCAATACCGTGCGCTGGATGGGGGACACAGATGCTCAGCAATATCAATGTCAGAGTCGTCATAATGCCTTGGATATGGATATCGATGAATGAATTTCTCAGTACCATGGCAAATAGAGAGAGGCAATCAATTTATTAGATGCCTGACATTTGATTCTTATCAGTCATTTGAAGAGCAAATTTGATTCTCCGGGAAAATAAAAATCGAAAATCTGTCAACACCCTGTATTAATCATTTTGAGCTATCAACAGACGTCTATGTATTTCAAAAGAAGAGAGCTGTCTTAAATTTGTACCTTTTTGTATTTTAAACAATGCCGCAGATCTGAAAGTATTTGATGCTGACTTTTCTACTGAATAACATTTCGACTTGTAGGCTCCATAAGCTGCGGAGGTCTTATACAGGATAATGTAGGAGGATACGTCATCAGTCATAAAGGGTTTGATAAAAAAAGTGAGTACCCACCAAATCTTAATTGTCAGTGGATAATTACTGGAATGAACGGGCAAACTGTCCGTATTAAAGTTGACTACTTCGACTTGGCATTTGATTCAAGCAAAAATTGTGAAGATTACCTCACTATATACGACGGTGGAACCGACAAAAGCCCAGTATTGAAGACGTGCGAGCCAAGGAAGTACCTCCCATCCGAATTAAAGTCCAGGGGTCCAAGTCTAATGCTGAAATTCATCAGTAATGGCGATAAAATCAGAGGAACAGGATTCAATGTCAGTTTCCGGTTCATTGACAAAGCAAACAAATCAAGTAAGCAAAGTTGGCACTACTTCATTTATACTCGTAGCTTAACTTATATTAGGTCATAGTTTGCTATATCAGTGAAGGAGTATCGATATAGTACATGACATGCAACTGCAAGGATAGGATGGTTTAGGGGAAATTGGACCTGAGAAGGCTAATATAACTACTGAGTTATGATTATTGATTCAAATTAAGCGATAATTGCATGATTATATTTTCAAGTCTTCAGGATTTCAAGCATGTTGTTTCGATTATATAAAGCAATATGTTTCTGTAATATTGACCGTCAAAGTGAGTGACTTTCAATGTCGCTTTCACCCCGTATTACCCGGGAATGGCGACATGGCACGAGGTTAATTGCAACTAAACCTATGTTTTCATATAGTTGACGCGAATTGCGTCTCGATTAGAGGTTGAGGATGCAAACTAAAATGACCATGATGAATTACACTCCTATTATGCTGATAGACCAACCGATCATGACTAGATATTTTCAAGGGCGTAATAAGCACCAAGAATAAGGACGTTTCACATATTTCAGTGGATCTAGGCCTCTATAAGACCGCAGAATTGATGTCCTTCTCTATGTTTACAGATTTATGTCGATACTACATATAACAAATTGGATAAGTTTTTTGATAAAAAGCTTATGATAGGAGGAGCGTTTTTGAATTTAATAGGTCTATATTTCAGTAAACTGCATAAATGGTTGCATGAAAATACTCAAAAATGGCATATTTCATAAATTATGTAAGTGAAAAATTATCAAATTCGATCTTAGACATTGTGCCCCCTCATCGTTTCAGATATCTATGATTTGAAACATGTTTATTGTTCAAATATGATAAATATGAAATAGGTCTATGTCCAGCTTTCGAAACATGCGGAAATAGACGATAACTAGTGGTGAGAGTGATTGAGTTGAGGCGATTTCATTGACAGATAATACTAGGAAGTGTAACTGCAGAAGTATAGGCTATAAGAAACTTATGCGGCAAAAATCAAACTTCTGAACTTGGTCGCTATTGTACCGATGAGCCATGTCGTTTCACTTTTTACACTGCCAAGATCGATCGAGCTTTGTAAGTCATGAACAGATATTCGATCGAAACCGCTATTTCTTGTGGATGAACTTGACATCTTACTGTACTAAAATAATCGTCCAAAGTTGTTTCTAGCTAGCTTCACGTGACTGTAAACAAAGTTTGTTGCACAGTAAAACAAATTGCGCCCAATTTTCAAAAATGGACAAATTTTTCTTGATGTACCACGCTAATAGTTCGCAATACTTATGCGAAGCAAAATATGTTAGAGAACATTTATCGATGTAGGTACATACTGATGCATAAAAGAAAGATCATCGCTCTCTGCTTGTATTTTATCGAACCTTGTCGCATTTCCTCCAAACCACCGTACACCGAATCTTCACACATTCATGATTGCTTTCTCTGGCTTCATTTGACTACCTATGTACAGGGTGATTTTTAATTGACGCAAGATTTAAAATTGTTTTTATTTCTACTTAGTCGACATGAAAAATGAAGTATTATACATTTCTGAACACCTGAAACTGGGGAATTTATGAATATCAAAGCGGTTAAAGCATATCTATAATCTCCAATTTTTAAGAAATTTTTATATTCCATTACATAAAATCATTGAAAACTTTACAACAAATGTTCAATCACGTCACCTTCGCTTTCTACAACAAGGTGCAGTCGTAGGAGGAGGTTTGCAATGGCACTTTGTATTTCACTTGAAGAAAAATTGTTGCATTCTTCTGCTATTCTGTGCATTAGCTGATTCATTGTGGAAGGACGACTGTGGTGGAAGACACGACCCTTTAATTTCCCCCAAAACCAAAAATCGAGAGGGGATAAATCCGGAGATCTTGCTGGCCATCTTATGGAATGCCCTCTTCCAATGACTCGATCATTGGGGAAATGTGCCTTTAAGAATTGAGTCACGTCTTTATGAAAATGGGGCGGTGCTCCATCTTGCTGGAAGATAGTGGAGTTTTTGATTCCCTTCTCATCCAGTTGTGGCAACATGTGCTGCTCCAACATTCCAAGGTAATTGTTTCCAGTGACTGTGGAGTCAAAGAAATAGGGTTGCAAAACGAATGTTGACGATATGCCACACCAGACAGTCACTTTTTCAGGATGAAGCCCTTTCGAAACCAAAACATTGACTGGGCTAGGGCTCCATATGACACAGTTGTGCCGATTAATGCTGCCATCAAGCGTGAAATTTGCCTCGTCGCTCCACAGGATGCGTTGGATAAGGTCCTCATTCGTAAGGAGCCAGTTGGCGAATTCAAGTCGATGGACCTTATCGTCATCCGTTATTTCTTGATGGACACGTGTGCGATAGGGATACCATCTCAACTGCTTGCGAAGAACTGTCCACACATTAGATTGAGAAAATCCAGTCGCTTCCGAAATCTCACGGGTGGAACAGCAAGGAATTTCGCGGCCACTCGTTATCTCAGCAACAGTCTTTTCCACTTCTTCTTCGCGCTCTTCTCTTAAACTTTTACGTCCTTTTCCTGGAGAATCGTTTACAGAACCGGTAGCTTTGAAACGAGTCACTAATCGTTGAATCGTAGTGACAGCGAATGGATCTCTATGCAACTTGTGTTTGGTCTTATATGCACGTAATGTTTGAAGGCAACTTTCATGATTTTGAGCGTACAGGAATATCAATTCAATTCTCGTTTCAGTAGACAGAGACATCTTGATCATTTGACAACAGTGCCGTGTGTTGCAAGCCTTTATTCCACATTTGATAGCTCTGTAAACGCTGTTCATCGAGGCTTCATAGCTCCATCGCTTACTGATCGCTTTGCAAATGCTTTTCATTGACAGTTCATGACAATGAAATTATCACCATCAAGATCTCAAAGGCAAAATGAATTAATAGAAGATTGATCAGATTGATGATAGAATGCGTCTGATTTTTACTTGCTACCCTTTTCTATTCATATCTAATATCAATAATTTTTCTATGTTTGTGATTAAAGGAAGTTCAATGAAATGAAGTAATTCAATGGTAATAAAATTCAAAGATAAAATATAAAAATTTCTTAAAACTTGGAGATTATAGATATGCTTTAACCGCTTTGATATTCATAAACTCCCCAGTTTCAGGTGTTCAGAAATGTATAATACTTCATTTTTCATGTCGACTAAGTAGAAATAAAAACAATTTTAAATCTTGCGTCAATTAAAAATCACCCTGTACCTATACGATGAATGTGAATTTGGTTTTTTTGCTTATCTAATGTATTCCCTCACTAGATGTATTTTACTCAAACGGCAAAGCTATTCAGGCTGATAAGTGTTATTCTTCAAATTCTTGATCATTACGCTACTTTAGTATAAGTCCCACAAAGCTGAAAAACCTGTTGTGGCAGCACAGCCTCATATGTGAAGAAACGATTGCAGTCCTGATCTTAATCAGCGTGTCCGCTGGGTGTTACACGCATTTCAAGAGACAAAATTCGCCGACGGTGAAGAATTTCATTCTCTTCCACTGCGAGCTCCGACATCTTGAGCATCTTGAACACTATCACAAAATATTGCTTCATGGTGGTAATTATGTCCCTTTAGTAACCCATCGTGTGGACTGTTTCTTATTTTTTCCATTAGCCAACGTATCAATTGAGTTTCTGTTAGTGTATAGAATTTTACATTTTCGCGGAGCAAGCAACAACTTACTGTTCAAAGCTCGTGTTAATGAAGTTACAAAGAAATATACTAGAGCGCTAGTTTTAGGTTCTAAAGTAGGATTATGATCAAGGATTTTAGGAATAATAACCCCATACTTATTTGAATGAATGGCTTTGTCGTCTATTAATTTATATAATTCAACACACACTTTTAAGTGGTATTCTAGATATTGATGACTTCAAGGACGCTGAGCAAAAATAAAAGTAAGAAAATCGTAAAAAGCAGTCAGAGGGAATTCTGCTACATAAATCCATACCTTGTCACTGTTCCTCGTTGTCGTACAGAGGATTTTAAGATTTCCTTCTTTTATATTACAGCAGGGTTGTGGAATAGCCTTCCTTTGAAGATATTTTCAACATCTTGGAGTGTTGAAACAGGGTTGTCACCCTTCCGGGATTTAGGGAATATTGAGAATTATTCCGAGATAAGAAGTTTTTTAAATGTTTCAAATTTAAATAGTCGAATCATGTCTTGTAAGGAAGTAATAATTGTCATGACAATATACTATTGATTATGTTTTTCGTGCAAGTGAAAAATCTGATGAGATATTAGTGGTTTTGCTATACAGCCATCTCGTCTTTGCTTTGCCAACTTCGTTGACGTTGTTGGCATGCTATGATCCTTGATATTATGAACAAAGTCGTCACGTTTGATATTGTAATTAATGCCAGGTCTGTTGAAGCTGGACTTGAAAGACAACACAATTCTCCGACTGCAAATTAGCTTTGGATTTGTAACTTTGGATGCCTGGTAGTGCGCTACAACATTTGATGCTTAGCGAGGAATTCAAGAAGTTTATCATAGCAGTTCTACAGAAGTTTCAAGTGAAGACTCTGCTGAATTATTCATTGGTTCGCAATTGGAAATGCCTAGACCCTTCTGTAATGGCAACAAAATACAATGACGGTCAGGAACGCAAGATGCGGCATTTGACTCAAATTTCCATCACTAATCGTGTGATACCTGTGGAAAACAGTCACAATGTACAGCGCGAATTCAGGGAATTCATTCTCGATGCCTCAATCTGGTCTGAATTGACACAGGCACAAAGATCATATTTTTCCGTTGGAGGTGTCCAAAATGTACAAATAAATTCAGAACTGCTGAAAAGCGTGGCGATGTCACATCGCAGATACAAAGAGGAACTTGAAGTAAGGAATAGACAAAAAAATTTAGAGGCAAAAAAAAGGAAAAGGGATAAGGAAGAAGTGGAAGTTCTCAAGAGATGGAAGCATTCTATGTCGTCTGACATCGAGAAGTTAGAAGAAAAGGCATATTCACTTCGGCCGAAGAAGCTAGTGTCAATGGGTCAACTGCGCTATTTCCGGAGACAAAAAAGAGAAAAACACTCACGGAAGCAGTGTTGAGAAATAAAGTTTGAGTTCAGAAAGAAATTGAAGCGAAAGGACGATAAATGCATACATAGGCTATTGTTTTCATTTATTTTCTACTCTCAAGTGTTTTATAACTTTTCCTATATGTAGTTCACAATAATTGTTTTAAGTTTGTTATCATTTATCAAATTTTGTATGTAACGTTGTTAGACTTAATCGACCTTTTTTCCTTGTTTTTTCTGTGTATATTTTTATTGTTTATATCAACAATAATCGTAACGATTTACGCAGTTATACACTACGTAATTGTACATAAGTTTTGTCATCTCATGTAGTATTCATCACATGTACATATTTCTGCTAATAAAAGCCCGCACTCATGAAAGCGCATATGATAAGAATAAAAACATAGCGATAATAGTCAGCTGATAATACAATAAACAGTCCTCTTCAGTGCAAGGCCTCCACATATAAATCATCAAAGAAATAGACGCCCTGGACCTTATGATAAGAGGAAAACAGTGCAATCAGGCACATGTATACATTGCATCTTCTTGGAATTTTTGTTTGACTATTGACTTGACAGTTATCTTTTTATTACTAATAAAATCATTCCGTTCTTTATTCTTCATGTACTAATTACGCGGCAATTATGTTCATTGCACATATACAACTACAGACAAGCAGTGGCGGGCGCGATTCGATTTTTGCACGAACCCGAATCGCGCGACTCAGCGCACGATTAATCGGAAATCGCGCAATTCTGAATATTTGCATATTCAGTGATTATAGGCTCACAATTAGTCTAGATTGCGATATTCTTAATTTCTAGACTATTTTTCTATTAAAGTTTGATAATTTTCATTAAAATTTAGAGTATGATCTATTGGAGATTACAATGTATTACAACTAAAATTATAACCGTCCTATTATTATATACGTTACTCTATTTGTAAATGTTTGGGATTGCATTATAATGAATCAAAATGCATAAAAAGTCGCAAGCATGACATGAATACCTTGATAATCTGTTTTTAAGATTCTACAGTAAATCTGCAAGTCTGCTGCAATTACATGCACCAACATGAAAGTATGTTATTAATATATTCATTTCCCAGTTTTGAGTTTTGATTATCTTGGTTTTCATAAATCATATTTTATCGAGTATACGTCTAGGTCTTAGTCGTTTCTTCTATCAGTCTTGAAGTAAGGATAATTATGCGTCAATTAAATCGAACCATTAGATTTACAACGTGTGCAAAACATTATAATAATAATAATAATAATGAAATCTTTATTGGCATACAAAGGGCGGTACGCGCATTACAGAGAAGAAACAATACAATTCAAAAGGATCAAGTAAACATCAATCAGATGGAGAGTTATCGACAGAATTTGATAAAGGATTTCGCAAGACGTTTAGTTCTGGTCCTCGGTTTCGTAATTGGACACAAATTTCTGGGGGTGGGCTGTCTGCTGTTGAACATAATCCGTAGGGGATGATCTTCTTCTGCTGCAATCTTTCGAAAGAGCCTCCTACAAATACGATCACCAGCATCGATGAAAGTCTCAGACACCATCGAGGACCCAGTCATAATCTTGAATGCCCACTTTTCAATTTTGCGAAGTTTTTTCATGTCACAGTCGTTTGCATTTACGAAACAAGGGTAGGCATAGGTCATCACTGAGCGAATCAGGGCATTATATACGTGTGTCATGACTTTTCGGCTGCATCTGGCCCGTCTAAGATTTCGAAGAATGTACATGCGTTTCGAGCATCTCCTCGATACATTCGACAAGTGATAATTCCATTGAAGAGAACTTGTAAATACAGGGTTGGTCAAAACCCACCCGGTCAGAAAAAAACCCGATTTCACCCGCCCGGCGGGCGAAATCGGGCAGGTGAAATCGGGCGAAATGGAT
Organism: Prostheceraeus crozeri; assembly: GCA_907163375.1. Taxonomy (NCBI): domain Eukaryota; kingdom Metazoa; phylum Platyhelminthes; order Polycladida; family Euryleptidae; genus Prostheceraeus; species Prostheceraeus crozeri. Next base: position 90,411 of record CAJQUW010015688.1, read on the forward strand.
TTTTCCATATTATGTCATTTTTTCGATGCTTCTAATTAAAATACAGTAATGCCAATTCATTTTTCTGATTTATTGACTCTGCCTCTTCTCAAAAATCATCGTATGGAATGTATACAATTCCGTAATCTACATGTTTCTTACTACAACACCAAATATTGAAAAGGAAAACCGAATAATATGTCAATGTCCGATGTTTTCATTGCGCAAGAAATTTAACGCCTATGCTGATATAATGCCCATTGTCCATCCCTGACTCGCCGGACATCAGCCAGCCTGGATTTGTCAACAGCGGACTGTAGTGATGCATTCGTGAGATGATGGGGAATTCGGGAGAGCATACGCATATTGGTTGACGCTGCTGGTCGCATGTCTTTGGGTGGCTGGTGCAGTCGAAAGTGCGTAAGATAAGATCGATATTGGCAAACAATGATTTAAAGCCACTGCCCACAAGTCTGGTCATTAATGTTATTATAGCATACAAAAGACACTCGGAAATGATGGGGAGTTCGGGGTGGCGCGTGCGTGGTACGCGCGCGTCATTACTGATACCGCAGCAGGCTGCAAGTCTGCGACGGACACTTCGGACCATAAGAAAGAGCGTGCGTCCTCGATTTCACATATTAGGACGAGGTCTTTCGACCACACCAAACGACCATCCTCAGGTTATCAAAAAATAAATAAATAAAATGAATCGAAATTATGATATGAAAGTTCGACGAAACGAACTGCGTATTATTTAGCTTTAGTAGCAGTAACACTGATAACAGTTGGGCCTATATTTTTGTCTAGGCCTATATTTTCTTACTTTTGGAATACCGGTATGACAAACAGATATTTGGTGATCGATGTTCAGATGACTCATTAGATCTTCCCGTTTTGACCATATTTTTTATATAAAGTTCAATTTATAGACCTCTACACATGTGTTTTCTCTCTGATAATACAATAATAGAAAAAACTTATAAATTTTAGATAACAGCCAATCTTGTGTAAAGTATACTATTCGTAAATGTAGGTGAGAGAATAACTTCATATGATTCCTTATTTAGATAGCCTGTAATTATCTGAATATTTGGTACGGCTAAAATACAGTAACCTATACTAAGTACTCACCAATATTTTCTCATGATATTGTATTTTAATCATGGTTTACATTTACACTGATGTGTGCAATGTAGTTTGATTTTTCAATAAAATGATAATTTTAAAATAAGAGATTACCTCTTAATTTCAAGAAAATCGAAATAACTAGATTAAACCCGAAAAACCCGATTAAACCCGAAAAAACCCGATTAAACCCGAAAAACCCGGTATAAAAAAACCCGAAAAAACCCGCCCGGATATAACCCGATAAAACCCCGGGTGGGTTTTTTTGCCGACCAACCCTGTGTAAATATAACTCCTAAAACTCGTGTTTTGTCGACTGATGTTAGAAGCTCTTGGCCAATATGAATCTTATCTAGAAGAAGGTCCCGCTTTGTTTTGATATCCATCACCGAACATTTGGAAATATTAAGAGGAAGGCCCGTCGAAACAGACCAAGATGCGATGTTGTCCATCTCATCTTGCAGCAAGTCCTCACTTTTATGACGCACAAAATGGAGTAGTGAGAGATCATCAGCGTACTTGATTATTGTTGAGTTCTCATGTATTGGTTGGAGGGAAGCAACGGAGAGGCAGAACAGCAAGGGTCCAATAACACTGCCCTAAGGAACGCCACTGATAACACCTGCCCAGTTTGAGATCTTTTCATTAAAGACAACTCGCTGCCTCCTGTTGCCAAGAAAATTATGTGTCCATTGAATGAGTTCTCGTGGTAGTTTATGTTGCATGAGGGATTGGATGACCATCTGGTGTGGAAGTTTATCGAATGCCTTACTAAAGTCAGTTGACAAAACACGAACCGCTCCCGAATCCTCGTCAAGGAAACTGAGGATCTTGTGATTTAAGAGAGTCAAAGCCGTCGAGGTGCCACCACCAGATCGAGGAATGTAGGCAAACTGAGAGCTGTCGATATCTTTTATATACGGAATTATCCAATGCTTAGCCACTAACTTCTCGGCTATCTTTGACAAGATGGGTAGTAGTGAAATGGGATGAAAGTCAGAAGTAAGTTCTGGTTTGGAGATTTTGGGGACAGGAGAGATGTTCGCAGCTTTGAAACATTGAGGTACCTGACGAGTAGATAAACTTGCATTACAAATATGTGTTATAGCAGGGGCAAGTATATGAGAGAATGACTTGAATATGTAAAACGGAATGCCGTCAGGGCCACAGCTTTTCTTCTTCAGATGTTTCAAATGGTACTCAACCTCGTCGGAGGAGACAGACAACGGGCATGATGGAGCTTGATCTAATGTTTGGAGGGAAAGAATGTCGCACTGTGATAATGAAACGTCTGGAGGTTGCTGCGTCGAAATGAAATAGTCACTGAGATTTTGGGCAGTGATCTCACTGTTATTGTTTACAACCAAAGATCTACGCCCGATCAAGTTGATGTTATTCCACGCGTTTTTAGATGAAATATCACGAATAGATGAGATGTATCGATGTTTTAGGTGTCTGATGTGGTCGATTACTTCTTCACGGAGACGCTGGTATTTCAATAATTTCCCTTCAGAGTAGGCTTTGTCACGTCTGTTTATTAGGAGTTTTAGGGATGGTTTGGACCAAGGCGGGTCTGTGGATCGAAATCTGACAATCCTTGTGGGTAAACAAACCTCGACGACCATTTTGATACTCTCCAGTAGTGCCTCAGCTTGTTGATCAATGCTTGAGCCAGCATCCTTACAAATGGATAACCAATCAATGGAGCTAGCCGTCTCTGCGAACAAAGCCATACCTCTCTTAGAGACACTGCGTACAGATACTTTCCTTGAGATAAATTGTCTATCAGGGCTAGGTTTCCAGGAAACAGCAGCATGATCTGATCGACCAAAGGGCGGAAGGATAGCTGCTGTTGGGGCATTTTGTGCTGAGGAGAAAATTTGATCAAGAGTTCGATCTGCTCTGGTAGGATTATCAACATGAGTGCTCAGTCCAGTGAGTTGACAGAGGCGTTCGGTTTGTTTGTTGAGATCATTGAAATCTCCACAGATAATTACGTGTACTGGGTTTAGATTCAGGTGGGAGAAGTCAAGAATATCTAACATGGCGTCGATGGCATTGTCGTCCTTAGAGGAATTATTCCAAAACGGATGATAAACACATAAAAGTAAGGTCGATAGAGTCTCCATAAATATAGAAAGGATTTCAGTATCACAAAAAACGAGGGATGGGACGTCAATGTTATCAATAATCCGGCATTTTAGGTCGTCACGAATGTAACAAATGATCCCGCCGCCGCAGCTATTCCGATCTTTTCTGTAGCACTGATAGTTCTTGATTTCTAACGATGAATCAGATGTGGAATCGTCGAGCCAAGACTCTGTAAAAGTGGCAATATCAGTTTTGGAACGGGTTACACGGCGTTGAATTTCATCAAATTTGTTATTGATCGATCTTACATTTGCCAGGAGTAATGAAGGAATGCGGGGAGGTAAATGACGAGGGACACGTTCACTTAAAGGCTTGTTGCTACTCAATGGAATTGGAATAAGGCATGGCTTCGGCCTAATTGTGATATTCTGGCTGGCAGGAGTATCGTTGTTCGTTCGGCGACAAGAAACCACGGGAATGTGCTCAGTGAATATACGAAAATACTTAAGCTTTCTTTTGAGTCTGCGAGGGACGCAAACACAGGAGGACTGCCGACGAATAGCTAGGAGCTGATCTGATGAGTAACGAATAACGGACATGACGGACATGACGGACAGTAGACGGTGAGATACAGAGAGCTATAGACACTGGCTATAGAGTGAGCACACACACACACAAAAAATGATGTTGCTGAGGAATCGAACATTGTTCCTTCCAAAAAGGAAGCTGTGGCAGTGTCCCCTACACCACTCGAGCGCATCAGATGCAGCGTTTGTTAGATGTGCATATGCTAAGAGTCTTCCAGTCGATGAATATGCGGTTGTGTGTACGCGGTAAAATCAGCTGATTGAGCGCACGCGCGAACACACACACACACCGGTCTTACTAACGTATGGCGAGTATGACGATCGACGAGACAAGGCACTGAGGAAAGTAGGGAAAACGCGAGAGACGAGACCAAGAGAGTGGATATCAGGCGCGAGGAAACAAAGCGAGATGGCAATGTAGACACAGCGATGGAGAGAGAAATGATCGAAATACACTGGAGATGATTACGAGACGACACGTTCCGAAACTAGATCTTCAACGGATGAAACATTAAAAAACCAACATATGCCGAATTCTTGCGTCATGGCGATTCAGATGATGTAAAAATTACCAGCGAAGAACTCAAATATCTGGCTCTAAAAATTAGCAAATCTAATTGAAACATGTCTTCAGACTTGAACGATTAAAGCACAGAAATTCCTTGATAGCCATAGACGCTGCGTTTCACCCTGCAAGGGCTCGTCAGTGCAGCTCAGAATGGTCCATACTTGTTTAAAATATATATAACTGGTGCTCTTCACTCTTCTTGATTGTCAGCTGCACGCAAAGTCAGAATGAATAAGCACAGAGAAGCCCGTTGTGCAGTCTTACAACTTGTTCAACCATTCCAGATATTTTAAGCTGGTTTAGGCCATTCCGAGCCCTTGTAGGGAGAAAAGCGCAGCGCTTACTGCTACTAAGGGATTTTTGTGCTTAAATTGTTCTGTGCTTGAAGTCTGAGGACATCTCTCTATCCCATGCACACGCAATCTAACACACTCCGCGATCTTCATGATAAGCAAATCTGCATGTACATGTATAGTCTAGATGAGAGTGCAACAGTTGCCGGGCTATGTTCATAGTGCGCATGTTGAATGTAAATAGCTATAAATGCGTATTGCTATCAATGTTTTTGCATGATTTCAATGCGGAGATATAGTAGTATAATGGGAACCTATTATGTTTGACAGCATGTATGATTCACACAAGTCGTGTACCTGGCCTATACGAACGTGTTTAATACTATTCCTGAGGTGTGGGGGAACTCCCATGGAGATTTTTATGTTGCAGTGGAGTAAAAATCGTGCCGCACGGCAACTTTGTCTAGCTATACATGATCTCATGTACGAGTACCCGCGCATTGCATTCATCCCAAGCGTTGGAAGAGTGAATGGAAACATTATTTCTACACCTTATCATGCAAGTTTCATTGAGAAGTCACATTGCTAAAAAAATCGCGCGATTGATTCCGTCGCACGATTAATCGAGCGGAATCGATTGACTGCTCCCGTCACTGCAAACAAGACTACGATTATTTTATGTGGTATTGGATATCATTTACGATTCCGGGATTTGGATTTTGGAATTGAGTAGCAACCCTGTGTTGAAGCATTCAAGAGAGTCGTCAATAAGCTTCCACTAAGCTCTATGAAGAGTTGATAATTTGAAGGGTCTTTTGTCTTATGCATTCTTGTTATGTTATCTTCGTTTTCAAAATTACATGATATTTTTCGTTATTTCCACTTTATACTGTTGTTGCGTCTTACTTGGTTATTTTAAATCCCATCAATTGTCTATTTACTTTTCACCATCTTGTTTTAATTTCCATAGTGTGTATGTGCTTAGTTAATACAGTTATGAGTTAATATCTTTTTTACTTCACTGTTACACAATGGCTTAGTTAATAAGTTACATTCCTTCTCCCATTCGCTGCGGAATATCTTACGTAAGTGCTTCTAGCTTGCGGATGCGGGGGGCGCCAACAGTAACCGCAATATATTGTGCGAATGCGAGGGTCCCCACCAGTTCAAGTGTCGTCTCACATGCGGATGCGGGGTCCCTGCCTCAAGCACTGTTGTGTCTCTGCGCACGTGACGTGAATTGGCGTCATATAAAATGATAGAATTAATGATAATAATATGAATTCCGGTATATTTCTTCATTTTTTTCAAATTACACCAACACACTATCTCCCCGACGCACTCGTCTGATTAAGGAATAGAACCCAAGTCCGCGAAGGAAACAAGCGCGCAAATCATTCACTAGGTCAGGCCGAAAGTACATTGGTCCGCTTATACTATGAAATCTTGTTGATAAAGCGTTCGAGTTGAAGTGCTATTGGTGTCATTTCTGACGCATGCATTCTTTACTGATGTACACGAGATTTTCATGACAATTAACATTCTTATTCAAGACAACCCCTATACATAAAAAAGGCACATAAACTTTAAGAAATGAAAATCTGGCTCAGAGTTTGCCAGCAATGGCAAGCTCTTCCTGTCCAATTGTGCATTCCTTGTGTGCCAGAAGAGATCGGGCATTACAGCGCATCAAGGCCACCAGAAGCTTTCTTATTATTGCAGCTCTGACCTCAGAAAAGCGGGATCCAGTCAACATGGATAATTTTCCACCAATGCGCGAAAATACATCCTTCGACTCCTTCCCCCATTCTCCGAAAACAGACACCGCCATTGGTAGTCATTTCCACCCGAGTTCTGCACAATTAAATTTTAACTATTACATTTCTTGCTTTCATTATTCAAGTAGTTGTGGATATAGTATCTTAATAGTCCCTATTTTCTCATATTTCAGAATATGTCTATTTTCAAGCCTGTAAAATTCTGTGGTCTAAATTATCTTGCTTTCCGTTTGACATCTGTTGAAGAGTCATTAGTATTCCTATACCTTTTGCATTTTTTCACACGCGACTCAATCAAATAGTTTGAAAATTTTGCGCTGACGGCAATTCAATGGAATGCATAATGATGAGAAAGATAAGTCCATGATATCTATAGTATCATCAAATAGTGCATTAAGGCGAATAACTGATCTGCCAATACTTTATCAGCAACATTTATTAGTAAAATATGGCAACAAGAAGTGGTGTGCGATGGATGGCGGAGGAGAGTTTTGTCAGAACGTTATCTGACACAGGGTTCGTACTATTTCTGGAAAACCTGTAAAACTCAAGGAAATTGGGTAATTCTCAGGAAAATCTTGTAAATCGTAAATCCGTATTAATAGAGAAAGCCTAGTGTCAACTCCGGCGCCAGTTAATGCTAGATCAAGTTTCATTGACGTGCCGATTCAGCGCGCAGTTGCATTCACCACCTGCTCTCACGCCCGGCAATCGAGTCATAGAAATCTGGCAATTCGACGCACATTCCGAGTGAAAATATGTTGAGCTATCAGTGTTAACCATAGAAATAAACTGTTTATCTGAAGTTGGCTAGAATGGAAACTGACTCAAGGTCGCGGCACATCCGGGGGAAATAAGTTGGGGCATGAAGAACCAACTAAAAGCTTCGATCTACACATGTGACTCATTCTAACCCAATCATACAGACGTTTGGCGGGTGCATCTAAGTGGAAATGCGTGTGATTTATGTGCCGTTATTGTGCATTGCATGAAGCTTTATTTCCATTCAGAGGTTTTATTGTTGTCAATTTCTATGGTGACTGTACAAGTGTGAATGTCGGAGATCAAAGCGGTTTCCTTCATTCTCACCTGTTGACTCTTATCATTCAGAGAAGATAAAACATCAAAATGATAACTGCCTTGCTTATGAATGATTGTTAAATAGTTTAATACGTGAAATGGGGCTCATTTTAAGGACATCATCTCCCGATCTTCAATATGACATCAGAATGAACTAATTTTGCAAGTTAAGAAGAAAAGAATACATTCTTCAAAGTAAATGAATATAATGGCGTCCTTAGCTTGAAGTGTTTAACGTCCTGCACAATTGTAACGTAAACAACTGAAATGTAATGTGAATTTCAACAGTGACCTATTTGTGGTTGAAAGGATAAATCAAAGAATTTTAGCCACTTCATATCTCCGCACGTGCATTGAACTCCCAATTATGATTACCGTATTAGCGAATTTGAAGCGTTTATTAACTCAACGAAATTTTAAAACAATCCCAAGATTTTCCTGGATCATAGGCGTCGATTTACTCTCAACTCAGGGGTGGCGAAATTCCATGATTAAGTATTTGGTATAGCTTGCTTCCTCATAATATGGGCGCATTACTCATGCTCGTACATTTGTAGAACAATGTCCGCCAGAATCTTATCAACACTGCTTTACCAGATATTGCATGTTGAAACACATCTATTATATATACCGGTATCACATTATATGCAGTACATTCTAACTTTTGAGTGATTGAATGAGCGAACGCGGTTTTCAACCCTGGACTGAGCGAATGGGATATTCCGGCTTCTATCACTGAACTGAGAACTAGGAATTTATCTGCAATAATCAGTAAATGATGCTTAGAATGTAAACAGAGGTATCTAGATATTCAGCTGTCTCCTTACTGGAAACAGACCTGAATAGATATTCAATTATAAAATAATGATCAAAATTGTGTTGTGTACATGTATCTGCGATTTACCTCATTGCTGCATGTTGAGCGAGTGATGATGTTGATAGATGTGAATTAGGCCTGCTGATGATTCCTGATATTGAATGAAATGATGCCATTCAGGTCTGCCCCATTTTTCAACTTAGAATGCAACTACTAACAAGTTGTTTTGAAACTTTGAACAAGTTGAACCCTTGTATGGCAAAACGCAGCGTCGTCGGATGATGAAGGGGATTTTGTGCTTAAATGACTCAAGTCTAAGGACATATTTCTATGTTCGCATTCTGCAATCTTCATGATTCTTGCATTGTTATTGTGGAGAATTTAATGCCAAGCTACGTGTACTCCTTGCGAGTCATTGCTAATGCTATGGACTGTTTTACATGGTAGCCCTAACCCCTGCTTAGTACCGGTATAACTCAAGGAATAAGATACAAGGACTCAAGGAATAAGATACAAAATATCTCATTGACAAACTGTGTTACAAAGGTTACATAATTACACGCATGAATGACGTGCGAATGGAAATACGAGGCCATAAAGCTAAATGTCACTGATCATATAACGGGAGAGAAAAATGCTCTCACGTACAGAAATTTCTACCTTCAAAGAAAGATTAAATATGAAACTTGTCCACTTTGGCTTTTTATCCGAGTACGTAGGCATTCGAGATTATTGTCTACTCTATTAGTAAAACAATGCCTGCCTAATTCCCCTGCCAATTTTAAATTGATTGATCTGACGAAGTAGCATAAAAGCACTCACATGAGAGGGTCTCAGGTACGGAATCGAAGCTAAATAAAAATAAAATAAAAATAAACTATAAATCAAGCGATGACTAAGGCACTGCAGGTGATGCAATGACTATGATCCTCTTTTAGTCAAAAGCCAAGGAAATTAGCCAAACTTTTTGCATCTTTTTTCTCAAGTGATCGTCTTGAAAGAGAACAGTGAAACTCATGGTCACATAATGGATTATTTCCTCGAAACTTTGCAGACCTGCCTGCCAGATTCATCAAATATAAGCTAATCATCTCAACATGCAGTATGACCAAATGGAAATCGGGTTTTAGCCATTGTTCCACTATGCATTTCCTGGTCAAAATCCCGCTGGGCGCACAGATGCAGACGTCACTCGACAAGTGTTCACCATATTTAAAGCGATTATCTTCAGCTAATAATCACCTTAAGAAATGTGTCATCTATTAGTGAATGTTTGCATTTTACAATGCCAGATCGGAAGAGAATTCGAGGCGCGCTATATACATTAATACGATATATGATGGATAAATTCGCCAAAATGCAAATGATCAATTAACGCAGACGGTATTTCATATGATAAATTGTTGATCTGCAAGTGGAGACTGCAAAATCATGCATGATAAACAAAAAATCCAGGGGGGGCGAAAACATAGTCTCGCCCCGGACAATTTTTTCAGGGGGGGGCCCTCCCTCCTGCCCCCCTGGGATCGACGCCTATGTCCTGGATTATGAGCAGGCCGGACAGTAGTGAAAATTCTAATTATAGAAATCTGACAATTAGACGCTCAGTTCGAGAGAAAATTTGTCCATTCGCGCGTGTTCGGCGTTAGCAATACAAGGCCGGTTGTCGCTTGTCGGAGAACAAAGCGATTACTGTCTTTCCCGCCTGGCTGTTGACACTTATCATTCAGAGAAGATAAAACATCAAATAAATAAAACCTTGCGGTACTTATGGATTATCTCCTCCCCTCCCCCACGTTTTCAAATTTGTCTAAGAACTGCAAAAATGAATCAATCGTCACTGAACTTCAAGTAGACGTACTTATGCATATTTTCTACCCACATACAAATATTTATGCAGATTGGACCAATACTTTTGACTTTAGAGACGATAACGTGAAGTGTAGAGATATCAGCAGCTTAATTTGACTCCGTCTGTTCGACGCATCTCGTCTGTGCATCGATGCACTCGTGTGTGCATTGTTCTCTCTCCCTCTTCGTCTCATCCACTGCTATTTGAAATCTTCCAACGGCCACTACCTTGCCACACCTTTCTTAAGCTAGAAATGTTAGTCTAAGGGATGTTGCCTGATCATCATCACTTCACGAGTTGTGTGGAAATTACTTTGTTGACCTCAAGTGCTTTCTGCTCAGGCGAAGTCAAATCAAGCTGCAGGCATCGCTGCACTTCAAGTTATCGTCCCTAATTCAAAAAAGTACTTGTCCGATCTGCACAAATTTTTGCATGTGAGTAGAAAATATGCTTGAATACATGTCTCTAAAGTTTTGTGCCGATTGATATATTTTTACGGATTTTAGACGAATTTGAAAACGTGGGGATGGAGATAACCCATAAGTACCAACCTTGCTTATGAATAACGGTTGGATATTCCGATGCATAAAATGGGGCTCATTCCAGTCGGTATTATCTTCCGATCTTCAATGTAACGTAATAATTAGTTGAATTTGAAAGTGGAGAAACAGTGTAGAATACATTTCTAATAATATGTTGCCAAGCAAGTGGCACAACATGACGCCCATCCCACCGGACACGATGGAGCAATGGCAGTCCAACTCAATGTGTAGGGTAGTCTGAGTCTCATTATTTTGGTAGGTATTGGAAAGTAATTCTTAACAATTAGCATCTAAGCGTAGTGGGATCCTCTCATGCCATGACTGCTCTCTAATTAAGAATGCAAGGCATACGTTAAAATCTGAGAATTAAATATCAGAAAATAAATCCCTCGAATCGTCTGACTTATTACATCGTGAACAAGTTGCTACATATAAATAAAATATGATGTATTATTGCATTCCTTTCTTGAACGTTTTTGATTGAATCATTGGCAGTGTCAGATGTATTCATTGGGAGTTTTTTTCTTACTTTTCTGAATTTCTTCTATTGCTGTGAATTATTTCTGAATTACTTTCCAAAGCTTTCTACGGAGGAAAATGTTTGTCCATTTATTGTCAATACATCTTGATTCTTATCAGGCTACTGAGATAAAAAAAATTGCAATTCGATTATTTAGCTATCTTAAGCACACTTTTTCATCACAATATCATTATCATGCAAATTTATCAACGATTATGAATGTCAAGCAGTTTGAAATGCGTTTGTATAGGTATTTAAAAATGCGCTTGAGATTCTAAAATAGCAAACCCACGATTCAGTAAATTTGAAAACTATGAAAATCACGGAATATCAGCACCGTTGTATTACTTCATAAGCAAGCAATTAGTAAAAATGATTATCTATTTTGTCGTCATTAAGGGAATATTCATTCATAAATAGGAATATTGGTTGTCTAAATGTTGAAAATAATTATCCATTCCATTCATCAGGACGTCTAGTGCAAAAGTGTAATGCATAAATAGAATGTATCGCCCAAATTCCATTTTATCGCAAAATTTATTCAGTTATGGGTTGCAGTTTATGATTCGATATGTATATTCAAATTGGAAAAATCATACACCATCTTAAGGCCAATGCGCTCAACATTACTATGCTGTAAATATCACATTAGATATCCTTCAATATTGCGCTTAAATATTCAATCTAGCATCATCCCTAGCAAGGTCTCGACCTTGCTAGGGGATTTGCCTGATTTTGGACATAGCGCTAGGGTAGTGCTAGGCTAGCACTAGGGTAGTTACTGTCTTTATTAATACGACAGCCTAGCGCTAGGTCTCAGACATAGTGCTAGCCTAGCGCCACCGTTTTGCTACCTTAATTAATACGGAAGTTGCTGCTAGGCTAGCACTAGGGTAGAGCTAGGCTAGTGCTATCTTTATTAATACAGCCCCAGGTGACTTCTGGCCAATGGGTTGAACACCCTTACATCACAATATGCCGTCTGTCCCCTAATCCAAAATCATCTCGCAGAAACATCAGCTCTCGCATGATCTAAATTTGTTAACGAAAAATTTAGCTTTTGACCGGTGAGTGCAGTTATTTCTGGCTCTAAAATGACATTCGAGCATATATTTGACAAAATATCGTACGTTAGATCTCTGATTTCATTGTGTCGGTTGACATTTGACAATAAATCCCCCTCTCGGACACGATGGCTCATGCTGAATGTCGAAAGGCTTGCCACAAACACAGGTGGTTGGCATGCGCTCAAGCGGAATGCCATACCGAATATGTGTAGCATCCCAAAACTCCAGCTTGTTTAAGAAAAAAACCATTTGACTTAATTGGCAGGACAGTCAACCATATTGAGGCACCGTTTTCACAAGCTGCATCAAGAGCTTTCAATTTCTCTTTACTTGATATTTTCGATTTTATATCCTCCAATTCTGATTTCGCTTTCTTCTGCTTCTATTCTTTATTTTGCCTTTCAATTTTTCTTTGTGAATTTCATCATCAATAAAGACATTTTCCTCTAGTGTCACATTCTTCACGGTATCACTTGTAATACGTCGAGAATCTTCATAGATTTGATCGCATTTCTGCGAGGGAACGATAACATTCATGCCACCAAATTTTGCAGGAAGGGAAAAAAGTTTCCTTTCATCACTATTGAAATTGCAATTCTGCAATATTGTTCATTAAAAACTGTCAATTGATTCATCAAGTGGTTTCAGCAATTCAAAAATGCCAAGTATAGTTCGCATTATGAATGTATAGCGATTCACTAAGCCATGAATGAAGGCAGAATAGGCTGAATGAGGCTGCGTTTGAGCAATGATGGACAAAGTTCTCAGTTGTTCAATCTACTCTTCAACTTTTGCTTGAACATACAATGTTTTGTTTTCGTTCGTTCCGATGACTGCACCGAGATGACGATTTCCTTCATCTGAAATTCTTATTTCATAGTCACGAAACTCTGTTTTGGCAAGTTCTTTGTATTTCGGTTTGGTGATAAGCCATGATTTAGATTCATTTATATGATATCCAAGAAAAGGTCCATAAAAAATACATTTCCACCACATCTTTAACTGCGAAATAGTGTCAACAGCCGTCACATCATCAGCGAAGGCTATCTGATGACCGTCAGTGTTATCTGAACTAAGCGTTGAAAGTAGAGGCATCAACTATTTGCATGCCAGTTAACATCAAATTCATTCGTGTCATTTAGCGCATGACAAGAGGCAAGAGGGCGTTAATGATCTCCCTTAATTGTGTTTATGCATGATTGTACTCTACATCAATGGTGTCAATTTACTATTTTCTAATTTGAAAACTCAGATCCTTATGACAGGCATGGATGGCAAGAAAATTTTGAATCTCGACATTATTGACATATACCATGACTCAAGCTTGATAAAATGCGCAAATGATTCAATGGTCCGTCTAATTCTGATGGCATTCAAAGTTTTTCGACCAAATGTTATATATTTATCTGTGACTTCCTCTCTGATGAAGAATGAGTGAACTTATAGCAGTATCAAGAATGAAACATTATAATCCATAACTGCGCTCCCAACAAGATTGGCAGCTCGATTGCTTATTTCTTCCATCGGTGGCTGAGATGGTCCTCCTCCAGTAGCGAAGATCGATCGTCGTTGAGCCGCGCGATCTTTCTTGACTTTCTTTCTCAAGTTTGCCCAAAGATCTTGCAGCTGCTTCATGTCCCGGTTTCTCTGACTATCTGAGTTGAATTTTGTTTCAATTTCAATCCAGGTCTTCTTCTTCTTCTTCAAAGTCTCCGCATCCTTCATTTTACTTTCTATGATGTCGGCCAGTTTAGACTCTACAACAATATCCATAAGACGATTCTTTTCTGCATCGTTGTAGTTGTCACTGCGCTGTCGCTTGCTCATCTTGTACATGTACGTATTCTCCTGGTTCCACTGAACAATTTATTCTTCTCGGGCAGTGAAATGTATTCACCTATGCACCAAACTTTGCTAACGCATAACCAACCAGAGATACCAGACGAGAGCAGAGACGTTATCACTCGCCTATTGTTATGGAAACAGTGACGTCAAATTGTGTTAACTGGGTCAACCATGTGTGTGCAATTGAATTCCATGTTTAACTGCGACTTCTGCAACGCATTCGCAGTTGCTGTTGTAACTGCCAGTTAAATGAGTGAAGGTTAACTTAACTCGCAGTTATGCTAACCCCGAGTTCTGAAATAGGCCGTTAGTGATATAACAATTCATGAAAATTTCCGTGTGATATTCTTTTATATAGTACACTAAGACATGGACTCCTAGATATATAACACCTGGACTGAAAGCTGAAATTCATTTATACACTAGACGGCCAGTTTGACTCAATAGCTGTCGACGTTGGAAAGCAATTAGTCAAGTGAAAACGAAGTGTCTAAAGAAAAATAAGTTGAAGTTTCTGGAAATCGGAAGAACATGAGGTTGCAGCTAACTAATCATCGCTATCACTGAATATGGAATATTGACTACATCAAATGAAGCACATGAATTGAAATGAACTTGACTATTGTCATCGCTTTTTAGTGGAAAGCCTTTTACTACTATATTCTTTTGGACAGTGAAAATACGAAATGCTAACTAGTGACACTCATAAAGTAGCCACGGTTGGTTTGATTTATCAAAGAAAGGACAGGCACATTCCCATTTGATTGCAAAAAATGCGGATGCATTTACAAAAGCAAAATCACTTTCTGGAACATCTAATGAATGTATGACGATTAGAATGAAAGAATGAAGAATGAAGTGATGAATTCAAATCCTCATATGTTGGTTCGAAGATGGAGACATGGATAAAAGACATTGAATATCTTAATGATATAGCGTCTGAAGATCCACAAACTGCTTTTTCAGAATGCACAAAAAGGTCTGTCACAGGAGGACCTTTAAGCAATAAACAGTTGATACCATTAGTAATAACTTTCAGAGGTTGGAAGAAGTTCATCAGAAATTCATCCCTACAGAAATGCAGGTATGGAGGTCTGGGAAATGCTGATCACTATATAACTTCAAAACGCGAGTGTAAGGTGAAATTACAGAATGTTTGACAAATGTAATTTATGACTAGGAAAACAATCTACTGGTAGATCGATTTGACGGAACGGAAATAAGAGGTGCAAAGAGACAATGTGAAAAGAGAAGAAGAAACTTTTTTCAATGAATAATACACGACTACAACATGAATCTTGATGCCGATGAGATGAAGAAGGCATTGACTTTTGCGAAAGAGAAAGGCTCTAGTTCATGGTTGACATCATTACCCATAGGAACATTGGGATATTCTCTAAACAAAAGGAAATTCCAAGATGCGATCAAATTGCGCTACAACTGGCCGGTTATCTTTCGATGAATTGTGTTTGTGGTGAGAAAAATGATTTAACCCTCATCGGATCAGCAAAATCAGCCATCATATTCGGTCCACCTCTCTACATATGTAGTCATATTTTGTTTCGCTGTACACCGAAAGAATTACACGCCTTATTGCTCATTTATGATAAGTTTAATCAAATTATTTGATGAATGCATATTCGAGACATTCCAATACCAAAAATATACTTCAAATTGAACACGCAAAAATTGCAAAAAATCCAGTTTTGAAAATTTTGTTAAGTTGAAAACAAAATTATCCATTCTTTGGTTATAAATCGCACTAGTACCTGTAATTACTCAAAGTAACTTTGAAAAGGCATGGTTATACATCACTTGATATATTACAACAAATTGATAAGTTCTGTAAAATTGATGTATACAAAAGATCTAGCAAGTTTGAAAGCCGTACTACTTATCATGCAGTACTACTGATTACATTATTTACAAAATGCGAGTATACAAATCAAGTATGCATGTTTTTACATGCCAACTGTTTAAGCTCATGTAACAAAGCTTGACGTTAGTTTCTTGCTTACGGTACATGCTATATGTACATTGCTGGTAAACTAAGTTACATGTATGTATCGTAGATCCATAGGGAAACAGTTGACTTACAAAAGTCGAAGCTTACATGCAATCATGACACAATGTTGTTTGGATGTGATGGTCCGAGCAAACAAATCGCCTGCAAGTTGTACAGGATCCTCGTGTTGATTTGCTGCATCTTGTCACTTGACATTTTCTTGGGTTGCGACTGGTTGCGGGGCCAGTGAGTGCTTTTGCGGGAAATCCCATGCTGTCGAACGCTGTCTTACTTTGGATGTAGATTTTCGCGTTGTTGTATCTAGAGCACATTTGCTCTACTGCGAGTTGGTAAGCGACTTGCTTTATGAAGGTTGACGTGGACTTTGAATAGCCGTTCAATTCCATAATAAGAAAAGAATTGTCAAGTGCGACGTCTATCATGTCGAAGAAGTGTAACAATGGATATCGTCGAGTTTTTCGCCTGCACGTGAAGTCTTCCACGCGCGAGTCCATAGTGTCTACTCCACCTTTGCCGCTGTTGTAGTCAAGGATGACTTGTGGTTTTTGATCTTCTCGAGATGAGGCTGGATTCGCAACATGAAGGCTGCTCATTACCAACACTTTCTTATTCTTCTTCGGAGATTAGGAAGACAGTGAGACCCGATGCTCATGTTTCCACACATTGCGTGTGTCATAGACAGGTAAACCTTTCGTTGTTTTCATTGAGCTTGGGACGTCGCGTCGCGAAGCTGTGATTGTTCCAGTGACGGTCAAGCCTTTCTCCAGAAGTTCCACACAGAGCAAAAGAAGTAAAATATCGATCGACGAAGACGTTGCGATGAGATTGATAATATAGCTCTGTCAAATTCATGACAATTGTCTTTGCCAAACCAGTAGCCCTGCTGCCGTCAGTAGCAGCTCCGTCATAAGGGAAATTAGCATTCAGGGCATATCCATTCCTCGCATCGCACAACCAGAAGACCTTGACACCATATTTGGCAGATTTCTGTGGCATATATGCCCTACCAGGTGAATATCCCCGGTAGGCATAGAGTTGTTCATCTACAGTTAGTGACGGAGAGGGCACGTATTATCGTCGCAGATTCAAGTTCAGGAGATCCCAGAATTCTCTAATTGCAGCTAATTTATCACTTTCCTGACGTTGTCATCTCGTAACTTTGTTGTCAAACGTGATGTGAGAAAGTAGAAGTCTCAATCGATTTCTTGAAATTGCACAACGGTAAAATGGTCGACTGTCGGATGGATGATATAGAGACGATGTAGATGACATGTTATCTCTATCCGCACCAGCTCGAATAATAGCGGCTAGACCAGCCTTCAGCTCCGCAAATGTGAACGTTTTCTTTCCTAGAGCGGTAAGTCGGCGGTTTGTGTAACAAAGACACGTACGAAGCATGGATTCAGTCATGAAGCACATGAAAGAATCCACCTCTGAGGTCGGGGCAATGGTTGGGCCCTCCTCAAAATCGATAATGTTTCTCGATAGTCGTCTGGGGGTGGAGGATCGAACTTCCATGTCGTGTTGTTTGGAGAAATCAATTGATTATCGCTTTGGACTGGATTGTCGAGCTCTGATTCACTGGAGTCGTCACTGTCTGATTCATTGTCGTCGCTGTTGTACAAGCATACATCCAATTCACCATCATTGTCCTGTTCATAAACATCCGGATCGTCACCAGCTTCTGAGACTTCAGCTTCCTCCTCTTCCGAATCACTCACGTTGTCGTCCTCATCTTCTGTGTCATGTTGTGTAGAGCCATGTAGACGTTGAATTATCTCTTCGAGCGTCGGTCGCATATTTCCCGATGATTTAGATAAAGTGACGCGTGCCATCAAAGTGTATTATTTACGGTAGATCTGAAGTTTATCGGTAATCAAGATATCAGAAATTTGCTAAATCTGGGTACCAAGCATCGCCTACCGGAGCCCCACAGTAACAAGGAGCTATTGAATGCAATTGGTAGCGCGTTAGATAAACACATCAATAGGGAGAGTAAAACTTTTAAGATTGACGCAAGTGATTTCGAAGATTGGCGGAGTAGAATTATGACATTGGCCAGGGCTCGTCTATATAAGAATACTGAACATTGTATTCATAACAGCAAAAATGCAAGAGAGGAAGATAATTACGATGAACGCTACTTTTAAAATGATTACATAAAATATATCCACCTTCATTTCATCATTGCTCCAGTAGATAAAGCTAGTTGCAATTTCGCGTTCATCTGTGTTCTACGTTGAAATTTTGCTGAAAGAGCTTGGTTTCGATTTAACAAGCTTTGCACCTACGGGTAATGTTACTTATACACCTATTGATGATGAAGTTAATGGTGTAATTTCAAAACATAAAGATGTCATGAAAGAAAAGTTTCAAACTAGATGCACTGATACTAACTTACGAGTGCCCAAAATTTATTGGTTACCTAAACTTCATAAATCTCCGTACAAATTCCGCTTTATTGAAGGAGCGAAAAAACTGCACAACTAAACAGTTATCAGTTAAACTTAACAAAGGTCTGAAAGTAGTACGGGAACATTTTAAGAGATACTGTGAAGCTATCTATAAAAACAGTGGGATAAATGTCTATTGGAGTATAAATTCTACTGACGAATTTCTGTCGAAAATTAGAAATTTAAAGATGCACAATGTACAAGTGTTCGATTTTTCTACTTTGTATACAAATTTAGATCAAAGTGACATTCTGAAACACATCAATAGCCTTTTAGATTTGATTTTCAATAACTCAAACAGAAAGTATATGTGCATCGGTTTTGACAAAACTTTTTTGTCCGGTATTAAGTACGCAGGCTATAGTGTATATGATAAGAAATCGTTTAAAGCAGCGATTGAATTTGTAGTTAACGAAGTGTACGTCACTTTTGCAGGTCACGTGTTTCGTCAGACTAAAGGAATACCTATGGGAGGGAATTGCAGCCCTCTTTTGGCTGACCTTTTCCTTTCGCATTGCGAATTAATATATATGACTGACCTAATTAAAGACAAGAAAACAGGACTTGCTCGTTTATTATCCAATACATCTCGTTATATAGATGACATCTGCATTATCAACTACACGAGCTTTGGTTCGAGAATCCCATTGATTTATCCTGATAGTCTGGAAGCTAGTCGCAGTGGGCATGACGACAAATGTGCAGAGTATTTGGATGTAAAATTAGAAATTTCTAAAGATGGCTTAAAAACTTCCGTGTATCACAAAGTCGATGACTTCAATTTCCCCGTTACTTTGTTAACTTTTCCGGATAATACGATTCCGCATAAGATGGGTGCTCAAGTCTTTGCGAGCCAAGTTTTGCGATATGGTCGCATCTGTACACACGAATTAGATTTTATCAATAAAGTTCGGAATACATTTCAGCTTTTGGTAGCAAGAGGCTACTCTAGATTTGAACTTAAGCAGTCCGCTCAGAGACAGTTGCAAAAACATTGGGAACTTATCTTAAAATTCGGTTATTATTCAGCTAAGCAAATGCTGGACAATCATTTATTTTAATGTTTATTCTGATTTGAATAACTGATTAATAACGATTAATTTGATGGCATTTTTTTTTATATTTATTGTCGCAGCTTTCATTTTATAAATTATTAACTGTGGATTGAGGCTGCCTTTGTGCAGGGTCCCGCTAGGGTGGGTTTGAGTGTTCAGAGGTGAGGGACCGAAACACGATCGCCCTACCCTAGTCTCTGCTGATGACCTCAGGAGTTCAAGGTTAATATTTAAGTTCCAATCTTGATTATAGTTCTTTGCTTTTATTTCCTGAATAAGAATCTGTTATTTTGACACGATTCCATTCACCTGTAGGGAACGTTTGATCAGTCCTCTTAAGGATTAAATTTCTCACTTATCTTTTCATCAAGTCTTCATTTCACAACTTCATTTCATTCGGATTAATTTGATGGGTTACGTCTGGCATCACTAATGATTTTGACATGTTGATACAGTATGAGTATGATGGATAACAGACCTGATCGCCTTTATCTATTGGTAAGGAGAATCAGGTGCACGAGCGTTAGGATAGTTAATACCGCTAAGTACTAGGATAAATTGAAGCGACAATTCTGACAACCTCAGTTGGACAGAATTCACTCGCTGAGTAAGCTTGCTAAATTCTCTTTTTGTACTTCTCGATGCATGAATTATTAATTGGTATTCCGTAGCGTATTTTCAGTAGCAGTAGTTTCCCCCTGTTTAAACAATAATATAAATTGCTTAGAGGGTAGAGTACTTGATAGAGTTTAACTAATTAACCCTATGTATTTGACCTATTGGTTAGCGTATAACGTTTTAATCATCACTCGTTCCACCAATCATTTACTTGTATGAAATCCCAGGTCCAATTCGGTCACCAACTTAGGTGAAGTGACGCAATGCCCAACTCTCGCATTGATGCTAATATCCTATACACGTTGTTCGGTGCAAGGGAAGGGAAACTGCCGCAGACTTTTCACAGAATAGGTAAGAAACAGTTACCACGAGACGATGACGTAATAAGCCAACTCTCCTTCTCTGTGATAATTCAGGACCTGTCTAATAGCCCTGAATTGTCGTGAAGTAGCTAGAAGTATGATAGTGAGAGATGGTGTAACAAAATTTGAATATAGTAAATGAATACCTTAGTTATGATGCTATTTTAGCATCAAAAATATATGTGACTACATATGTAGAGAGGTGAGCGGAATAAGAATATTTGTCATGTTTGACAAGAAATAACTGGCTTATGACTTTTATCTTCTACAGGTGTCATGACTGATCAAAAACTTACATGAAACTCAAATTTCAGAGAAAAATGTTCATTTGAATGGAAGTTACAACACTTTGAAATTAGCGATACTACATATGTAGAGAGGTGTGTCGAAGAGGGTTAAATCATATTCTTAGCTGCAAAATTGGTAGTTTTGTCAATCTTCGGCACAATATTATTATTGACACGGAGAGACTTTTTTTGAGTGAAGTCTGTAAAGATGTTCGCGTTGAGCCCAAATTATTACCAGTTGAATCCTGTGACTTCATCAAAGGTGGTAATACTGACGGCCAGGCGAGATTAGACAGTACTGCAAAAGGGCTGCTGGGGAGAATGGGACGCCATTTATTTATGCACGAATAACAAGTCCTCCCTGCAACATTGTATAAAGAACACGAGAATGAAAAGATGCGGCTGTAGGAAGAAAGAATTTTGGAAGTAGAGAACGGGACATCCACGCCTCTCGTATATTCCACAAATGATTGATCAGGTCCTTTGGCTAATTTACTTCACAAAAGAATTGCCTCTTTAAGATCTGCAAGAGAAAGAAAGAGATGTATGACGGCATCATGGTTTGGTGCTGTTATCTCTCGGAGATTTCTATTTGATTCGCTTTATGAGATGCACAACTCGTAGACTGGAATGAAAACAGTAGCGGATCTTACAAAAAGTTGCAGGATCAGGGCTATGCACGTATTAATCTGCTCAATTACCATCATCTTTGAAGAAGCTTCAAATTTTACTTTTCTCAACAGTTTGA
Source organism: Prostheceraeus crozeri (assembly GCA_907163375.1). Classification (NCBI taxonomy): domain Eukaryota; kingdom Metazoa; phylum Platyhelminthes; order Polycladida; family Euryleptidae; genus Prostheceraeus; species Prostheceraeus crozeri. The sequence continues at coordinate 112,107 of CAJQUW010015688.1, forward strand.
CTTGCTCGATTAAAGAGTTCAAGCATCCAAACATCTGATCTAATCGGGAATGAATTCATTATTTTTCGGGCGTATTTGCAACCTAACCTCATTACCAAGTGAATTCTTCGATTTAAACGGATATCTGACCTTTATTGTAAAGTATTAAAATGCGAAAATTACTGAATCAGGAACAATGTCACAATTGTTCAATTTTGTGAAGTTACATCATCGACGATGACCGAAATAGTGAATGATCAAATATGTCTTTATCTTTTGAATATCTGATTAGTAATAGAGTATATAAGTTAACTTTTGCATATTAAAATTTGGATGGAATGCTTTTTTATCGTATCCTACTCATTGATTTCTCATTGAGATTCATAGAGCTCTATTCATTTGAATCGGCGTCGTCGAATTATTTCCACACCTAGATGTACCACGTTTTAGATGACCGATGTGGACTTTTCAGCTGTTGTTCCTGAAACTTTTCTATAGACCACAAGCTTGCTCACTTCGTACTGTCAAACCATTGCTTGATTTGATACAGCAAATATTCCATTGCCAAAAGAATACGCGGAACTCGAAAAATCAATTTATTGCGACGCACAAATTTTCGGCAATAAATTGATTTTTCGAGTTCAGCGTATTCTTTTGGCAATTGACATAACTCGATGGCTAACATAATCAATGCAAATATTCCATATTCAGTGATAATGATGATAAGTTAGTTGCAACCCCATGTTCTTCCGATTTCCAGAAACTTCAACTTATTTTTCTTTAGACACTTCGTTTTCACTTGACTAATTGCTTTCCAACGTCGACAGCTATTGAGTCAAACTGGCCGTCTAGTGTATAAATGAATTTCAGCTTTCAGTCTAGGTGTTATATATCTATATACCATGATATTAACTATTTTCCGGTAGTTATTTTCAATGGAATTCCATCAAAAATATCTATGTGTATGGTATTTTCTATTATCAAACAGGGAATGCAGCTAAAATATCCATATGGATATTTATGTGGATACCCACTTCTAAATATGCCAACAATGTACGTGTATACATGAACATGAGAACTTGTCACACAGCAATGTCTAATTGTTTTTAGCGGTACTCGTACCATTATTGATCACGACATTGCAATTGTTGAAATTGAATATGAGAGAGTCTGTTCCACTTCCACACGGTTTTGAAACCTTGGATAGAGTTGTTCCATTGAGAATGGTAGAAGTTTTCCAGGTGAGTATCTGCGGTTCTTTTGTAACATCTGACCTCTGCCAGACTTCTGTGACCCGTACGTTCCATGATAAGTTGTTCGTCAATGTTGTTCTGATAAAGTCTTGTTGCGCATGTCGCACGAAGGGAATGGTTACTTTTGCTGCTTGAATCTATTCCAGCTGGATCACATATTGATTTCATAAATTTGTTGAGCTTGTTCTTGCCTATTGGCTTAGATGTGTACCAACATAAATTGTTTGGTTTTTTAAAGGTTGCAGATAGAAGCAATTTGAGCTTTGAGGTCGTTTACTGAGGAAAAGCTCCATCAAAGTTACATGGCATCTTGATCTGTTCGATACATTCTCAAAATGTACTACTTCCTTGGTTTTGTGCCTCAAGTTATTCAAACCTCCTGAATTTGTTTTCGAATGTTTTTTACGGTAGACTAGACATCGTTTGCCGTCACGAACTTCAAAAGAAAATTGCTCAATAAGAAGATGTACGTGTTTCTCACCGCCTCGAAGAGCAAAATTCAATCCATTCAGGTAAAACAGAGCATATAACAATGACTGTCCATCGGAGGCCCCCATTGCATGGTTCCATAATAATTTTTCCTCATTTTCACTTACCACATCAGCCGACTTCGATTTCAAACTGGCACCGCTTTCAGTGGATATTCTCATCGATGAATCAAGACTCACTGTCACCGCTGAAAACTTTTCATCTCGAAAGAAGTCGACTTTTTGTGTAAGCGAAATATGTGATTGTATTCCCGCAACAATCGACACGAGAGATCTACCTGGGTATCTTTCACCATTTGATTTCCTCACTTCGTGAATGAACTTAGTCATAAGTTGGCATAATGCATCATCGGATAAGTCACATATGTTTGAATTTACATAATCAAGTCGTTTTTTTCTCCAAGATTCAAATACTTTATTTGCCCATTTATTGCGCTTTTTAGTGTTCTTGTTTGTCACTGATTTATTCAATTCATTTAGCTCTTGTTGTGAGTAGTTGGCAAATCTGCTGTAATTCGTGTTGTGGTTTTGCAAATCACTTAGTAGTGGGAACAGATCTTCAATAGTTTCAAATTCATCATATGATATTATATTCGGATCGTGATTGCCGATGAATCCATTAGTGAGGTCTACCAGAGGTTTGACAATGTCCAATTTACCATCCATGTCTGGCAAATGTTTACACTAAAATTGTCAATGCAACCGAAGTAGATCTATATGTACGTGTAATAAGAATTCTATGATGCGTTGATCACAAACAAATTTACAATTCAAATCAAAGGGAGTTATCTAAATATATATCATGATCCGAATAGACATCTATCAAATATACCATGAAATATAATCAAAGAACCATCCCTTCCCGTAGAACTTTCCTTGAGAACTTTCCTCGTAGAAATAGTCCAGATATCGGATCATGATATATAACAGGTATACCATAGCATTCTTGCTCAAATTCCCTCAGGAAAAGTAGAATCTGCCCTCGCTACACTCGGGCAGATTGCTATTTCTCCTTCGGGAATTTGAAGAATGCTATGGTATACCTATCACAACTCCCATAAAAAATATCATGGTATATCATAAAAATTCCATGATATTTCTGGGTGATATAAAATAAATCCCTTGAGCCTTCGGCTCTCGGGGTTTATTTACATATCACTCAGAAATATGGAATATCTTATACTGGAGCCCATGACTAAGATCATTGGATGACCAGAGATATCTACACGAAACTATGCGTTATCAGCATATGGTTTAGGTAATGTCTATAGTTATCAGGGACATCTATGATTAATATAAGATATCTAAGGGACGTTCAACTCCTATACCATGTACTGGATTGGAGGCCAGTGTCTTCGGTAGATTTGATTGATGTCGGTTGTTTGTGCAATTCTGGATAAAACCGTGAAGCAAGTTGCAAACAATTATCCAGTACTCTGATAGGCTCATTCATACAGGGAATCTATTGAAAGAAGATTCTGGACCCAGTCAAGAAGAGACTAAAGAATTACAAAACCCACAAGAATAAGCAACACTGTCAATAGCAGTTGCAATATCAACTCTTAGTTATTGAAATTGTTCACCTACGGCACCTAGCATCAATGGCTATTGGTGTGGATTCTCTACATTTTATACATGCTTTCCGAAAATCGATTCAGTAGTGCTTTTTCGGAGAATTGTGGACTCTATCTGGAAAATTTTTGATAATCTATTTCCTTTGCTAAAAGCAGTCATGGACTAAGTAAAAACTGATCAGTAATGATTTTACTTTCTGCTACAGCAGCGTCATCTATCATATTTGCATCAATATGTCCCATGCCTTATTCAATGTTATACAAGTAAAAGACAAATTAAAATCTAAAGAAAATCCACTTATGATGCAATCAGAAACGAACAAAATAAATTGAAGCGTCAAAAATTGTTAATAATTTGATTGCTGTAACTAATGAAAGTGCTATAAGTTAAGCAAGAGTCGTTTGAATATCCATTCCTTCGGAAGATCCTTTATCAAGATTTAGGTGGAAAAGCGCGACCATTGTTGTCTTTCCAAGTGCGCCTCCTCGTAATGAGTGGCTGCTGATGTCAATACATTTTCATCTCTTATTATACATCTCGTGATTATGGAGCATCATCTGTGAGGCCTTCAATTTATGATTAAACTCCGAGGAACAAATAAAATGTGATTATGATGTCAGTGATTCATAAAATGAGAAGATCATATTGAATTAAAAGCAAACCAAGGGGTGGTGATTGGTGACTTTCCACGTAAGTTCCTACCATATTGGGCAATTCAGAAACATAATTGATAAGGATTTAAGTTGATTACGAAATCCGTATAAATTTCGTCGGTGAATATGAAAACATTCACGCATCACTGTGATAAAAATAGCCATCAATTTTCGTTTCATAAAGTTGAGTAATTCAAGACCGGAAATAAATCACACATGTTATATCGCTTCATTGCTCTTGAATTCTCGAATAAAGTCCACCAGTGGTCCAAATTATTACACACGAAGAGGTTTTAGATAAGACAATGGGAAATTCAATGAATATAGAAAGTTACAATCTATTAGAAATTGACCATCGATGACATGCTTGTATCTGTATATATACACTGCACAGATTCTTCCGACAACTTCTCTGCAAGACCGGGCCGAGCGCATTGATTAGCATGTTCAGCAATCAATTCAACTGGATTCTGATGTATTTCACAATAAGGAAGTGAATTGTTTGCCACTTGTTTGACGGTTTTATCCAGACACACACTAACGTCATTTATCAAGTTTACCGAAATCACTGGCCTCCAGTCCAGCACATGGTATGGGAGTTGAACGTCCCTTAGATATCTTCTATTAATCATAGATGTCCCTGGCGTTATATAATATTAATTTGCTAAATTTCTATGGTGAGGAAACTTGCGTGTTGATTTCAGATACTGATATCTTAATCTATTTCAATGTTTTCTTATCAAAGCTGTCATTTGTTCCACCGAATCCTTGAAAGTAAGACTTCTCTGCAGTACATGAAAACTTAAGCCAAAGTTGGTGATGAAGAGCAGGAATAGATCACAACATGCATGAAAGTGATGGATCCTTTTTTACGTAAACAATCGGTCATCATAATTTTCTATCTTCAAATACGGTGTAGGCCTTCTTTGCCAAAAATCATAGATAACAAGATGGGAAAGAAATTCACAGCACCTGTTTATCTATTATTATGTTATATTATATATTGTATTATTTTTATATTTAATAATACGGGCGTTTGGTACACGCGATAAAGTTGGGCTCTTAAAAACATTTTTCAAAGTATTCATGTGCCATTATATAATGCATTTAAGTCCAAAAGCAATGTCTAGAAGCTTGAGAAGCATTTCAAGTTTTCAACATCTTCACCGTAGCAACAATTTTTCTACACTTTCGTATAAGTAGAAGTCTCTGAGACACATCTTGAACTCTTACAGTTTTTTGGAACATCTTGGTCGGAACGTTCTTGAAGATGTTGTATTACAGCGGCTGTTCTATTAGTAGACGTACATGGCTGTAGTTCCGTCACAGTGCTCGTACAAGGTTGTTCTGAAGCAATCAGATCAATATTTTCAACTTGGGACATAAACTCGTCCCAGTCACTTAAGTTATCGTCACTATCGGCAGCCATCGTTAAAATGGAATCTTGTTGTTAACTCCGTCTGTTCAGTATTCATTGTAATCATTACAAGGAGATTAAAATACCTTTTAAGTAATTGGAAATCAGAGGCGCATGGTACACATGGATGTGCAATTTCTATAGTACAAGACGCCCTATAATTACAAAAATAATTCTAGAATTTCTTAAACCTGTACAGAGCGCCCTATCGAAAAAATTATAGAAATTTTCTTTCTCACTGCTCTGTAAAATGAGGTATTGCACACTTTGACGAGAAAACATGCAAGTAAGTGGTTGACCCCTTCAACATAAACATGCAAAATATGGGGTTTGAATCGATATTAATTATAGATATCGAAATAATGTAGGAGGTGTACAACATAGTTTTACATGGGAGGGCGCTTCGTACGTTTTTTGATCCTACTGTAGAAGTCCTTCTTGTGTCTATAACACTTTATTTATGAAGTTATCACAATCAAACATTTGAATATAGATTAACAGGATAGATATCTACTACGGTATTACATAAGACATGTTATATGTCATGTCTATGATAAAGATTAGATATCTAACGCGGCTACACTATCTCGTCTATAGTACCACGAGCCCGTATTACTATTATTATTATCTATCTCCAAAAGAAGACGTTTACAGCGAAGTGATGAAACACCTTCATCACCTGGGCGATAATAATGAGTTGGAATGGATCACAATGGAAGTGATAGATAGTTTTTTTATCTGGTACGTTTGCAAAGCGAATTGGAAATTGATGTAACCACACTTATCTAAGACGACTGACCTGTGATCGATTCCAAAATCAGTTCGAAGCCAAATTGATGAATTGCAATTGACTCATAATTTCAATTTTTCTAAATAGATAGGGACAAATGTGTTGCATATTTTTGAAGAACAGCTCTAAAGTCTCAGCTCTGAAGTGAATTGACAAAAGGATGTCAAATCTGATTGCACAAAATGTAAATAAAAGTGTAGTATCGGTCTTATTGCTAGAAGGAAAGCACTATAGCTTGAAGTTCCACAGAAATGAAATTGCCCTGTCAGATATTCGATCAAGCGGGTAAGGATCAACAAGTGTATGTCATAATTCATATTGGTTGAAACTGCAATCAGTGCACCTGACCTGATGTAGCTTTGCAACAACTTCATTCACTATTTTCTGATAATAGGTATTCTATGAAGCCACAAGGGCAAGAAAATGTAGAAATCCGAGTTCGCGAAGCGGACGAGGATTTCTACGATTTTCTTGCCCGCTGGATTCTTGGAATATTTTATCCTCTAAATCTATGGCAAATGCCAATAACCAATGTGATTATACGAATATTTCTATGAAAATTAATCTTCCCTTCCCAGGAGGGCAAGGAATAAAAAATATTACCCTTCGACGTTTTTCATTTCATGGCACATCATTACCTTCACAGATTTAGAGAAGAATAAGTTTTAAGTTGTCTATGGAAGTCAATAAAATCTTGTTAATCCGAGGCTGCGAAGCATCTGAGACAATTCAATACATTATTTTCCTCCAAAGCATTCAATGCAAAAGTAAACCAGTAATGACGGAAATAGACATCAGAGATGACTTCATCTGCTATATCTAAATATAATATAAAATTATCTAAGAATACAAAGCAATCATCAGGTTTTAGTAACGCAATGTTTGACACGATCAGTAAATCGACCAATCACAATAATGCTGATGAAATTTGACGTCACATTGCTCTAAACGCATTGGGATTTATGATACTGCATTGACATTCTGTTAAATTGATGAAGTGTCACGCTTGTCGACGGAAGATAGAATCCTTATAATTCAGTTATATTACGAAAATAACAGAAGTCCAAAAGAAGTAGTATGCAAGTTCCAGACATCTAGAAAGTTACACAATAAACCATTCAGTAGTCAACCGTAATGCGAACTATTGATCGATTTGAGACATTTGGGTCAGTCTTCGACCTACCAAAAACCGGTCGCCCTTCTTATGGAAGCGATATGGTGGAAGAAGTTAAAGATGTTCTTGACTCAACAAAATATGCGTCAAAGCTACGATTATCTTCAACACGTCAAATTGCTGAAACTGGAAATATTGCAGACGTCAGTTCACAAGATCTTACGACATCGTCTTCAATTGTATCCATAAAAATTACGAACTGTACATCAATTGTATGCACGCGACAAGGTTGCTCGAAAGGAGTTTGCTGATTGGTTTCTTCTGAAAATTAATGAGGATGAAGAATTTATACGAAATGTCCTCTGGACCGATGAATACGTAATTCATTTACATGGTCATGTAAATACACACAACAGCATTGTTTGGGGATCGTCACCGCACGCCAATCCAATTCAGTTGCCGTTGAATTCACCAAAAGTAACAGTTTGGGCAGGTTTTACGGCAAAATTCCTTCTCCATATCTTCTTCGAAGAAAATGTAAACCAAACAAATTACTGCAATATGATTTTGAATCATGTTAGTAGTGAAAACTGTGCCCTACTTGCGACGGATAGGTACATGGATGGGTACATGTAAAATTTAGTGTTATCAATAGGTACATGGATAGGAACATGTATAATTCAGTGTTATGAATAGGAACTTGTATGAGATCTGTTTTACTGGATAGGTACATGTGTTTGGTACAATCGGTTGAGTACACTGTGTTTCGGAACGTCTATGATCGAACTTGTGTGACTTGGTTCTGAGCACTTGGGTACGTACCGATAGACGTCCGTTGTTTGATTTTGAATAGGTTTGCTCAATTGCGACTATTGTGACTATTGAAACCATTGTAATCAAGATGACACATTGATTTTCCTTTTACGTAGACAAACTAAGCTATAAATATGAGATAGTTGTTTGATGACATACATAATGATGTCTAGTATCCCAACGTCGTGGGTTGTCGCAAGAGACCTTGGATATTCGTTCAAAGCTATAGAAACTGTAACAAATCTCAGTGAAAATATCAACGCTGGTGATTTAGTTGATCGACTAATGGATCTAGATGAGCATGCTATGAATCACAATTTGGATCGTAGGTGGATAGAGGATTTCTCCATGCTACACTGCAATGATAGTGAAATTAGGAGGATCAAATTGGAACGATATGGAAAGAAGGAGACATCTGACAGTGTTTTAATAAAAAGTTCTCCCAATAAAAGTGACTTCAGAAGGAAATTAGAAGAAGAGACATTTAAATTATTATGTGAACGGAACTGCGTTAAATGTTTTAAACAGGAACGATCCCTTCTCTTTTTGCCATGTTCTCATAGCGTTATGTGTTCTACATGTTATGTACCCTTTGAAACTTCATCTTGTCCCCTTTGTGATGAAGAAATATCTTCAACAGTCACTGTATATCGTGCATGATGAGTCATCATGCAGGTCTGTGATTGGTCACTATTGTGTCTTTGTTTGACTTTTCTATATAAGGAGGACATTGTACCGTTCTATTTCAAGCATAATTTGAGGCTAATACAATGTCAATCAGCATGTCGTTCACTACCAACATTCCCATTTCAATAATTTACCGAAGTCAACTCTTCACCGGCAATATATTTTATTCTGCCGTAAATATAACTGGCTATAAAGCGGATTTGGTGGATCTGATGGAGGAAATAGTGAAGTATTTGCGCTGCGGAGAGGACGTTGTGGTGCAGAGAATGTTAATGAGAGTCGTGAACAACGCTCTTACACGAGTTGCAAGATTTTGGCTCAATGAAGTATTTCGCCCACTAGCTCAAACGGAGATTGTACCGGAATACTCTCGCTGTCGGTGCAGCAGTATCCAACGGAAACTCAACACATGTCTCCATGACATTATCACCTCCAGCTACTATGACGAGAAGGGTGACAAATGTAAATTGGACTTATTCAGTGGACCGCCATCAGTAAGCATCAATGTGGCTGCTCAAGGACATTCTGAGGTAATCAGTTTGCGGGCATACTATGCCAATATTTTAAAGACTTTCCATTCAAAGCCCTGCTGTATGTGCTGTCCAATTTCAAAACATCTAATGAAAGACATTGAGCAGCTCATAACTGCTACAAATCAGACTCTAGCCGATGTGAGTGTATATCAGCTTCCCTCTACAACTTGTTAAGTGTTTTATGTAATTTTAGAAGTACCAGCAACAAACTCTGTGTGAATGCTTGTAAACTTTTGTGTATAATGTTGTAAGTACTAAGCAAAAATTGTAATTGTATTATCTATTTCCATATTAGAATAAAAATGTCTGTAAAACGGAAGGCATCTTCTCGTCAATCGAAACGGTCCTTCAAACCTTCAAGTCAGTTTAAAAAGGCGTTGCGAAAGTTAAACAGGATACATGATAATAAGAAGAAGTGTAAATTGATTCAAAATTCAAGTGATGATTTCATTCGTGATTTAGCTTTTGCAATACACAAATGTCTACCTATTTACAAGCCTCTATTGAATGCTGGCTCTTTGAATAGCATAAAAAAATTTTCAAATCCAAGGAGTAGTGATAAGAAAAGGCGAAACTTAATTCAGCGCGGTGGTGGTGGGTTTCTAAGTATGTTAAATGATATTGGAAACAGTATTAATGGTGTAATCAATAGTCCGCTTGGAAGGATTGCAGCAACTGCTGCAATGTTAATATAAGGTTAGCGAATCATAAAGTGACACGTCATCACTTTGATCGATGAGTCATATATAGGTGTATATAAGGAAGACGCTTTAATGATATTTTATCACTTTCAAGTGACAATTCATTTGCGCTGGTTGAAAGCTCCGAATTAGTACTTGTTGAAACATGACTCAGAAAATGTATACAATCAGAGAGGAAGGTGACGCTTTTGAGCAAGATCTCTTGAAGCTTCGTCCGACACGAAAGGTGCAAGGGATTGGAAATACATTCTACTTTCAAACCTTGAATTATGGTGATGATGGCTTTTATCTTCAAGTTCCATTCTTCCACAGTAATGGTATGTCTACATCAGGGTATAGCAATATGAGACAAATGCGAGTGACTTTTCCAAACTGGCAACAGGTGATTCTTAAAACTATTGACTCTTTCGAGAAAGAATGTGTTGAGCTGCCTGAAAGTGCTCCCACTCATTGGAGAAAGGCATTAGAGGAAGGAGTTGGTTACAAGGAATTGCCGGAATTCGATACTCTGTTTTTAAAACTATCGGAGCATTTTCAGGCATTCGATCTCTTTACAAACGCGATGGAATGTGAGGATCTCAAACGGGGTCGCTATATGGGCTTAGTGCACGTTACCGGACTTTATATTGGCTGACATGGTTCGACTGGTAAAGTCGCATCTTTACAAATGAAGGTTATTCAACTAGTCTATGAACCACTACCAATTGATAAATGTTTAATTAACATTGATAAGACTGCTTCAAGTGATGGGAAGGAAGAGAGCAAAAAGCGAGGGCGGAAAGCTAAAGATGGGAATCCTAAATTGAAGTTGAAGCGCCAAGATGCTGACTTGAAAACTTTCTATAATCCTAATTGTGATGAGGAAACACAAATGTTTTAATTTGTAAATGTAACTTGAAAGTTTCTATTCTGAATGTAAATAAACGTGATCTGGAACATGTGTCTGTTTTGTTGTTCTAAGCAAAATTAGCGGGATGATGAGTTTAATGTTAATGGAATTATAAGATGACAGATTTTCGTCTATTCACTGATCGCACAATGTGTGTCGCTGGACCAAGTCAGTCCGGTAAAACTACATTTGTAACTGAATTGCTACAATGTAGAAATGAAATGTTTAACAAGGAAATTAAGAGAGTCAAATGGTATTATGGAATATTTCAACCACAACTACATTCTGCACTTCGCCAGAAAGGTTATGAGGTGAAGCAAGGGTTGCCATCAACTGAGGATATCAAAGCAGGTGACTTACTAGTATTAGATGATCTATTACGAGAAAGCAAATCTTCAAAGGATGTAACTGAAATGTTCATTCAAACTGCACATCATAGGGAAGCTTTTATTATCTACATCACCCAAAACATCTTCGATGGAGGGAAAGAGCAAAGAACTAGAAGTTTGAATACACATTATTTGGCAATATTTAAAAATCCAAGAGATAGCAGTCAGATACATCATCTCAGTAGACAGATATTACCTCAACAACCTAAAGTACTTTCAAAAATATATGAAGATGTAACAAAGAAACCACATGGTTATCTATTTATTGATCTAACCCAGGAATGTCCGGAACGACTTCGATTTCGAACAAATATCATACCTAATTCCGCTGAACCAATGACAGTTTTCTCGGTTCACAGTTAGTTTTAAGCAATGTACTTTGTTGCCTTATTATTTTCAAACATATCGTATTCAAAGATGGTAGTCATTCCTCAAGAGGAGTATGTACAATTGACTACATTACAAAGTGCACAGGAAGTCAAAAATATAGATCAACCTATTACGAATCAACTTAAGAACTAACACAAAAGGATATGGAAATTCAGAAGATTAAGGATCCCTATCGACGAATGCAGTTAGCAGCTGAAAACATTGACGAGAGGCGACAGATTCGTGACAAGTTGCGACGATTTATAACCTTGTCAACACCTCGACCATATCGTGTGCGCGCTGAGCGATTATTTGACTTCATTGATCCACATGTGAAGTTCAATGAGAGAGGGGAGATAATAGATGAAACAACTGGTGATGTTATTAGAAATAGTCACATAGATGACCTTCTACAATATGCTGTCAGAGATGTAAGGCGAAAACTAGGTGCACCACAAGGGTGGTCATATTTTCAGAAAATTTTATCTGATCAAAATGTACCTCACAATATTATTGGAGGACCGACTGTGAATGAATTGGATAAGGGTCACTTACAAGATGGATCAAAGAGTAAAACACCCACGATGGCGGTCAAGCGAGAGCTTCATGATCCCGATGATCTTCAACCAAAAAGAGCTACTAGGCGCTCAATGCGTGTTGCGAAGGAGTATAGTAAATATTAAGCAAATATGAATTAAGCCTTGCCTCTCTCATATCATGTCGTTACAAAAATGTTGCTGTTGTTTGAAATCTGCGCTCAGGTAAAGCAGAAGAGGGCATAGAGGTTGATATCAATTGTGTTAGCAGTTGCTGTGCGAGTAATACGCGTGCAAATCAGAACAAAGACGATGAGTACAGCAGTGAAACTCAGAAAGATTTATTGCGACTTAAATCATCCCGCAAGTTTCAGTCGTCCGGAGGTTCTAGCTCGTGCAGCAGGTGTGGGAATAGAGAAAGTCAAGAAGTGGTTGAGGAGTCAACCGACTTACACTCTTCACAAAAATGCGAGAAAGCGGTTTCCAACAAGAAAATATGTTGTTAACAATATAGATAGTCAATGGCAAGCGGACTTGGCTGACATGCAACAGATATCACAGTACAATGATGGCTATAAATACATCTTAACCGTAATAGATATTTTATCTCGCTATGCTTGGGCACGTGCGCTGAAATCTAAACGAGGACCAGAAGTTGAAGCGGCTTTTCAGAGCATTTTCGATGAGGGGCGTGTTCCGCAAAGAATACAGACCGATCAAGGGAAGGAATTCGAAAACTCTCATGTTCGAAGTCTCCTTAAAAGTCATAATGTGGAATTGTTTAGTGTCAAAAGTGCTTATAAAGCTGCCATGGTTGAGAGGTTCAATCGCACACTGAAGACAAAAATATGGCGCTATTTCACTGCAAAAAATACACATGTTTGGGTAGGTGAGCTGCAGAAATTTGTTAAGAATTACAATGAAAGCTACCATCGAATCATTAAGATGAAACCAGTTGATGTTACCCCAGATAATGCGATGGATGTATGGCTTCGATTGTATGATAAGAAAGCGAAAAACATTTCCAATGAAAAGAAAATTAATGTTGGTGATAGAGTTCGGATTTCAAAGGTTAAGATTTGAGAAGGGGTATCTACCTAATTGGACTGAAGAAGAGTTTTTGTGGATGAAGTAAATACAAAATTTAGACCCACCATGTATAAATTAATAGATTACCATGGCAATCCAATTGAAGGAAAATTTTACTCTTATGAATTGCAAGTAGTAGACAGAAGTGAAGAGGTGTATATGATTGACAAAATAATGAGGAGGAAAGGTCATGGCAATCAAAGGAAATATCTAGTTAAATGGAAAGGATATCCTGATTCATTCAATAGCTGGATAACGCACCAGGATCTACAAAATGTGGAGGTGGGAGACACTCGTAACTTTTAAGCTAATATAGCATGTGACTTCTTCCATATATGAGTTTAACATGTCTACTAACTTCAACATCATTCTTCCAAGCAATAGCAACCCCAAGATATTCCCAAGTAACAAACCATCTCTATACTCTGTTGAATTCGCTAATCCAATTACTCTGCATGGACCCCATGAAGTTGCTCTAACTGAAATTACTTATTACAACGATATCAGTTTGCTAAAGAACAACTATTTTGAATTACATAAAGAAGTGCAAGAGAAGGATGATTACTTTCGCATATTTCAAAATTGTCTACATGGTACATGGGCTTTTCATCATCTAACTTTACATCCTTTTTCAACATCTTTACCATCTGTCCAAAACATGATTAAAATTCAAAAGGCATTTGCAACATCAACTTTTGATTCTAAGGTTCCCACAATGAGATTGCAAGATACAGAAAAGGAAATCGGTAGAATGTTTGAACGAATAAGTGATCTCTTCAAGCTGACTTTGAATAAATTCTACAAACCAGTCATAAAGAGGTTAACAAAATTGATGAAGGAAGGGAAGCATGTTCTTCTTGTATTAGGTAAGTATTTGAGTCATACTTTTGGGTATTCCAGAACAACTTTCTCATCAAGGTATTGGTACAATGGACGTGGGTGGAATTCGGAGAGGAAAGTCACTGATTTTCAATGTAGAATTGTGCCATTGTATGCATTACAAAAAAGGAGCATCCGAGTAAAAAATAAATTTGAGGTCATTAGAAGTGTTGAAGACTTTGCAAGAAAGTTTCAAGGATCAGTGCCAGTAACGTTAATGACTTGTGAATGTAAGAAAGAGAAAGTAACTTTATTTACTGTTGAAACGGAGGCAGAATTTATTGTTTTTACTAAAAAGACACCATTGGAAAAGTCTGAGTCCGCTGTTATTGAATTCGGATCTGAAATGATTGGGATGTTTAAGGGCCTTGAAAGCGCACCTTGGTTGACAGAATTAAATGATACATTCAAGGTTCAATTGTCCTCTTCTAAACTCAAAGCATCAACAAATGCTTCATGGGATATCCACGTATACAGCGAAGACATATTGGGTGATGAATTGTCTACTTCCAGTGAACTTGTAAAAAGAGTTAATTTGAACATTGAAAGCTTGAAAACGCCATCTGAATTGTGTACAAAGTTAAATGAGTTTGGTGTAGATTACCTTCATGCAGATGAATATCACTTTTCTTATGACCCACATAAGAAACGCATGATTGTAAAGGTAGGGAAGAACTCTCTTATCAAGCTGGATAGCGTGTTAACGACCACATTGGGATTCTCAAAATCAACTATTTATGAAGGCACATCAATAGGCGATACAGCCCCATCACTAGAGCGTGATATAAGTAACTTATACGTCTATTGTAACATTATTGAATATACAAGGGTTGGCGACATTGAGGCCCCACTTCTGCGCACATTTCCTCTCTCATCCGTAAGGAAGCAACTAATCAATCGAGAATTTTTTAACACAATGTATCTACCAATCAGCCGAAATTTCATCAATAGAATTGACATATCAATTCATGATGACGCAGGAGAAGTAGTACCGTTCTGTGGTGGTGTTACTGTTTTGACCCTACATATTAGGTCACAAGAATAAGGCTTTACGCTATTATGCCTTCCATAGTTATTCAATAGTCATAATGACAGGCATTTACAGTAGACCATCATATCAGAGCGGTTATCCCGTGTTTGTTGGAGGTAGACGACAAGTTGGAGGAGGCATATTTGGTGCACTAAGACGTATGGTTCTTCCAACACTCAAAAAGTATGGCGTACCAATCATGAAGCGTGTTGGAAGTAGGGCTTTAGATTTTGGTGCAAATGTTGCAGCTGATGCGCTTCAAGGTGAGGATATCGGTGAATCTATGAAAATGCGCGCGCAGCAATCTTCCATAGACGCATCAGATGATTTAACAAAGACGAGACGTACAGTTCGGAAGAAGCGTAGGAAGTCAAGACAAGTTGGATCC
This sequence comes from Prostheceraeus crozeri, assembly GCA_907163375.1. Lineage (NCBI taxonomy): Eukaryota > Metazoa > Platyhelminthes > Polycladida > Euryleptidae > Prostheceraeus > Prostheceraeus crozeri. The sequence goes on from CAJQUW010015688.1 coordinate 127,679, forward strand.
GATCGAGTTACTAAGCAAAGACGCAGGAAAAGTAAAAAGCCGACTAGAGCAGCACGTTCTAAATCTAGACGTCGTGTGAAAGTAAGAAAGCGCAAACGAAATTCCACAGCGACTAGAAACAAGTCAAAACGAAGGAAGACAGCATACACGTATTTGTAAAGCTAATACAATGCAGAGTATCAATTCGGCTTTGTGTTTCTTCGATTCTCCCCCTCATCAGACAGACATCATCTCCTCAACAATTGTAGACATAGTCCCCACAACAAATATCGATGGTAACCAGCAGCCTATTCAGTTTGATATACCTGCCAATTCTCAAGATTATATTGACTGTCAATCCATTGATTTAGAGTTGTGTATACAAATTAAGAAGACTGATGGTACAAATATCGATTCATCCAAGGATAAAGTGGGATTAGCAAAACTTCCTATTGCCAGTCTGTTCTCAGATGTGTATCTAATATTGAATGACAAACAAATTGGAGGAGGGGATCGAGCATATCCATATGGAGCATATATACATACAATGACTCAATTTCAAAAGCAAGCTAAACAGTCACACTTGCAAGTTTCTGGGTGGTATGATGATCAGCAAGGGAAATTTGATGATGTCTCAAATACAGGGTTGAAAAGACGAATGGATTTAACAGCGGATTCAAAGGAATTATACTTGAAAGGACCCATCTATCTTGATTTCCTTCGTCAATCTAGATATCTGCTATCACAGGTTAAAATGCAAATAAAATTTATTCGTGCAAATCCTGAGTTCGCGTTAATGGCTTTTGGAGCTACAAACTATCAAGTCAACATAAGGAATGCCGTGCTCAATGTAAGGCGAGTAACAATGAACCCGTCAGTCATCAACGAGCATGCGACAGGATTGAGGAAAAACAATGCAATATATCCAGTTAATCACAGTGTGTTGACAAACTTCACAATTGGTGCGGGATCATCCTCACATGCCTACCCAAATCTTTTTCCCACTGCAATGCCAAAGGTGGTGTATATCACATTTGTGGAAAATGAGGCATTCATTGGTGCTTTTGAAAAGAATCCATTCAATTTCCAACACTTTAATGTTAGCCAACTAGCACTCTATCAGGATGGGAAATTTGTATCTTGCAAAGCATATGAGCCTAATTTCAAAGATGGCAAATTCGCACGTGAATATGGTTCTACTTTCACCGCCCTCAACATGTTTAATACAGATGATTCAAATGGAATTACAATGGATATGTACAAAAATGGCTACTTCTTCATTATGTACAACCTCACAGCAGATGCAGATCTAGGTGGTGAAAGCGTAGGAGTTACAAAGCCTGGAAATCTACGACTGGAGGTATCATTTGAGTCACCTTTGAAGAAAACAATTACTTGTCTCATTTATGCTATCTATGATAGCAAAGTTGAGATAACAAGAATGAGAGACGTGACTGTCAGCTATCAGAGATGAGTAACTTAAGCAACATAGAAATCTTGAGGAAAATGATGAAAGCTCATCCCTACTCCAAGACAATACTTCTCAATGTCTTTTCTAGAGATAATTTACCTGATTCAATTCCTTTCTATCCTTGTTCGCTTATTATCAATACGGATACCAACAATCTTCCCGGAAAACATTGGATTGCTGTATACATCAATCGTTATAAAGTTGCCGAATATTTTGACTCTCTTAATCAACCTCGTTTACATGATATCGCATTATGGATGAACAGGTTCTCCTGGACTGTTAGGAAAGTGACATCGTTCCCACTTCAAAGTAATACATCTCTAATGTGTGGTGGCTATGTACTCTATTTTGTCAACGAGAGACCATTGAAAAATAACTGTAAAAGTGCTTTATAAGTATTTTCAAAAAACTGTGATAAAAATGATGTAATTCTTACTAAATATGTTGAAACAGTTTTCAAATAAAGTTTTATGTTGTATCATTAACTTGCTCTCTTTTTTCCAAAACAAGGGTTTATAAGGAAAACAAAAACATATTCATATTTCATTATCTATTCACATATATACAAAATCTACAATTTGGTTTTCATGAAACATTTTTTCAAATCACATATGATGGGAGGTACATCACTTATGTCTTTGATGCCGGTTATCACAATCTTTCCATTATGGAACACATGAACATGATATGGATGCCAGTTAGTCAGTTGAGCTGCTGGAAATAACTCCACTTCATAAGTTAGATTATGTGATGATGTAACTTTACGGAAGTCATAGTGATAGTGTAATTCACATAACACGGTCATTGTCTTCACTTTCCAATCAGATAAGGAATCACCAAGTAAATGTTCCAAAGTTAAGTGTAGATATGAGAGATCACCCTCCATGACCCTTCCAATACATTGGATTGTTCCATTTGGAAAGAATAGGATAGTGAGAGATTTATCCTTCCTCTGAATCCTCCATGTTAACATTGAGGGTCTTCCAAGATGTAAGCTCGTTGTCGGCTTCAATTTGCGTTTTATCAGTAACCATTGTTTTCGGTTGGGTATATTCCTCTCGATCTCTTGTAGATTGAGTTTTGACTTTGCTTTTGTAGTTAACATCCGATTTACAACTTCCAACCGTTTGATGTCCTCCATCTTTAATGAATAACGTTATCTGTGGTAGTATCTCCCTTGTAAAGGTTTCCCATGTGACGTCACTGAAACGAAAAAATCGATATTCAACATCTTCCCGTTTTGGTGAACAGACGTATAGTTTGACTGATGAATCACACTTTATCCATACCTTGTCATCGAGAGGAATCTTGATCCGAGTCTTATGGTTGTCAATGAGATCCGCAAAGTCTTTCAGTGAAGGCAATGAGTCAATACTAATGCAAACGCCACGATGTTTTCGATCACTATTTGCTATTGAATGACGAAATGCTATTCTTTTAGAATTTGTTATGTGAACGTTTTGAACGTCACTAAGTTTCCATGTTCTAATGTAATGAAGCATGTTCCGAAAGCTATGTTTCAAATTTGAGTTTAATGTTTGCCTAAAGGTTGTTATTATATTAGCTCAACATATCGGAATGATGTTGAGTACAAATTCTTCACATATTCATTCACATTAGGACCACCTATTTATTAGTAATCATTTCTACATATCGGAAAGATGTAGAAATTTCAATTTAGTAAGACTACTTATGTATTAGTAAGTGTTGCTACATGTCGGTAGATGCAGCAATCGCAAGATCTATTACAAGTGAAATATTGGATTGTTTTTTTTCTTAATTTAGACTTATTCTACATCACCTGTGACAGGAAGGCATCTCCTTCTCTTCGACGGTGGGGGAAGACCTAGGCTGTAGTGTCCATATGGTAATGATAAATTTTTATCCAGCCAACAGCGCTTATCCTCCCAAAGTGAAAGACCTCGCTTCCTAAATGATTTTGTGCTAACTATGTGATTTTTTGAATTTATAATTGTCATATCTTCAGTTGTATCATTCTCACTATAATAGACACTCCTATAGTCATTATGTTTCAATTTTTTAACTGCTGCTCTCTGAATTCCTTTTGCACGTTTGATGCTATGATTCGTAGAGTCTAGGTATTTCATTGAATACATTTTCGGTTTTAGTAGGATCATTTCCTCAAGCAACTTTCCAGCACACTCATCCTTAAAACAACCTAATCTAGCTTTGTTTGTAGTTGAGTATAGTCGGTGGTGACTGTTATAGTTTGAAGAGTCAAACTTTTCACCGAAGTATAGAAGTATATCTTCCAGACGGACAGATGGTGATGTGTATAAACATAGGAAGAAACTGTCGGTATCACCTCCACAAAGCCGCGTTCTATTTATCAGTGGACATCCTTTTAGATCATCGTAATATAATTGATACATTTCCAACTTACTATAGTCAAGTACTGCTTGACCAACATATATTAATTTATTTAAAACTATTGAAGGTTTGTACATTTCCATACCAACCAGATCTTCATCAATTATTTTGTGTTGAACATAGAGAGGATGATTTGACAATTTCAGTAGTTGTTTCTCATTGTTGACTAGTTTAAATTTTTTCCTTCTCCTTACATTTTCCATTTTTTTTACCATATAAAGAATTATTTTTCAATTTGTAGAATGACTTTTCGAAGTCAGTGTTTGATTGAGCCCTCTTTTGAGAGTTCATATCAATGTATGTTTTTAACCATGGCTTTTGTGTGAATTTTATGCCACTATGAATCTTCTTGATTCTCATGCCCATGGTCAAGTAAAATTTTAAAATTGAGTAGTGGACTACATAATTTTCCCTATCAAATTGATGGAGCAGAAGTTTCTTGATAGAAGAAAAATGTGTATTTGGTCTTACTTTTTCATATAGATTTTTCATATAGTGTGGAAACATTCTCTTTTCAATCATCTGCATTTCTGGAGCTAATGGGAAATCGGCAGTGTCATCATGAATGGCTGCAGGATACTCTAAATCTAAATGAAAAATGTAGCCGATTTCACCATCATCATCTATATTTTGAACATTTTCTTCATTTAAAAAATTATCTAATTCCCTTTCATTCAACCATTTGAAATTTGAGTGGGGTAGATTTCTACTGAGTGAAGAACCGTAAAGGTTATTAACATCTAAGTAGGTCAAATGTCGACTTTCATGTGTATTATTTCCTAATTCTTCAATGCGTGCACGCGCTCGGTGAATGTTGGTGAAAGTCATACCCCCTCTAATTCCTCGTTCAAATAGATTGTACATATTTTCATCTTGTATGTAGTGTGGGGGATCATTGGAAATTTAGTGCTGAGGTAAAGGTAAGATGTGGGAGACTGACAAAATGTAAAGGGTCGACTTCATCCTCACGTTGACTCAATGCTCTAAACACTTCAAATATGTCTGCCAACAATAAAACATCTAACTTCAGATATGCCAGCATGTAATCACCAAATGTGCTACAATTAAATTCAATCTATGCCTTGTTAGCGTGTTCATATTCACTATCGGAACAGTGCTGACGAGTAAGATCATTATAGAATTCAAATTATGGTGGTAGACAGTCTTCCGTCAACGTGTTTAAGTTTTTGAAGTATGAATATGGAAACACTCCCTTCTGATATAAAACATTATCACTTAATTGTGGAAATTCTACCCTTAATGTCTCTACATGCTCATCCGTTTGCAAGCCCTTGGCTAATTCACTCAAGGATGCACTTAGAAATTGATATGAGTCTAAGAATTTTAGTTTAAAGTATACTGTCTTCCCTTTGTATTCATTTACAGGGACACTGGCGGATAAAGTTATATATTTTTCAGCAGTTGCTGCTACAACATCTAATTTCCAAGATTTCGTTCTTCCAATCGCTTTATAGCAAACGATGTGACTATCATAATTTTTAAAATTGTGGAAAAATATGGGAGCTCCCGTCTGTTAAGTCTTAACCGGAGATTGCATTTCCTACATAATGTTTGCCTATATCGTCCGGTGATATGATCATGATCACGAACTTTTATGACTTCATCGCTGAATTTCGATTTACATTTGTTGCAACATTCTGCATTCTCATGGCGTGCTTTTTCATCCGCTGACAGTGACATTGGCTGCCTAGTTGTTGCACATTGGTTGTCATATAAGTCTTGGGCTACAGTTTCTAATTGGTGCAAGAAACCAATAATGAAATTTTCTCCCTCAAAGAGGTAATACTTGTTTTCAAATTTTGATTGAAGGGCATTATGCCAGACATGATAAGCTCCAATGGCCGCAGGTTTATGTATTTTATTATCAATGTAGCACTCTATATCTGCATAAATTACTAAAGGAGGACTTAGTTGATATTCCATGCTACTTGTTAGTACTTTTAGATCCGATGGCATTTCTTCTATTTGTGCTTTTCCTCGAATACAAAACTGGAAGTGTCGTTCTAGTGTTGTTTTATATGTGAATGACTGAGTGCATCTTTCGCAGAAGTATTTATGTCTTTTTAAAGTTCTCCTATACAATCTTGACAGCTTTGGAATTCCACAATAGTGTGCTGCTCCATTGTTTAGAATTAGCAAAATATTAACCGTTTGCCTACCAGTAAAGTTACTATTGTAACGAACACCTTTGAGTCCATTTTCATAAAAGTGAATGTTAATTTTAATATCATTATTTTTCTCAAATTTTGGAATATCTTTGATTGATACTGGTGTGGAAATGCCTTCCATATTTAGCTCAGATGTCCACTCACTATATGATTTTACTTCATTCCTTGAATAAGTTACTTCATTATAATGCAATATTGATAAAACTGCATATAGGAAGCAATCATTTGCATTTGAATTAACATTAATGACAGCTTTAGAGTTTTTTAACTTCTTTGGTAGAGGAAATGATTGTCCACCTGACAGTATTGGACTTGTTATTACATTGAACTCTATATTTTGTACATCATCTATAATCCAATTGCTACCCTTTTTTGTGAAGGCTTCAATATGATTTATTAGACTATTTAGATGATCCTGAAACCAAGCATCATAGTCATAAATATAGTTTGAGGATGATGAGGTAAAGTGTGCGAGAAAAGTTTCTTCTTCTTGAGGATTAGAACGGACATAACGAATTTGTGCAATCAGACGACCGCGCAATTGATAGCTCCTTAGTAAGTCAGACACTAAATTCCCTAACATGGAACGCATGCTTTCTAAGAATGATGTTATGTCCACAGTAGGTGTTGTTGGTGTGATATCATACACGTGCATGGCCATTGAGTGCGCTTTCGTTGAGACTAACAGTTCCATAGTTATTATGCATATTCATCTCACTATTTGTATTATGTACATTCATATGCTGTCGAAATCTACTTATAGAGTTATACGTTTTGCCACACGGAGAGCAGTATTGCATAAAGTTTTGTATGTTAGTTGAAGCGCTGGTTGTTGGCTTAGAAGTAGATCTATTTTGATTATTTGAATTTGACTCTGTTATGCTATCATTCGGTTTATTATTGCATACAAGTTTGTGTCTCTTAAGATTATCTATCCTATTCGTCTTATATGGACACTTGCTACACTGATACGTTTTTCCTAACTTACAAAATTTTTCATGACGTTGCAAATTGCCTATGAGAGTGAACACTTTTCCACACTTGGTACAGACAACCATGATTATTGATGAGGATTGAAATTAGCAAGCCCTTAAATACATCTATCATCCTATGACGTCAACGTTATCACTAGCCAATAGCTTATGTTCCCATCTGATGCAAAGAGAAAACATAAAATGTTTAATAATTTCTTTTTTCCTAAATGAAGAAAGATAAAAGTTAAAGTTTGGCACACTTTACAATTCCGCTGTGATTCAGCTTCAAATGACTGCATCCTGTTGCGCAGACGCTGAAGTCGTTCATGTGAGTCAGTCTCACTTTTCTTATTCCATTGTTCATACACTCGATGTGCATTAAAGTTTCATTTTCGTGGATACGGCTATTTGAAACCTGGGAGGCCAACAGGAGATTGGATTGTGTGAGATTCCTCACAGATTCAATTAAGCCTCTGTTCTCCTCCTTCATTTTCTTCTCCCGCTCCTCTGCCTGCTGTAGGCGCTCCTGGCAGAGACGCAACTTGCTTTGCATATCCTCTTCTGTCGAGGTTGCGTCCAAGTCAACGTTATAATCCCGCACTGGGAGAGGAGCCGTCACATCCGACGTTGGTAGAGCTGCAACTGGGGGAGGTGTTGTTGGAAGTAGTACCGGGGAGGAAGGAGCTGCACCAGGCGTCGGTAATGGGTTCGGAGGAGATACCGGCAAGGGAAGACGTGCAGGGGATGATAGAGCCAAGCAGATCATTGGGGACGGCGGCAGGCGGACACTCCAGCTCGGGGATGCCCGGATGTTGCTGAAGGAGATGTCACATGCATGCATCACGGAGTCCTGTAAACGAAAAGAAACAATTGTTTATGAACTATTTGCAATTGTTAACATTTATCAAAATTAAAATTAACACTACGTAGATTCAATTACATAAATTAAAATTAACTTGTTGACATTTATTAACTCCAAATGTGAATTTCACATACCTTCAGCTCGATTGTCCTTCGATTGGATCCACCTTCATCCTCCGAAAGAACCATCGAATCATTCTAGAAGATAAATTGATCTATTGCAGATTAATAAATTTATACTCAAGCGGGTTTCTAAATTACAATGGAAAAGTTCTCTGCTCATGCAGTCATCTAAGCATTATACTTACATTTGCAACCGAATTATCATCATCGGATGAGGATGTTGGAGACGACGTGGTGGAGACGTAATCAGATGATGAGGAATCATCAGACATTGATGAATCGTCCGATGATTCATGAATGGAGTAGGGCCTCTCCTCGTTATCCTCTATGGATGTGGTGGTCGCCGGCGTAGACAGAAAGCTCCGCTGATGTCACTTAAGGGACAGAGATCGTACAGCCTGCAGCGAAAATGTGATAATATTTCTATAACTAAATAGACATTAATGAGAATTAATATAGACATAGACTATATACATGTAAAGTTTTTTTCCAGGTATTGTTGTCTGATATCGAATCGTAGACCATGAAAATCACACTTACGGGACTTGAGATGGTTTTCTTTTCCGGCGAATTCAACCGAGGTATTGCAGGATACCTTTGGACACTAGGAAACAGCTGAAAATAGAAATTCATGTTCAATTTCACATTAAGAAGTAACAAACAAATTAATTTCTTACCTTTCGCAAGTTTTCCACCGCATTATTGTCTTCGAAACTGACTTTCAGCGGTCGCGGCACCTCACACTGAAATATTTATGAAATATTGATTTAATTTATGCACACGATTACTAACCTGAGTAAATAGAATCTCACATCTTGAACGACCAGTTTCTTCTGCACCAACACCTTGGCTTTCTTCGGTGGGGGCATCACCATGTCCTGAAATGTGTTAACAACAAATTTATTTTAATCTAAAGGAAGCAGTACTTTTTGTCAACTGTGAGTCAGTTGTCCGTTCAAGTTAGCATTTAGAATTGACTGCACTTACCTCAAAATCACTTAAAGTCTCATCAATAAATTCTCGAGACTTTGTCTCAGGCTCCTCCACCTGTGAGAGCACGCCTTCAGTCGGCCTTTCCTTGTTAAATAGCCTCTCCAATTTCTTTTTCTCTGCCTTGGAGGTAAGGTTGATGCCTTTCCGGCCATTCTGTTGGGCACAGGGAGTATGTTTGGCAATGAAGGCCTTTGCTGAGTCGCTGTTTACCTTGTCGTTGCTCCTCTCATATGTCTTATAGGTTAAACAATAGAGGTATGTGAAATCCTGTTTGAATGTGCAGTCTTTGTGACCACTCTTGTTGGCATGTCGAACAGGTAGTCGGCATGTTTCACAGTAGTGGAAGATCAGCCGTTGTCGCGCAATACTTTCATGTCGGACCATTTCTAAACAGGAAAAAAAATTTGATTATGATTTTATCTCTTGTTAAAAGAGAACGCATTTATATACCATCAACAAAGCTCTATTAAGTGCTACTTTCATAGTGGAGAAATCTGAGAAAGAAATAAAATTTTGAAGTTGAAATTGAGACCAAAAGTCGAAAATTAGATATTTATTCGAAAAGGGTTTGCTCATAAGAGTTGAAATTTGGAAACAGCTGATTTACTATTATTTAATTTCGAAATTAATATAATAGAATGAAAGTGAAATTTCGAAAATTTCAACCAATCCTCAATTTGTTTAATTAAACAAGCTTGAATTTCATACATCTGTTAGCAGATGACAGACTGAATATTTAAAATGGATGAAGGCTTTATTTAGGTATCTTTGTATTTATTTACAAACTGTGAAAATCTTGTTGATTCAAATACACTCACATTTAAACTGATATATTCATGTCTCTCGCTCAATGACTTAATATAGGATGAAAAATTAAAAAAAAACATGGTTAATAATATAACATAAAGGGTTCCTATCCTAAAACCCAAGCTTCTATATATAAAGCTATTTGGTTATAAAAACTTAATAATATTCCTACTCCCGAATATCCTATAAAGTAGCACAACATGACAATGAAACTCACTTCAGAATTGTAATAAGAACCGGAGAACGGAGGAACGAAGAACGACGTCTGCTATGGACACTGAATTATTTGAAAATGAGTGAAAATTCGTTGTGTGCAACTTCTTTATATATGAAATTGACAAAGCAACTATGAACAAAGACCTTATGACTTTACATCCTGGAATTGGTACGGTCAAACAAAATTGATAACTCAAACAAGAAATGGAACAGCTGGTTTATTTTTAACCTTAGAAATGGAAGTGCCATCATATGTGTTGAAAGATTTCTACATGTAAACAGTAGAGTGAATTCAAAGTAATATGAACTGATGGACTGATGTATTATTTGATATACATGTTATTATTAATAGTCATATAATGATTCATATTTGAAGATATGAAACGTGTGATTTGAATAGAACATTAAAATTTGAATTAAGCGCTAAATTTCGAAAATTTGAATTTCGCGCCAAAATTCAAATAATCAAATTAAAATACTAGGGTTAAGGGTTAGGGTTAGGTTTAGGGGTAGGGAAGGAAGAAGAGTATCTATGGCACCCGGAACCCATGGGTAAATAAATTTTCGAGTGGGGTCGAAGATTTATTTACCCTATAATCCGAAAAATTTCGAGGGCGCGAAGCGCCCGAGAAATTTTGAGGCCCCCCCCCGCCGTGTATGAAGGTCAAGGTCAGGTCTAAGGTCAAGGTCAAGTGTAGAAGATTGTGTATTATGGTCATTTTTAGTTGTAAAACTTTAACTTTGAAAATTTGTAAACTTAGTCATTTTTGTAAAAAAACTTGGAATTTTTTCAAGTTGCATACAGATGCATAAAACTAGGATTTTTTTTTATCAAATGGGTACATACAATATATCATTCGAATGCTCTTTTCATGCTGATTCTATTGGTGTATTGTATGACACATGTATGACATATAACTAGAGAGCTACATGTCTTTAAAGAATGGGCTAAAAACTTAGTGAATTTAAAAATCTAACATTTGTCTGCTTGCATACAGTTGCATACAACTAGGATTTTCCCATCGAATAGGTACATACCTTATATCATTCGAAAGGTCTTTTCATTCTCATTCTTATGGTGTCGTGTATGACACATGTATGATATCATCCTGGACTGCTACAAGCATTTTAAAATTAACAACATAACTTTTTCTTTAAAAGTTATATGTTCCTATTTATTTCAAGTTGAAGTCTTCATATTTGATTTTTTTGTTTCAATTCAGTTATTGAACATCATTAATTGTAGATAGTTATTCCCCTTCCCCATTCAGACCTTAATTGAAGACCGATTTGTGAAATGATAAAACAAGTCTGTTCATATATACAAATGAATATTAAATGAAGAGATAACACACTAAATGTCATCAAGGTAAGGAAAGGGTACAAGTTTTTTCAAGTCCACTTGCACATGGATCCTGGTCTTTTTGGGCGCACAGGGACAGCGACGTGGTGTGTCAAGGTCGATGACCGAAAATTCGAGAGCGGTTGTGAGGTTCCGCTCGTTCGGCTCCATTCGCATGAAGACCCGTTTCGTGTGGTATTTTTTCGGGGCGTTCTTCACTTTGACAGTGACCCTTCCATAAAGTGGCGTTCGCATGGACTTCTTATTCATGTGACGCATCGTCTCGATTGATACGTCACTATCCTCACCATCATCACTCGAGTAGTCGGGCGATGCAGGGGCTTGGGTGAACACCACTGGCTCGTTTGGTGTTGTCGATCGCTCCATCGGAGATTGGGGAGGTGTATTGGTACGTTCCACTGGCGAAGTGGTACGATCAGCAGTACCGTTCTCAACTGCGGCTTCCTGTTTGCGATCCATTATGACTTGTAGCTTTAAAATAATTGTAACTTGTAAACGTGAGGATTAGAACCTTTGATAAGAATTGGTACAAACCTCGGACTTATATACTTTTTAAACAAAGGAAATCCTAACAGCCAATCAGAGGGGTACCGAACTTCCCTAAAGAATATATAACTATATAAAGGATGTCATTGTTCCAAACTGTTAAGTACTTATCCTCAACGTTCCATAACAAGAAGCATGTCCTCAAAACCATTATTTTATATTCAAAATGACAGCCAAGTCATTATGGGAGACCAGTTGGACATGACCATGCATCTCTGTTGCGGCTGCAAAGTGGCCCTGTGGAAAACCTTGACTGTGTCAGCACTTCAAAGGCGGAGTGGACTACCAGTGAAGTGTCCGGTACACGAGTGTGACCATGACTTAAGCAACAATCAGACATTTCATGAATGGTGTGATGACTTCCTGAAGATCATGGAGTCGCCTGAGGGAAGTGATCTGTACCCATCATTTATTTCTAATGCATAAATTAAACTTACATTGTAAATCTCTTGTCTTTTTCATTTTAAACATAGTTCTGGAATTGGTTTTCTTATTGGGGAGCAACTAAATCATAGCTGCACATTAAAGTTTCACATCTAAATAGTGCTACATTTAAAATAATTGTCACAATAGTCGCAATTGAGCAAACCCATTCAAAATCAAACAACGGACGTCTATCGGTACGTACCCAAGTGCTCAGAACCAAGTCACACAAGTTCGATCATAGACGTTCCGAAACACAGTGTACTCAAACGATTGTACCAAACACATGTACCTATCCAGTAAAACAGATCTCATACAAGTTCCTATTCATAACACTGAATTATACATGTTCCTATCCATGTACCTATTGATAACACTAAATTTTAATGTACCCATCCATGTACCTATCCGTCGCAAGTAGGGCACAGTTTTCACTACTCATGTTGTTCCAGAACTGAAAAAGATGAGAAAATTCAGTAGCACCATCTTTCAGCAGGATGTGGCTACTCCACCTACTGCCTTGAACTCTCGCAAAATTTTACAGGGGCAGTTCCACATCAGACTGATCGGCCTTCATTTTGATAACAAATGGCTACCACGTTCACCAGATATCAACCCACGTCATTTTTTCTTGTGGGGTGCTATTAAAGATTCTGTATATCAAGACGCAATTGGAGATGTCAGTCATCTGAAAGAAAGGATCAATTCTGCGTCCGTTCAATTTCTGCTGCATTACAATCGGTTCATGACACCCTCATTGATCGTTTGCTTTGCTTGCAAACGAATAATGACAATCGTTTATAACATTTGTTGTAGGCATTTATTGAAATTTAATATGACATTGTTATTCGAGAATTACATGTGTTTTTCATTTATATCGCCACGTCATTTAATTTTATTGATTAGGATAATAAATGAACTGTTAAATGGTTGGAATATGGGAATCAATTTGAACTCTTTTAATGATAACATGCGAAAACCACGACTATATAACAATTTTAACCACTCACACATAAATCCCAACGTGCATACTACATGCAGATAACAAAAAATGGCGTGTCTTGAATTATTTGATTTTCTAATAGACTAAAACATTGCGTTACTAAAAACTCACCCTGTACTACATGTACATGTGATAATCTTATGTTTTTCCACTAACACACTTTATTTCTTCTACGTCTGCTTTCGTTTCATCATTGTGTTATTGTAAAACTTTCCTTCCACGCTGTTTATATGCCGATTATCTCAGAAGATAAGAGTATATTAATGCAGGCAGAAGCTCCAGACTGCCATACCGACTCATCGCAAACTACTTGCACAACAATGATCCCATAAGTTGGATTGGCCGTCGTGGAAGTCTTTTGGAGCGGCTTCCGAAACTACCAGATTTAGTGCATTGTAGCTTTTTCCTTGGGGAATGTAAAAGAAATGGTGTGCAAGAGTCACCCTGTAAATTTGGATGCGCTGGAAAACAAAATTTGCAGATTTTCATCGATGGCGCATTTGCGATTGCGCAGAGATATGTGTGGAAAACATGGAAAATACAATGAAAACTCAGGGAAGTTCTGGGGCTGATTCTGTTATACACCCTATCCAATTGCTCCCCCCACTTCCTTCACATGGACAGACAGTGGACAGGGCTACAAAACCCCCTCCCCCTCTGCTGTCCACGTGGATAATGGACGATCCCTTGTACTTTCTGTTGATAGCTGAATTAGTTTTTTTCCTCTTCTTTTGTCTTTTAACCCTTTGTCGACGCCCGATATCAACTGGAACAGACCCTGTCTTAAATAAGTGATACGAATTGTTGTTGTTAAGTTCTTATAGTTGGTTTAGTTGCAAGATGAGTCAATTGTGAATTTTCGTTGCATTTAAAACATGTAATGGTTGAAAAGATGGAGTCGGTGACAATGTGCAAGCTTAATAATGTACATGTTAACAAAAGCGGCTCCTCAGAAGCAATAATTGACGGCGGTTATTGCGAGCTCAAGTAATCAGATATTTGCGAAGAATCTTCTCCGAGGGTCATCAATGACGAAAGGCAGCTGATTTGGAAAGTCTTTCTTGTTACAAATGATTAGTTTCCGTTTGAATAAGTGCGTGTTAGCTATATCAAAATATGCAGAAATTCCATAAAACCTATAAGACTATTAAATACAGATTCTCCCGGCGTTTTTGGTCAAGTTCTGATAAGAGCGGCGTTCACCCTGCTTCATCATGTTGCTATAATTCACTGTTATTAGTAGGCCTGCGAAAATTTTGCAGAGCTGCGAAAAAATAGAAAATTCTCTGGCCCGACCACTGAACTGATGTAAAAGTAGACAGCCAAATTTGCAGTCATATTGTGACATTTAAACTTATTCAACGTTTATACCATGGAAGAGGATGAACGACATCTTCATGTGGTTATGTTAGAAAAGGCATATAGATATTCTTTTGAGAGTAGGATGGATTTAAAAATCTAGCATCTGCCATTGATTGCTGATGGTAAGTGTTGAGTTTTTAGGGCCCTGCGAGTCGGGCTTTTTTTCAACCTCGAATCGAATTGAGTCGAGTCGGCTAATACTCGAGTCAAGTTGAGCCGGGCAAATTTTTCAAGGATGTTGACAGGCAAAAATGTGTTAAGGCCTACTTAGGATAATAAATGCAATGAAGAGAATAAGAAATAAGGTATTTGGCGACACACATCGTTGATCGAGTGAGTGTGTTATCCTTTGTTAAGAATGTGTAATTGTGGACATTAGACATACTCGTACATTTACACAAATTAAAAAAATGTTATGCATGCATTCATTTGTTTTTGCAATGCAATCAGTTTTTCAAAACCCATTGTTTAAGCATTGTACAATATATATTTTACCTTGTAGGCTTATTATGCAATAATTATTAAGCAAGCGTGCCACTATTCTGAATACCGTATGGGGTGAGAGAGAATATCGCTCATGTTAGGGCCTACTATTAAGAAATTGACAAGAGATCAATTTCATCTTTAACGAGTTAATTTAAACCTGGATTTTTTCACAGTTATGAAGTGCCATATCTACTACTCGCTGTTAAATGCCAGAGCAGGCCCTATTATTTTGATATTAATAGAAAGTAATATATAACAAAAAACTGTTTATACTTGCAAAACATTTTCAATTATTTTAACAAAATATGATAGTAATATGCGTGCGTATTTTTACTAAATTAACGATTATTTTTACTAATTGCGATTTCTGAGCAGCTGTCAGAGTGAGTATTTGCGTGCGTGTGATAAACTAAAAGTGGCAAACAAACTGTCTGATAATGTTGAGTCCAGTCGAGTACTCGAGCGGTCAAACTCGAAATTCGAATCGATTCGAATACTCTACTCGACTCGACATTTTCGAGTACTTGCAGTTTTTTTGTCAAGCATTATAGTTTCCATTCTTAGAGATATTGCTTTTAATTAATCTAATCATACCTTTGCTATATTTTTCATCTGTACCTGTATACCTACTAACCAAGTGCAAACAAGTAAATGTGCGCACATAATATGAATATTAGCTTAAATATTTCTTTTTATGATGAATGTTTGCAGTAAAAAGTGAAGATTTTTATTTCTAATTGATAACCCCAGTATTTTATAATACATGTATGTTCATTCAATTTATGCACATCATCCTCAATTTTATTTCTTCCATTTTCTGCTTCTTTCCCTTTAATCTTCTGATGAGGGACACCTTTGCTGTATAGCTTTGCTCTTCCCTCAAGCTTTGATTGAAGAAAGAATGAGCTACTGAAAAGGGACGTTTTGAAAGACTGTTTGAAGTGGAGATAAGAATCGGTACAGAAGTCATTAGCGAGTTCCACGCATGTGCTGCTGCAGATTGAAAAGAACGAGTTCCGATAGATTGACGGGAATATGGAACATATAGAGCGGAACGGGATGCAGAGCGTGTGTGCTTGTGAGAAGCAATCTCAGAAACACCAAAAAGAGACTCGATGAGATGCGCTACTTCGCGAAATTCTACACAATTTTAATATGTGTAAAACTTGCCTAGTACGGGAACATATAGAAACGACACGACAATTAATGATTGATGGCTATGCGTAGGTAAGTATATGAAATTCAATAGTGAAATTCGAACTGGTTCAATTATATAAACTGATAACACAATAAATGCGTGTCCAGTCAACATTGTATCAGCAAAATTTAGTTACCGATAGTCACATTCTATAGTTATTTCATGTTCTTTATATATTTCATTAAAAAGTTCCATAATTTATCAATAACTCGCCATAATTTTTCCACAATTCGCACGTGTGTGTAAGAGTCCAACTGGGGTTACATTAGCCTCTACACCATGTGATTTACATCAAAACACTTCGTCCAAATCTAATTCTCTTCATAATTCGTTGCCTATCACAGCTCAACAAGTAAATGGAAATGAATTTTCAGGCCCAGCAGGTACGTTTTTAAGTCTGTCCATGCCTTGCAGGTCCATCTGGTTGTGGAATTATTGTGCAGGATAGTTGGAGTGGATACATCGTCAGCCACAAGGGATTTGACACGAAAAGCAAATATCCTCCGAATTTGAACTGCCAATGGATTATCCCTGGACGGAAAGGAAAGGTCATACGCCTTCATCTCGAGTTCATTTACATTGCTTTCGCTTCCAATAAGAAATGTATAGATGAAGACTATCTTGCTATATATGATGGTGGAAACTACTTGAGTCATGAATTGGCGGTATTGTGTGCACGACAACAGAACAACCCATCCGACTACTATTCCAGTGGTCAAAGTTTGACGCTGAAATTCATCAGCAATGGAGATATTCGTGTAAACGGAGGATTCAACTTCAGCTACAGCATCATAGAGAAATCAAGTAAGCAACGTTTGTGGGTGCAATTTTCATGAATCTTCTCATGAGTATATTCTAATGTAGTTGACCAGTCTGCGAGAACGGTTAGCCATGGTTATCGCAGGTTCAAGAGGACAAAGAGCTACTTTCTCGATAAATACGTTTTCGGTCAATAAATCACAGAGCAATGCAAAGTAAAAGTGACGAGGCTTGCGGGGTCCCGCGCCTTCTAACGTTCGATGTTCAGAGCTAAAAGCGCAGTCGGTGTGCAGGGTTATGAATAGGTGAGTGATGCTAAGAAGAGTTTTCTACGTCAAATGTGAAGGGTGAAGACAGACTGCAGTTTTTCCTACAAATATTGGTTGGTGTAGGGTCTATATAACAATAAATTTATCACTAAACTATACTTTTGAGTGCAAACGTCACAATTGCAATCTTGACTATATTTCTTATTTTCAAAATTCTTATCCGACTGGGTACTTCTATTTCATCCCCCGGCGTAATTTTTTCAAATTCATGAAATTTCGTCAATCTTCGTCACATTGTATTTAGAATAGACTTGGTCTGTCACTACGCTGAGAAGTCTAGTTTGAACCCCAGGATGAAGGATGGTCCCTTGGATACTTAGTTCAAATACAAGATACCAGGCTTGTAATCGGCCGCAAATTTTGAAGACCGGCCGGCCTGCTTCACATTACACCGGCCTGCCTGTTAATGTTAATTAGTCCCATGTCGACCATTGACGACATTCAGTCTCGGATAAATTGCCTAGTCAATCATTACAAATTAAGGGCATGTAAAGATAGCATAATTTGAAAGTATCTACACGCATGTTTTTTAATATAAATATTGCGAAGTCATCTGTGTGATGGAGGACCCATGTAAAGCGATGTGTTTCTTGATAGCTATGATATTGAGGCCCTTTCGTCCGTGCAGGCCCAGGTCATGATCAAAATTGAAAATATTTACGAGACCAGACTGTTGTTGTAGTTATTCACTCCAACTCACATCACGAATGCACAATGACATAGAAATGCGACGACATGCAGCAAACATAGTACAGGAAACTACAATATTCAATGCAACTTAGGGCCTATGACCCGAGCATTTGACAGTGAATTGTGGATAATTGTTTAATGTGATAGCTGCACGCGATAAATTTTGATTGATGTTGTACAGGTACAGTAACACTCCCGCGCGGTCTTAGGACACTCGCTGAAATGAAAAATTGATGACAATTTTGGCGAGCTCATTGTTCCAGACTCTTATACATCAGCTTGCGGTCATCAATGTAAACTCAAAAGATATGAATTTAAACTGCAGCGGAGAGAGTTTTCAATTGACGTCGCAATTCATTAGAATTCCTTCACACGTGAAGCAGTAAATCTCACTTCAGAGAATCACTTTAAATCACCTTTGCACGTCGCAGACAAAGCATTTCGTAACATCAGCACAGTCAGTGATCAAATTGTTCATCTCAGAATTTTTGTCGCTAGAAAAACTTTTATTATATTGGAAATAAGCATTGGTTGATCGCTTAAAGCTTTCTTGTGTAGGCAGGATACGCATTTATTATTGTATCAATGTTATTATTACATCAATGCCAGTTTGGGTCATTGTTTTGATTATCTGTTTTCAATTTGCTTGTGTTTTCAGCGTTGGTATTTAAAAAGCACCATGTTAAAAACTTTGTGTTTAAAGCATGTTTTTTAAAAGTTAAAAACAGTTAGTTTTTCACATCTTTAACACGTGTTATCAACAATGTGTTAAAAAAGTATTTGTAAACTGTCGAGGCAGTCACTTTACAACAATTTTTTCATGTGCAAAAAAATCAGTTACTAAATATTAACAGCATTTGAGCGGTATTTTTTTCTAACTGAAAGGTGTAGTTTGATCAAATTTTCAACCTTGTCTCAGTGACTTCTTCCTTGCATAATAGTCAATCCAAGGAACATCAATCAGCGAACATCCTCAATCAGCCGCAATCATCAACTTTCGGAGACGGGATGCCAGTGAATTGATACACCACTGTTAGCATTCCATGTGACGAATCAGCTAGGCGCAAGAGGATCAACGCACAGGGAAAAAATGAACTGTAGGAAATGCGAGATCTAAAGTCATGGACAGGGAGTCACCTGTTTATGTTCCTGAACACATACAAAATATCTAAAATAGCACAATATTGGCCATACATGTGCGCAAACAAAACGGACGATCCTAAGAAACGTGCATTCTACAACATTCCAAAAGACAGAAAAAAATGGATGTCTAGTACCACTGCATGAGCTCATATAAGGCCTTAACCGACGAGCCACAGTGCTGCATATTCTGAACGCCTCAAATAAAATGATAAAATAAGAGATCTAAGATGTGCAAAGTGTTATGTTGAAGGAATATTACAAAATCAGACAGCTTTTACTTCTTTTAAGTAAGGGACTGTACCATGCTTGAAATTGGGACGCAAATTAGTTAAAATTTTCTCTCTCTAAAAGACGTACATGTTCTACAGAAAACTGAAAGAAAGTCTGGACAAAGTTTCAGATGGTGGTATCAACTAATTCTCGAGACGACCTTCAGATTTCTTCAGATGAATGGATATGGATAGTAGTATAGGGTATGACATCCGGCGCTTCGCTCGCACCGGATGTCACACCTTTCGAGCTTTCAAAAATTTAGGTAGTCTCCAAATTTCAAAAATTTAGGTAGTGACAAATTTCCGAAAAATCAAATTTTCAAAAATTTATGTAGTCTATAAATTTCAAAAATTTAGGTAGTCTCCAAATTTCGAAAATTTAGGCAGTCGAAAAATATCACGTGGTCGAAAATTTAAGTTGTCTCAAAATATCACGTAATCTAAAAAATATCACGTGGTCGAAAATTTAGGTAGTCTCAAAATATCACGTAGTCTAAGAATTTCACTTAGTCTCAATATATCGGAAGATTGTATTCAAAATATTTATTAAAAAATGGATGAAGCAAAAGTGGAAGAAACCTCAAAAATGGAAGGAACCTCGAGAATATATCCTTCGTTATCTCAATTAAAAACAAGTGACATGGATTAAGAAAAACATAAAGATAGAGTTAGGTATATGAAAGATAAGGAATCACAATTATTATTAAGATTAGAGCATTATAAAAAATTAAGAAAGAGATGGTCTAAAGTTAAGAATGTAACACAAGAAATTGTGATCTTTATAACAGTAAGTTTAGGTGCTTTAACAATTGTTACTTCTTCAGGTGTTTTAGTAATTCCAGTAGTTGCTACTGCTTTAACAGGTATGAGTGTTTTTACAACTTCACTTGTTACAATGTTACATCAATCTTTAATTACTAAGAAACGAAAATCATTAAAAAATAAACATTCCCACGTTAAAGAAGTTTATCATAAACTGCATTATTGCTTTCAAAGAGTATGTAATGATAATGTTATCACGTTAGATGAGATTGAAAAATTTGATCAAATAGCTAATGAAGTAAATCAAATATCATTTCAATTACAGACACAAGTTAATGACAAGAATAAACAGGTTGGTAAAATTTCTAATGAAGAACTAAAAACTTTATTAAACAAAACTTTAGACGAAAAGATGTCAGACGACAATGCAATAAAAAAATAATTTGTTCAGTAAAATGTTTTTGTTGTATTCCAATGTTACCACAAAATTCAAATATTATATTTAAAAAATGGATAAAATTAAAGCTGATAATCAAAAAGGAATTCAACAGTTAGATGAGTAAATAAAACAAAAAAATATTATGAAAGAAAATCATACTCAGCATAGAATGACAAAAGCTGGCATTCAATCGTATATGTTTGAAAAAATGCAGCAAACCGAACAAGTAAAAACTGATTTTGAAAAAACTATTGAACCATTTAAAACTCTCGAAAAAGAACTTGCTAATCAGGATAACCGAGTAAATATAACAGATCCAGTACTTAAAACATTATTAGATGATTATGGATTGTTAGAAGCAAATATAGAAAAAAAATACCGAAATCTATGTTATTTGAACATTCTACTTTCTTTTTAGATAAAAAATTATTTGCAAGATTTTATCTAGGCGGAAAAGAAATATTTCCGCAACCTTTACGGGGTTTAATTTTTTCACCAGATAAATCACCTATTAGTTTAGATAGAAATTTTGTTGATCTTTTAAGTGGAGCAGATTTAAAGTATGCCGTAGAAGATCTTATAAAATATAAAGCTATGTTAGATAGCGTTGGTGCAGTAAAATCTCTTAAGCGTTATAAACAATAAGAAAATTTATTACCAACGGCACTTAAAGTAGGAAAAGGTTTTAAAACAGAAACAACTGTATTTTTACCAGATGATCCGCAAGAATTATTAAATAGAATAAATATTTTAATATCTGCAATAAAAGAAGGACATAATTCTAGTTTCAATGAAATTCATGCTATATTAAAAAGACTATTAGAAAAGAAGATTCTAAATGAATAGGATTATAAACGTATAACTGAAATATGCTGTTTTTAATTTTTATAAAAAAATATTTATTTAAAATATTTAGTGAAAATTTGTATCTAAAAAAGGTGTTCAGCAGATTTAGAAAAAATTAATAATCATTTAGAAAATCTAACAGAGATTTTGGGCTCATCAAAATTCAGTACGACGTTAAAAATTATAACAACTACTTCATCACATACTTGTAATTTAGAACCCATTCTACATTTGGATCAAAATAAAAATTATCAAATTGCATTAACTAGTTTCTCCACATTTAACACTATTCAAAACGTTATCAAAGATGTGAATGACCAATTTAGATATTCTACTGATAAAGGCAAAAACGTGGAAAGTACTAACTTTTCTTCCTGGTTCTTACGAAGTTGAATCAATATCAAATGAAATTAAGAGACATTTAGGTATACCATTTAAAGATAAGAAACAATTACATTTCGCAGTTGAACCAGCGGCAAATAAATTTTCTCTTACTTCAGAGGAAAATCATTAAGTTGATTTCAATCATGATAGATCATTGTCAAAACTATTGGGATTTAATAAACAAACCTATAGTCAAGGTTATCATTTAGGTGAGAAGATTCCAAAAACAACTGAAATAAATTCAATTGTTGTACATTGTGACATTATTGAAGGAGGATATATAAATGGTAAATTGTCAAATTTAATATTCAGTTTTCCAGCTTTTACTGTACCTATTGGTTATAGATTAAATGTAATTTCACAAACATTAATATATTTTCCTATTACAAGAAAAACTATTAACAGTATTAACATTAGAATAGCAGATGAGAAAGGAAAGGAAACAAATTTTGGAGGCGAAGACATTATGATAGATCTTTTGGTTAGAGAAGTTTAATTTTCTTCTTCTTAAGAAAAATAGAAAATAAATAAAAATAACAATTATTTTATTAAAAATGAGTAAAGAAATTTCTACAAACGTAGCATTAAATAAAAAAGTGAAATTCAATCATCATCGAAATCTATCCAATAAAGTTCTGTCAGTTATTTGCGGAAAAACATCTATTATTTAAAATTCTAACTACACCAAACTTTTTAGATTATAACAATCTTATAATTTATACAACAATAGCAGAACAACCTGTTTATCAATTTTTAAAATATGGATTTGAAAATAATCTTTAAAAAACAGCAATTGCTTTCTTCGAATAAATTCGTGGAAATAAGAGGAAATAAGTTCGTGGTGTGAAGAAGCAGCAAAAAATAAACAATTAGTAGAATCTAATAAAAATAAACACATCAAGATACAAATAATAGATAATAGTGGTAATATGCAAGATCCTTGTAAATTAGATAAAAGAATGAAACATTGTGTAATTTTTGATGATTGGGTTAATGATAGAAATCAGACAATTCAGAGAAATTATTTTACAAGAGGTAGACATAATAACTGTAGTGTTTTATATTTAACGCTAAGTATGTATTCATTAGACGGAAGTGTTATTAGAAAGAATGCGAATATATTTATGCTATTTGAAATTAATTCAAGAAACTTAAGTGATTTGTTCAGAGATTTATGTATAAGAGATAAAGATGACTTTAAACATTCGTGTAATAATTGTTGATCAAAAAGATTATGGTTTCATTACAATTAATATTGATAAACAAATACATGATAGAGTTATAGAGAATATTTTTGCGGAGTGAATGAATAATGTCATCTGTATTGAACTTTTCGCTGTAGTGAAATGTTTTACTAAAAAGTACAAAATGTGGAATGAGTACGAGATAGAACATGTACCAGTTTTAAAAGATAATAGGCATCCTACAAATCCTCTTACTCTTAAACAAGAAGTTAAATTTTATTATCACCGAAGATATATGCAATTCGTCAAAGACTATAAAATAAAAAATGGTATAAAAAGTTATGAAAGAACAAATGATTTTCCACTTTGTTTGAGAAGTTTTAGAGTACTTCTAGCCTTTAATAATTTACGGTGGTTAATGACTAAAGAACATTTAACAGTTTATGATTTAAAAACATTACAACAATTGAATATACCTTTATTTGTTTCAAATTTTAAAATAAAATCATAATTTCTTTTTGAATAAAAAATCATAATTTTCTTTAAAAAATATGAATCGTAAAATGATTAAAGCCTCGGAACCTAGAATGAATGAATTAATAAAAAACAAATTGTAGAATTTGATGAAGAAATTGCTTCATTTAAGAAACAGAAATAGATTAAAGAAAAACAGAAACGTACACAAAAACAGAAACGTATTAAGAAACTGAAGCGTAGTATTAAACGTAGTATTAAAAAACAGAAACGTGGAACAAAAGAAATATTAGAAACTCCTATTACTGATGTTTTTGAAGATTAAAGAATTAAGGATGAAGTGGGAGAAGATTTACTAAATCTTTTTAATCCGAATGAAATTAAATATGATAATGTATGTTTTATTACTGTAGTAAATGATATACGTAAACTTTTAACAAATGGTAAAATTATTAATTTATTTGGAAAAGTTATTAAAGATCAGGAAAATATAATTCAAAACTTTTACGTAAGCTTCTATAATAAAAAATCATTTGAAACATGGTTTTCTAATCTAGATGAAAAATCAGATAGTAATGAATGGATTTTTACAGGAAATATGAAATGTGAAGATTATGGAATGAAGTTAGTACAAAGATCACATAGAGGTGCTGGTATTAATATGAAATATAAAATCAAAGAATATTTCGGTCAATATTGTTATATTCCTTCTGAAGATTTCTGCTTTATAAAATGTTATAATGTTCTACGTGGTTTCAGTAAAGAACAAGACAAAGTTATGAGAGAAATGTTTAATAATTTTTTATATAAAGTGAAAGCTACATCTAGAACAGGAGTAATGTCAAACTGCAAATTTTCTCAATTCAATAAACACTTTGGAGAATGTGTTCAGTATTACAGTCCTACCAACCGTCATTTAAATCCTAGAGGTATTACAACGGCTCATAATTATGTGTATTATAATTATTTTCATGAAGGTTCATCAATTGGTCACTATTGTTTAATAGACAAGAATCATAAACCCGCAGCTATTAGAGAAATTGAAAATAATTTCAAACCAATATATAAAACAGTTAATGATGAAAATTTAACAACACTTCCGTATAAAACTATAACAAAGAAATCAATTGACTATGGTTCAACATATATATGGGATCTCGAAAATTATCCAGATCCAAAATATCCCACAGCTCATCCTATTGCTTATGCTTTAGGTGCTATTAATTTTGATAAATTGACTATGGTTTTGATCAATTTTGATCAATTTTGTCAATTTTGATCAATTGACTATGGTTCAACATATATATGGGATCTCGAAAATTATCCAGATCCAAAATATCCCACAGCTCATCCTATTGCTTATGCTTTAGGTGCTATTAATTTTGATAAATTTATATCTTGTTTACCAATGCAAAGATTGAAAGAATTAGACACACGTTTGTTAAGTGATATGATTAAAATTAAACAATCAAAAGATGAAAATGAAATTAAAGAACTTAAGAAACAGATAAGTGCATACAATAATTTAACTGAAACAGAATTTAATAAACTTCAACGTTGTGTGAAAATATTTATTAGGAAACAAGATGAATGTCCGATCGTGGGAAACCCAGAGGACGCATGTCTGATCCACCAATTTTTAAAACTCTTGGAGAATTTAATTATTCGAAAGTAACTTTAATAGCTCACAATCCATCAGGCTTTGATTCCTATTTTCCGATAAAATCTAATTTTAAATTAACTAAAGCACCACTTAAAACTTCAAGAGGAATATTAACTACTTCATTACAAAATCCTTATACAACTACAAGTGTTAGTAAATATATTCAAAAATCTTTTAGATTTAATAATAATAATAATAAATCATCACCTCGAGGTAAATTAGCACTCCAAACTATTATAATGAAATGTAGTTATCAACATGTAAAAACAAGTCTTTCCAAATGGTGTGAGAATTTTAAAATTCCTACCAATGTGTGTAAATTAAATTATGAAATTGGTGAAATTACACATGAGAATTATAAAGAAAAAGAAAATGAATGGAGACCGTATTTAGTTAACGATATTCTTTCTTTAGCTTTTTGTATCTACAAATATAATAATGTTATGCGAGATTTAGTTGGTGAAGATATAACTACTAATTTAACATCTTCTGCTTTGACCTTCAATGGCTGGATGAAGAGTGTACAAAATATTCATTCTCATACTGATTTATGGGCTAGAAATTATATTAGAAAATCTGTTAAAGGTGGAAGAGTTTCAGCAAATATAAGAAAATACATATCTCCATTTTGTAACATCGTGATCCCAATATTACAACAATATTTAGCTGGACGCTACGCTGGGGGAACTTTGCCCCCTGGTGATAATTTAATAGATTTAATGAAACAGTATAATCAGTTGCAAGACAAGAATGAACTTGCTAAAGACAAGAATGATCTTTGTAAAGAAATTAAACGTAGACTACTTGAACAAAAAAATGAATTTCTAATGGCTTTTGATGCAACATCTTTATATCCATCAGCTATGTATGATGAAAATTCAGAATACCCTAAATCTGAATCAGCTAGAAAATTTCGTCAAAAAGAAGAACGAGAAATAATATCTAAATTTAATACTCAATCATTTAGACCTAAAACTGGAATATTCTCAGTTGTGTTTCAATATCCGAATGATATGTTTTTCCAACCAGTTCCTACAAAAAATAAAGTTAAAAATCAAAATAATAATTCTCATGTAAAAGTAATCAGGTTTAGAAATGGTATATGTTATGATGTATTAACTTCTGTAGACATACAAGAAATTGTTAGATGTGGTGGAAAAATATTATCTATTACAGATGGTATAATCTATGAAGAAAACTATCACGTTTCACCATTTCGAAAATACATTGAGAAACTTTTTAATTTGAGAAAAAAATATAAATCAGAAGGAAACACTGTAGGCGATGAGTTAATTAAATTATTGATGAATTCGCTATATGGTAAAACTGTACAAAAAGATATAACCACTAAATATCATTTATAGAATGAAAGTACATTGAAGAAAGAATTTACTCAAGAAGTAAAAGATTTTGAAAAGTAAATGATGAACAATATTTAGCGAAAGTAGAAATGGAAGATGATGAATTTCTTAAAGCCAATATTCAAAATGAATCTACGGCCAAAGGCCTGAGCAGCTGCGCGACAACATCATTCATGCCATCACATTTAGGTTCTTTTATTCTTTCTCACTCTAGAAGAATCAAGAATAATTTTATTTTAGAAATTAATGGTTTCAAAGAAAAATACATATATTACACAGATACCGATGGTATATACATTTCTAATGTACTCTTCAATAAATTAGATGCTGCTGGATATGTTGGGGGAGAATTGTGTCAAGAAAATAATGATTATGGAAATGGTGGAATCATATTTGCAATATTTATTGCACCTAAAATAAAATATTGTATCACTGTAGATGAACAAGGAAGACTCAGTGAAAAGAAACCATTTAAAGGTTATTCACAAAATAAAGTAAAAGTAGAAGATTTTCTAAAATTATATTCTGGTGAAACATTAACAACTACAGTTAATAAACCATGGAAAAAATCTTTAGAAACTGGCATTAGTATTCCTGATAAAAATAATAACACTGAAGAAAAAAGATGTTCTGGTCAAATAAATATTCTTAAACGTCAAGCACCTGATGAGTATGGTATTATGTTACCTTATAACGGAGAAGATATTCAAGGCGAAATATTTGAAACAATTGTCAGTGAGAGTAATTTAAGTGATGATGATGACACGTGGGAATAATAATTTTATAATATGTTGAAAAACTTATTACATGTAAAAATTTCACTACATATGAAAATTTTATTACATCTAAAAATTTATGAACCTTATATTTTGTCTCTAATCGTTTTTTCACAATTTCTAAAAGTTCAACATCAATTTTTTAAATATTATTAATTTCTTTAAAATAAGGGATAACGTCTTTATATTCACCAAAATTTAAATATATAAAATGAATGACTTTTTTGAAATGTGAAACTTAATAATAGACTTCTTTATTTGAATCAGTATAAATTTCTTTTGTAACATTATTTTCATAACTAGAATAATAATTAGGAAGATAATGAAATATTTCACGTATAATATCACGTTCTTTAGTTATTTGATTTTCTTTATCATATAAAGTCTTATTAAAACATAATTTAAATTTAGTTTCACTAACTATTGATTCTTCATCAACATCATAAATTACACTTTTTGGTATAGGATGCCATTCCTTGATAGGAATATCTAATTCCAAATTATATTTATTATTTGATAGTAATATAATAGAGAAAAATATTGGTCTTTGATCTCTATTGGAAAATTTAATAACACCACCATAATCTGAATAATTTTTAGTTTTTATTAAAGATGATAAAATTTTAAATTGATTAGATGTAAATCCTAATTTAATTTTTGTAGACCCAACACATAGCTGTCGAATAGTATCTTCAACTATTCCATTATTATTATTTTCAATTGTTAAAAAATGAAATTTAGATAAATTTTGATTATATGTAGTATTAATATCATGTTGAGATATACATTTTTCTTCACTTAAATTTGTATAATTACTAGTATTTTTATTATTTATTTGTTTTAGTGTATCAGAATCATTATTATCAGATTCTTCAATATGATTCACAGGATTATTATGATTATGATTATGGTCTTTGTTAATAGTATAAGGTGTAGTCCACATATAAATTTTTTCTTGTTGTGCTAAACCATTTACATATGATTTTAATAAATTAATGTTTAAATTAGAATAGAATCCCACAAATGTGTCATTATCATATCTTAGGGGCATTTCTACCATTTCTCTTTGATAAACAGTATCTCTGTAATATACTTGACATAATAATTCATCATTATGTTTTTACTTTCAATATGAATATTATATTGATTTAATTCGTCGACAAATAATCTAATTTTAGATTTCGAGAAAGATTTTATTTTTTTACTAATTCTCTAATGTTGATATAATTGATAATTTTAGTTTCAATCTAATCAGTATTACTAATTGGTAAAACCGCTCTAATAAACCCATATACGCTATTATACCCTATGATAACTATATTTTCTTTATTCAGTTCTACATATGCAACATCATTATATTTACTGACAATATCCATAAATTTTATAAATGGATCACCCGGAAATATACAATAGTTGGTATCAATATTAGGTAAACCTTAGTAATGAGCAAAAGACCGTTCCAGGACACCATAAAATTCAAAAAAATGGTATCTTTAAAAACGACATAAATTCATGAATTTGAACCCTTTTTCAGGTTTTTAAGACCTAAATACATGAATTTAGTCCATTCAAAAAGTACCATTTTTTCAAAAAAATGGTATTTTTTAAAAACGACATAAATTCATGAATTTGAACCCTTTTTCAGGTTATGAAGACCTAAATTCATAAATTTAGGCGTTTTTAAAAATACCCAATTTTTCAAATTTTTCAAAATCTCAAAATTTGAGAATTACAATTTTTACTCCCAAAATCATGACCGTTCCAGGACACCGAAAATCATAAAAGTTGAGAATCTCAAATTTGAGAATTACAATTTTTCACCCTCCCCTTAAAATCATGACCATTCCAGGACACAACATCAAAAAATTGGTATTTTTAAAAACGTCTTTTAAATCCGTTTTTCAGTTTTTTAAAATACATCATGTGTCTAATAATATTTCTTTAAGAGGTAGCGGTTAATGCAAAATAAAAAACACATTCTTTTATCTTTTTGAAATATTTTATTCACATATATGTGCAATCAATTGGTAATAAAGAATTTTCACCTATTGATGAGAAATGGATTGCAGTTGATTAAGGATGTACGAAACACTAACTCTGCTAATAAACCGATTCCCTACAAATGTAACGTTTTAATTTAGATTGAATTAAATCATTTCAAAATCGAATAAGTAGTAAGGAAAGTCATCATTAGAGAACAGTTTTAAATCAATACCCCCCTTCTGACTTCTAGGGGTCCCTATAAGAAATTTTTTTATTATAAAATGAGCAACGTAAATGAGTTTTTGAAATTATATGGAACGCAAAAAAATACAAATTTCGATTTAAAGAAAATCGCAAATCAATTGGGAATAAAGAATTTTCATGTTATAATGAGAGACGAATTACAATTCCTAAAAAATAAGCCAACATTAACCATAAATTTCATAACAAATCTTCATGCGTCAGATCAAAAAGGTGTACATTGGTCTGCGGGTATGTCTAATAAAAATGGAGATAATTACTATTTTGACCGCCCAGAGGCTGAGAACTATTGGTTCGACTCTTATGGATTGCCTCCAACAAATGAAGTCAAAAAATTACTTGGCAATGGAACTTATAATAAATTTCAAATTCAAAAACCGGGAACTACTTATTGTGGTCAATTATGTCTTTATGTTTTATTGAAATTACAGGAAGGAGTACCATTTCTTGATATTATGTTAGAATTGAACAAGGGAATTTCATTCCCGAAACGTTAGTTCCAATAATAATGATAATGATAATTAAAAATCAGTTCGTTGTAATTCATTTTGATAAAATCGGCCTCTGATATCTTCATCATCTAAATCTTTGATTTCGTAAGTAATCGGATAAGTTTGATTTATTTTACAAACTTCAAATATCTCTTTCGTCCAATAGCCAACGAAGCCTTTTTCAAATTTATTCTTATACTTAAATATTCTAACTCTATCTCCAATTTTAAATTTCGGCTTAAGTTTCTGCAAATTTGGATTACTCTCATTCGAATAATTATTTTCGAATATTTTTTTTCTTATCAAATCAGGATCGTCAGAAGCATTCTTTGGGGTTTCTTCAATACCTAAATGAACTTTATTATTGTACTGCTCTACAATTCCTGGTAATATCTTCAACCATTTCTGATTTCTTTGCTCAGTAAATTTCTTGAATAATTTATGTTTTAACGTCCGATTGAAACTTTCTATCACTACGGCCTTCCCTGCATTTTCAGTTGAATAAACAGTTTCAAATAGTGGCTGAACGTTTCGGTTATAAAATTCCGATCCTTTATCAACAAACAATTTCCTTGCCTTTCTATTACTTTCTTTAAAGATTTCAAACGCATATTTAACTGACAGACCACTTTTGTTTTTTAAAGGCTTTACCCAAGCGTATCGTGTATATAAATCTACAACGGTCAATGCGTATTTATAATCAGAATCATTCGGCATATGAATAAGATCACCACTCCAAATATCATCTTTATTAAATACTTTTACTTTCAATAAATATTTTGGACTTCTGTATTCCTTGTGGATTTCGGACGCGTATGTTCGAGCGTTGCTCTCAGACAGCTTTGCTGTCGTTTCATTTAAACCCCGACCGAATAATATTTTAGCTTGTAAAGCTTTCTTAACAAACATTCTTTCAATTTTTTCTCTGAATGTAGGATTTTGAATACTATCTAATTCTTGAATCATCTTATCAGCTGCATGTCGAGAACTTAGATCATGATTTCGATAAGCTAAATCATGTCTATAAGCGGCGGCATCTACTCTATTTATTGATTCTTCACCTGGTTTCGGATTATTATTCTCATCTAGTCTTATATTTAATCGAGTTCCTGGACCGGTATATGAATGACCAGGAAGATGTTTTTCTTTCGAAAATTTACTCCAAATAAATCCAGGAAAGTTTTCTAATGTTTTTTGTATGTCGTTACCTTCATAAATTTTACAATTTGAGTTTTTATTTTTGTTTAATAGATAATTTAATAACTCTAAATTAGCAATTTTTAATTTAATTAAATTTTCGGAATTTGTAGAATTCATTTTAAAAGATAAAATAAAAGTTTTACCGAATAGAACCTTGTTCAGAGGCTTTAGCCGATCGGTCCAAAGGTCCTCAGGTTACTAACCTATAGAACCAAAGGTCCTGAGGTTATTACCTTATCATACTAGGACTTAGATATATTCCAGAACCATCTTTTGTTTCGTTAATTTCTATTAAATCATCAACATTGTGGAGAATATTTTTAAGAACTCGTTTTCCCTCATCAACCAAATTTAATTTACTAATAAAATTATCTACTCTTCCGTCACCCCTAGCAACTTTCTCTAACTCTCTATTATGACGTTTTTGTTCTTTTAATGCTGCCTTGTCTGATTTATTTTTATTTACTGCTTGGACAATACCAGCTGTCCCACCTGCAACACTTCCTGCAGCTGCTATACCTCCTATTATTAGTGGAATTAATGGGAGAATCCCGCCATTATTTTCTTCTTGTAATTGAATATTCTCTATCATTGGTTTACTTATGTAATACTTTTTTTGTTAATCGTAATAGTTTTAGGTGTATTTTTGTCAACAATATTACGTAATTTTAATTCAACAGTTTTATTATTATTACTTTTCGCTTGCGACATTTTTAATAAAAAAATTTCAAGTTAGGAAAAATTCTAATCTATTCTAGTTATGAAAAAATTTTAAGTTACCAAAAATTTTTAATCTATTCTAGTTATCAAAATTTTAAGTTATCAAAAAAAATTAATTAATCGACGAAGTCTTGGGCTTTAGCCTATCCTAGCAATCTTTCCATTAAGAATTTCAATAGAATATTTTACATCTTCTAGCAATAAACCATAAGCCATGAATGAAGTTGTGGAATCTTTTTTTTCAATATTAATTGTGACATCACAACCAGTCTTGATGATATCTTCAGATTGTGCACTTAAATCGAAACAGAAAACAGGATATAAATGTCTCCAATCTCCAGGAGTTAATTGTGGTTCAACTCCAAATTCTATACAGAGATTTCTATAAGCATCATATCCTTCCATAAATTGATTATTGGTATCATCGAATCTTAATGGATCAATTGGATATCGGGTTTGATTTAAAGAAACTTGTAAACTTCGAATTGTGTTAATATGAAAAAGACTATTGTTCTTATCAAAACTTGGAGAATCATTTCTTTGAAAAGTTAGTAATAAATATCTTGGAGTATTCGAAGTTCTAGTAAAATGCCAGTTAAATCTTTGTTCAGAAAAAGTTACAGAACTAACAGTGCGCTTTAGAAAATTTACTGTGATTGGTTTGTTAGTATTTAATCTTTTTGCAATAGTTGATTCGACCTCTTAACTATGAGTAATATGTTTTATCCACCATTCAAGTCTATCAATTTTTAAATATGCTTTTTTTCCAGTCTTACCAAAAAAAGATTAATTCATTATTTGCTGTGCGATGAATTATTAATTTAAATTTTAATTGATATGATATTTTATCATAATCTAAATAACCGAATAATGGAGACAATGACCAATTTACTGTCTGTTTACTTTTCTTGTCAAAAACACGTCTTTCTTTTTATGCACTATTGTTTGTTTTATTTAAATGATTTGCAATATTTTCTACATCTTTCGCAATTCCTGCGGCATCTGTTCCAGCGTGAGTTAAATCATCAACAATTATACCATCATTAGTATCAGGAAACCAACCTTCGATTTCATACTTTTTATTATTTTCACCAATTGTTACAAATCTAAGCATTGTATCAATTACACCTGGAGAATCACTTATTGTTTCTATATTTTGAGTTGCAACATCTAAACGCATTTGTGTAAATAATCTTGGAAAAAAATTATTCTCTAATGCAATATTATCAGTATCTGGTAATGGTGTTGTAAAATTGGCATCACTATATAAAGAATATTCACAATGTAAAAACGAATCAGGTAAATATATATAACTCTGCTGATTATCAACTTCAAAAATTAAATCTCCTCCAGTATTTACTCTACTATAAGATCCGGGATTCATAGCAATTCTTATATAGTCATTCTTTTTTTGATTGTAACTGACGAACGGAGGATCGTCTAATCTAAATTTATTTTCGATAAGCGAAGACATTTTTATAAAAAATAATTTGACTTTTTGTTTTTCTCACACAGAAAAAATTTTACTAAAAAATTTTGCTAAAAAATTTTACTAAAAAATTTTTTACTAAAAAATATATTTTAGAAATTTGCTAGACCAGCTCCGCTACAGCTTTGCTGGTTAGACCGAAGGTTGCTATTAACACCATTACCTCTTATTTCTTCAATTGAACGTTTTATGGCTACGCCTGATTTCTTCTTATGTTTACTATCAGACGGAGCTCCGCTCCTCAAGGTTTCACCCCCCACAGCTATGTTAGCAATTTTGTTTTTTGTTTCCTCTGAAAGTTTTTTTAAATTTTTTAGTTCAGAATCATTCCTAAGTTTACGAATAGCTTCTAGTTGTTTTAATTCGTTTTGAGACTTAACAGCATTTGATATTGCACTAGCTGTACTACCTATAGCAGCTGCTCCTTTTGCAGCAGATGTAATCAAATCTTTATTATTTTTAATTAAGTTAACGATACTTCCAATACCAGAAAAGATGCCAGCCCCTTCTTTTTGAATTGTTTCTACACTGTCATAATGGTAAACAGATTTCATAGATGGTTCATGAGCAATTTTTTGATTTGAAGCAAAATGTTGAAGATTGTGTTTATAAATTATAG
This sequence comes from Prostheceraeus crozeri, assembly GCA_907163375.1. Taxonomy (NCBI): domain Eukaryota; kingdom Metazoa; phylum Platyhelminthes; order Polycladida; family Euryleptidae; genus Prostheceraeus; species Prostheceraeus crozeri. Next base: position 161,909 of record CAJQUW010015688.1, read on the forward strand.
GCATTTTTAAGATTAAATTTGACTTTTGGGAAAAATATTTACGATTGGTTACTAACCTATCGAACTTTGTTCAGAGGCTTTAGCCGATCGGACCAAAGTTCTATAGGTTAGTAACCTGAGGACCTTTGGTCCGATTAAGATTTACGTTTGTGAATGGACAACAACTTCGAGATAACTTTATTAATTGATTGTTGCACTTTATCTATTGCGTCAAGCAGCGTGTGATGTACTTTAATTTCTTTTCTATTAACTTGCACTTTCTGCTGATTAATCTTCAACGCCGTTTTAAGAGCATTTAACTTAATTTTAAGAACATCTAATTGTCTTTTAACAGAATCTAACTGTTCTTTATTTTCTTTAGATTTTTCTTGTAAATTTTTCTTTAATTCATTTTCTAAATTGATTTTAAGAGTTTTCATTTTATCAACTTTTTGATTAAGTGAGTTTACTTCATTTATTATTCTATTTATCTTTTTCATTTGTTGAGTAATTTTAGAACTCAATTCATCAACACTTTTTTGGAATGTAGTTTGTAACTGCTTTAAATTTTTTTTAATTCTTTCAGGTAGATTTTCTATTTCATCTTCTAATTGTTCTTTTAACATTTTTATCTGATTTTTATTTTTAATGACTACAGATTTTAACTTTATAGAAAGTAGTATTAAAATTTTTGATTGTTCTGAAATCTTTTTAAAAAGTTTTGCTATATCTACTTCTAGCTCTCTATCCTTTTTATCAAGTTTTAATAATTTTTCGTTTAATGATTTGTCATTAAGTTTAAGCAACTTTAATTCATTCATCAGTGGAACCAAAACATCGTTTATATATTTTTCTTTTAAGTCATTGATTTGTGCATCAACATATTGTTTATTTGTTAACTCTGTATTTTGTTGCGGAAGAATAGAAAGATGCAATGGACCAGATAAAACATCTCCAGTTTCCATGATATAATTTTCTATTTCTATTTCTGATTCACGATTATTCGGGATATATGCACCTCCACCAACGTTTGGTAACATCATTTTTTAACAATAGAAAAATAAAATTTTTTATATAATGAGAAAAATTTATTTTTTTTCTATTAAAAATCAAAAAATGGATAAAGCAAATTTTAAAAAATTATATTCGTCCGCATCATCCTGTTCTTCTTATTCGACGAGATCAACGGGATTTGAAAATAAATGTTTTGATAATAATAATAATAATCCATGTATAGATGTTAATATTTTATTTGAATTAGAAGCCGAAATATTTAAAGAACAAACAAAAGGTTTACCTTCTATAGAAACTAACTATTGTATTTTTCCAGGTGATCCATTTATTAAATTTATGGAGATTGTAAGTAAATATGATGATGTTGCATATGTAGAATTAAATAAAGAAAATATGGTTATAGTAGGACATAATAATGTTTACGGATTTATTAGAGCAGTTTTGCCGATTAGTAATACTGATTGGATAGAAACTAAAATTATTGATTATATCAATATTAAAGAATTAGTTAAAAAATTAAAATCGTTTTCAAAGGAAAAAATTAGATTATTTGTCGATGACCAAAATCAATATAATATTCATATTGAAAGTAAAAAACATAATGAAGAATTATTATGCCAAGTATATTACAGAGATACTATTTATAAACAAGAAACATTAGAAATGCCGCAAAGATATGATGATTATACATATATAGGATTATATTCAAAGTTATATATTAATTTGTTAAAATCTTACATAAATGGCTTTGCTCAACAAGAGAAAATTTATATGTTGACGACACCTTATACGTGGACTACACCTTATACTATTAACAATGACCATAATCATAATCATAATATTTTAAAAGAATCCAATAACAATAAACGAACCGAAGGTTCTAGGGCTTTGCCCGATCTTAAAGAATCTTATAATAATAATAATGATAATAATATAGATGATGATAATATAAACGATGATTCTGAAACATCTGAAAAAGGTGTAAATGGTAAAAAAGATTATAAAAATATTAGTAATTATAAAAATTTAAGTGAAGAAAAATTTATATCTCATACTGATGTACATGATATTAATACTACAGATAATCAAAATTTATCTAAATTTCATTTTCTTACAATTGAAAATAATAATGATGGTATAGTTGAAGATACTGTTAGACAACTATGTGTCGGGTCTACAAAATTTAAATTAGGATTTACATCTAATCAATTTAAAATTTTATCATCTTTAATAAAAACTAAAAATGATTCAGATTATGGTGGTGTTATTAAATTTTCCAAAAGAGATCAAAGACCAATATTTTTCTCTATTATAATATTATGAGATAAAAAATGTAATTTAGAATTAGATATACCAATAAGAGAATGGTATCCAATCCCAAAAAGTGTTATTTATGATGATGATGAAGAATCAATTGATGATGATGATGAAGAATCAATTTATGATGATGAAGAATCAATAGTTAGTGAAAATAAATTTAAATTATCTTTTGATAAAACGTTATCTGATAAAATATTATCTGATAAAAAAAATAAAATAACTAAAGAACGTGAGATATATAATAATATAAAATAACACTCAAGACCTTGATATTAGAATGTTTATATCTAAAATTAAAACGCAAATTTTTTCTTTAAAAAATAAAAAAAATGGAAAATACGAAGTTTTATTGTAACTTATGTAAAAAAAGTTGCAAACAAAAAGAAGTTATCAATCTCATTTAAATAGTAAATTGCATTTACAAAATGTAGATCGAGTTGATGAAGGAAATATATTAAAATTAAATAGTCATAAAAACTATCTAGAAACATTGCCTACTGATATGAAAGTTAAAAAAGTGTTTGATGATTATTCACATTCGGAATATAAAAAAGTTTTTAATAGTGAAGATGAGTCCATACAAACCGAAGATTCTAGGGCTTCTCCCGCACCAGATGGGAGATATTTATTTAGCGATACTGATGAATTTAACGAAATAGATGAATTTGATGAAGCCGTAACAGATATAAAATATTTATTTAATGAATCGGTACACGGGACATCAAAGATGTCTTCCAGGGCTTCGCCCGTTGAACATAATGAAACCGATAAAACTTTTTCTGATATTCTATCCAACTTTTATAATATATTTAAGAAATCTTTCAAATGTTATATGAATGTAGAAGTACTTTATACAAAAAATGGACCTGATGGAATTCCTGAAGAAATAATACAAGGACATTTTACAAATTCACAAGAAATTCATAATATAAATGATATACAACCCATATTTGAATCGATGATAAATAAATTAGAAAATTGTATAATTGAAGTCCAGTTACGTGAATCTGGTTGGAGATTTGTTAAAATACTATCTAAGAAAATAGTAATTGATAAATATAAAAATAATACTGGTGGTAGTTATGTTCTTTTACCTTTCAGTTCACCACAAATAGTCAACATAAACAATGAAGATGATTATTGTTTTCTGTTGAGTATTATAGCACATTTACATCCTGCAGAATATCACAAAGAAAGACTAAGTTATTACAATGAAGAAGAATACATAAATGAATTTGATCTCTCTGATGGCTTAGATGAATTTCCATATGATTATAATAGGTTAATAAAGTTTCATAAAAAGAATAAAAATTTAATAGAAGTAAATGTTTTTGAATTAAATGTGAATTATGTTTCTATTGGTAAAATTACTCCATTTTACTCAGATTCAAAAAAATTTGAATAATAAAAATTTATGTCAATCAGAAATAGTATACAATAAAAGAGGAAATTACATGCATCATAATATTTTTTACCAAGGAAATATAATATGTACTGAAAAATTTGAAATTGTTTAAACATTATCACCAATAATGATTAATCATAATAATTATAAAGGACGTAATTATAATTATGATTATGATTCCGATTATTTATCTTTATCTTTAGAATATCAACAAAAATTACAAAATTTCAATGAAAGTTTACAAAAATGTAAAACAGATTATCATCAACAAACAAAAATATTAGTACAAGAATGTGGCCATAAATATCAAAATAAGATAGAAACGATTCAAGAATTAAATAAAGACAATAAAGAATTAAATAATGAAGAAAATGAAACCAATCAAAATGAATGTTTAAAAAAATGTCAACAAAAATATAAAGAACAATATGATAAAGAATATATTTATCAGCTACAAATATTAAATCAAAATTTTCATCGAAATACATTTAATCTTACAAAAGAAATTGATGAAACACATGAAATATATCAAGATAAATTGGAAAAATTAAAACTAACAAAGCAACCAGTACAAGCGAATATATTATATTATCAGGGTCATTTTATATTGTGTAAAGATGTTTCTATATTTACAAAAACTTCAGATAATGCTAATTTTCCCTGTCTCCAATGTATGACGAGCTTTAGAACTAAAGAAGAAATGAATAGACATTTGGAGAATTGTTAACAAAACGAAGCAGTTGAAAATACTTTTCCTAAAGATGATTATTTAATATATAATAAACATTATTTGAAAAATAAAGTACCCTTTACTATTTATTGTGATTTCGAAGATTATAATGTTAACATGACACAAAATCGAACCGAAGGTTCTAGGGCTTCGCCCGATTCTGAAAATGATAATTCTGAACATGATAATTCTGAAAATGGTACGGGCCAAGCCCTCAAACCTTCGGTTTGTAAATATGAAAAAAGTGCACCTGAAAAAGTGTATCTGAAAAGTGCAGCTGAACAAAGTAAAGAAAAATATTTATTTGAACAAAAACCATTATGTTGGGGAATGTACATTCATTCAAATTATCCTGAATTATTTAAATCAGAATATTTTCAATACTATGGCGAAGATAGTTCAGAAATGTTTACAAAAAAAGTAGAAGAATTACAAAATTATTTTTCACAATTGCTTGAAACAAATATACCAATGATTCCATTAACGGATGAAGAAAGAAAACATTTTATTAATGAAACAAAATGTTTTTTCTGTGGAAAAGGTTTTACAAATAATTATAAAACTGGCAGAGGTAGATATCTTGATAAGGTGAAAGATCATGATCATCTAAATGGATTATATAGAGGTGCAGCACATAATTCTTGTAATCTTAATGCTAATAAATTTAAATATAACTTTGTTCCTCTATATTTCTATAATGGTTCTAAATATGATTTCCATTTAATAATGAAAGATTTATTTTTATCTGAAAAATTACAACAACAACAAATAAATGTACTATGTAAACAAGAAGAAGAATATTTAGGTTGTATATTTGCAATTAGGTTGTATTAGAATTTTAGATGCATTTAGATTTTTTACTCCTTATTCATTAGATGTTATGGGAAAAACTTTGAAACCTGAACAATGTAAAATATTAAATAAATATAATTTAAAACCTTTAAAAGGCATATTTCCGTATGAATATATAACTGGAGATTTTAATTCTGTGAATAAAATTATGGAAGAAAAACAACTTCCTCCAATAAATAAATTTACAGCAACATTAAAACAATCACAATTATCTGAAGAAGACTATACAGAAGCTGAAAAAAATTGGAGAGAGTTAAATTGTAAAACAATGTATGATTATACAATGAAATATCTTTAGATAGATGTATTAATCCTTGCTGATCTTTTTGAAAACTTTCGTGATATGTGTTTAGAATATTACGGAATAGATCCATGTTATTGTTATTCTACACCAGGTTTAACATGGTTAGCAGGATTAAAACATACTGGTGTTAAACTTAAACATTATAAAGAAAATACATATGATAAATTATTATTTTTTGAATCTGGAATTAGAGGTGGAGTTTCATCAGTTTTAGGTAATAGATATGTCAAATGTTACAATAAAAAAGTAAATCCTGATGATTATGGAATAATGAAACCTTTATCTCCAGAAGAAAGTGATCAGTTTATAAAATTGTTTAATCAAAATATAGAAGGACTTATATCAAATGAAGATAGTCAAGCAGCAGTTGATGAAATCATAAGAGAAAACTATTTGTTATATTATGATTTTAATAGCTTATATTCTTCTTGCATGATACATGAATTACCAACAGGTGAAATGTCATGGTGTAATATTCTTGATTATCAAAAAACATATGATGGAAATTATAATCATGGTTATATATATGAAGTTGATTTAGTATACCCTGATGAAATAAAAGATAAAAAAATATTTTCCTTTCTGTCCCGAAAACAAAATTCCCAATATAGAAGATTTTTCAGATTATCAAAAATCTATAATTCCTAAGAAATACAGACCAACAAAAAAACTTATGTTAACACAAAGCAATAAAGGAAAGTATGTTGTTGAAGGAAGAATGCTAGATTGGTATTTAGATCATGGAATGATCCTTTTAAAAATTCACCGGAAACTAGTGTATAGAAAATCTAGGTGGTTAAAAGATTATATAGAGTTCAATATTGAAAAACGTAAAATAGCTAAAAGAAATAAAGATGATTTTGGAAACGTGTTCTTCAAATTAATGAATAATGCATTTTATGGTAAGACTTTAGAAAATGTGCGTAATAGACAAAATATTGAAATAGTTTGTGATAAAGATAGGTTTCAAAATTTAACAAGGAAACCTACATATAAAAGAACTTCTAGATTCAGTGATGAACTATGTGCTGTACATTTACGTCGAATTAGCGTAAAACATGATAAGTTTAATTTTATTGGATTCACTATATTAGAATTAGCTAAACTATTTATGTATAAATTTATATATGATTATTTAGCACCTGATTATGGCAAAAACTATAAATTACACTCTACAGATACCGTTTTCTTACAATTAACAATACCGTATAATTCTTCCCTTGATGAAGAAATTAATAAAATAAAAGATATCATACATCCTTCTGATTTATGTAAAGTAAAAGATGAACTAGAAGGAAATGAAGATTTCATAACAGAAGCTATAATTTTAAAATCTAAATGTTATTGTTATAACACAACTAATAATATTAAAACACATAAAACATTAAAAGGAATTTCAAAAGCATCAGTGGCTAATCAAATAACATTTCAAGATTATAAGAATGCATTATTTGATAATGAAATAAAAACAGCATGTAATTATAGACTTAATTCAAAGAAACATAAAATGTATTTAAAAGAACATAAATTAGCATTAGATCCATTTGATGATAAAAGAAAAATTTTACCTGATGGAATAACTACTTCACCTTTTTAATTTTCTAATTTCTAAGATAGACAAATTTGATATATATACAAAATAAAAAAAAAAATTAAAATATTATATCACTATATTTGTATATATTTATCACTCGGTAAACAAATCTTCTATAACTCTATCATGAATTTTTTTATCAATATTAATTGTAATGAAGCCATAATCTTTTGACCAAGCATTGTTACACGATTGTTTAAATTCATCTTTATTTCATACGCATAAATCTCTTAACAAATTACTCAAGTTTCTTGCATTTATTTCAAATAGTATAAATATATTTGCATTCTTTCTGATAACACTTCCGTCTAATGAATACATACTTTGTGTTAAATAAAAAACACTACAGTTATTATGTCTACCTCTTGTGAAACAATTTCTCTGAACTGACTGATTTCTATCATTAACACAATCATCAAAAATTACACAATGTTTCATTGTTTTATCTAGTTTACTAGGATCTTGCATATTACCACTATCATCTATTAATTGTATCTTTATATGCTTATTTTTATTAGATTCAACTAACTGATTATTTTTTGCTGCTTCTTCACACCACGAACTTATTTCTTCTTCATCTTCATATTTTTCATGTTCGTTGAATAATGAAGCAATTGCTGTTTTTTTAAGATATTTTTCAAATCCATATTTTAAAAATTGATAGACGGGTTGTTCTGCCGTTGTTGTATAAATTATAAGATTGTTATAATCCAAAAAATTTGGAATCGTTAAAATTTTAAATAATAGATATGTTTTTCCACATCCTGATCTTCCACAAATAACTGACAAAACGTTATTAGATAAATTTGGATGATGATTAAATTTAAGTTTTTTTTATTTAATGGTGGTACTTCACTCATTTTTTAATAAAAAAAATTTATTTTTAATTTTTTTATTTTTTGTTTCTAAAGAAGAAGAATAATAATAAGAAGAAGAAAATTAAACTTCTCTAGCTTCGCGTGGGAGTTTATACCTCTCGAACGGGAGTTTATACCTCCCGTACGGGAGTTTATACCTCTCGAACGGAAGTTTATACCTCCCAAACCAAGAGATCTATCATAATCTCTTCACCTCCAAAATTTATTTCTTGTCCTTTTTCATCAGTGATTCTCATGTTAATGTTGTTAATAGTTTTTCTTGTAATAGGGAAATATATTGATGTTTGTGGAATTACATTTAATCTATAACCAATGGGTACAGTAAAAGCTGGAAAACTGAATATTAAATTTGACAATTTACCATTTATATATCCTCCTTCAATAATGTCACAATGTACAACAATTGAATTTATTTCAGTTATTTTTTGGAATCTTCTCACCTGAATGATAACCTTGACTATAGGTTTGTTTATTAAATCCTAATAGCTTTGACAATGATCTATCATGATTAAAATCAACTTGATGATTTTCGTCTAAAGTAAGAGAAAATTTATTAACTGCCGGTTCAACTGCAAAATGTAATTGTTTCTTATCTTTAAATGGTATACCTAAATTTCTCTTAATTTCATTTGATATTGATTCAACTTCGTAAGAACCAGGAAGAAAAGTTTGTATTTTCCATGTTTTGCCTTTATCAGTAGAATATCTAAATTGATCATTCACATCTTTGATAACGTTTTGAATAGTTAAATGTGGAGAAACTAGTCAATGCAATTTGATAATTTTTATTTTGTTCCAAATGTAGAATGGGTTCTAAATTACAAGTGTGTGATGAAGTAGTTGTTATAATTTTTAATGTCGTACTAAATTTTCATGAACCCAAAATCTGTCAAATTTTCTAAATGAATATTAATTTTGTCTAAATCTGCTGAACACATTTTTTAGTTAAAATTTTGAATAAATATTTTTTTATAAAAAAATTAAAAACAACAACATATTTCAGCTACACTTTTATAATCCTCTTCATTTAGAATCTTCTTTTCTAACAGTCTTTTCAATATAGCATGAATTTCATTGAAACTAGAATTATGTCCTTCTTTTATTGCAGATATTAAAATATTTAATCTATTTAGTAATTCTTGTGGATCATCTGGTAAAAATACAGTTGTTTCTGTTTTAAAACCTTTTCCTACTTTAACTCCTGTTGATAATAAATTTTCTTATTGATTATAACGTCTAAGAGATTTTACTGCTTTAACTCTATCTAACATAGCTTTATATTTTATGAGATCTTCTACGGCATACTTTTTTAAATCTGCTCCACTTAAAAGATCAACAAAATTTCTATCTAAACTAATAGGTGATTTATCTGGTGAAAAAATTAAACCTCGAAAAGGTTGTGGAAATATTTCTTTTTGTCCGAGATAAAATCTAGGTTTTGTTTTTCCATCTATAAATGGAATAGAATGTTCAAATTGCATAGATTTTGGTAATTTCTTATTAATGTTTGATTCTAATAATCCATAGTCATCTAATATAGTTTTGTGCTCTGGATCTGTTATATCAATTTGTTTATCATTATTTGTAAGTTCTTTTTCAAGAGTTTTAAATGGTTTCATAGTTTTTTCAAAATCAGTTTTTACTTGCTCGGTTTGCTGCATTTTTTCAAACATATCAGATTGAATACCAGCTTTTATCATTCTATGTTGAAGATGATTTTCTTTCATAATATTTCTTTGTTTTATTAACTCTTCTAATTGTTTAATTCTTTTAAAATTATCAGCTTTAATTTTATCCATTTTTAAAATTTAATATTTGAATTTTGTGGTAACATTGGAATACAACAAAAACATTTTACTGAACAAATTATTTTTTTATTGCTTTGTTGTCTGACATCTTTTCGTTTAAAGTTTTCTCGTTTTAAGTTTTGTTTAATAAAGTTTTGCTTAAATTTTCGCTTAAAGTTTTTAGCTCTTCTAAAAAAATTTTGTCATTTTCTTCATTAGAAATTTTACCATCACCAGAAATTTTGCCATCCTGTTTATTCTTATCATCAGCTTTTTCTGACTGTAATTGAAATGATATTTGATTTACTTCATTAGCTATTTGATCAAATTTTTCAATCTCATCTAACGTAATAACATTATCATCACATACTCTTTGAAAGTAGTAATGCAATTTGTCATAGACTTCTTTAATATGTAAATGCTTAGTTTTTAATGATTTTCGTTTCTTAGTTATTAAAGATTTATCTAACATTGTAACAAGTGAAGTTGCAAAAACACCCGTACCTGTTAAAGCTGTAGCAACTACTGGAATTAATAAAACACCTGAAGATATAACAATTGTTAAAGCACCTAAACTTATTGTTAAGAATATGCCAATTCCTTGTGTTACATTCTTAACTTTACTCCATCTCTTTCTTAATTTTTTATAATGTTCTAGTCTAAGTAATAATTGAGATTCCTTATCTTTCATATACCTAACTCTATCTTTGTGTTTTTCTTCGTTCATTTTTTCAATGTCCATTAAAGTAGAACTACGTTCATATGATAGCGAAGGATATATTCTTGAGGTTTCTTCCATTTTCGTCCCCGTTGAGGTTTCTTCCACTTTTGTTTCATCCATTTTTAAAGAAATATTTTGAATAAATATTTTGAATACAATCTTCTGAAATTCTATCTCAATCGAAATTAGTAGTTGTTTGTTTACCGTATATTTTCTAAGAACTCAGTCAGACCAAAAGCTCTGGGAGATAACTCAGTCAGATTTTCGCCATTCATTTTTAATGAAGATGTTTGCCATTATGAATCGTAGATAAGCAATTGAATTTTTTGTATACTCCAGTATGCCTCTACTGCCCAATACCGATGCAATCGTACATGTTATGAGGATAAAAAAACTACTCTTCATTCCACGAAAAATATCCTTCTTTTGGAAGACATGCATCTTAATGCACATTTTAATTAGTTTTTGCAGAAGAAGTCGCTAATCTTAGTTTGTTTCGCTTGACTTGCTTTGACGTTGAACATTGAAGTGGTAGCAGCTGCGGCTTGTGGCAGACAGTAGCGCCGTATGCGGTTATACTTTAGTCGCTTCGCTGGGGCAAAGGTCATAAAGATTCTCTCTCTATCTCAGAAACAGCTGCTGCCATTATTCCACGTATTACAATTTCATTCTTACTGCGTGCATTCATTCTGTGAGCGTTCTACGAGACTGACTTTTTCTGCAATCACTTCATGTCTTCATCCTGGAATATGTCATCAACACCTCTAGAACGAGCATTTGCAATCTTCTGCGATTCAATTTTCCCTCTAATAGTTCCTGACCAGCAAGCACTGTTTAAAGATTTGGCTGTAAACTTCATTGAAGAAAATTTGAAAAAGAAGAAAGCAACTGTTGACAAAAACAAAGAAAAGGAAGTGAAAGACCTTATTTCAAATTCATTTGTGGATACAGAGTTGGAGGAATTTTATCCGGAGAAAGTTGACTATTTTTCTATTCCTACCTGTATAGATTCGTTGAAAAAACTAATTTTGACAGAAAAGAGAGGTAACCAAAGATTGTTAATTTCATATATTAATCAAGGTAAGGTATTGTGTAAGTTGAAAACGTTAATCAAGTGTTCATTTGTAAAGTTCATTAAATGTTTGAATGATGAACACCAAATCTATTTTTCTAGAACGTATGTTAGTTTCTTAATCAAGTTGTATAGACTATCTACCGAATTCCCGAAACTCAATACTTCAACATTGAGTATTCATTTTTTTAAAAAGCACTTGAACCAAATTGAGGACTTTCTCACAAGTGAAAAAGAAAACAGACTGTTGGAATCTTCTGATGAAATTTGGGGAAAAAGAAATGGTGTAACTCAAGAAATAGACGAGTTAAATTTTATGAAGTTTTGTAACTGTATTTTCAGACTTCAGAGAACGTCGTTAGTGTATTTTCAGACTATACTTTTAAAGTGAATGTAAGTAATTTATTTCAACCTTGTTCTGGTGAAGAATTTAAAGTTGAGAACAACGTTCTCACTTTGCAAGTGTATTTTCAGACTATACTTTTAAAGTGAATGTAAGTAATTTATTTCAACCTTGTTCTGCTGAAGAATTTAAAGTTGAGAACAACGTTCTCACTTTGCAAGTGTATTTTCAGACCATACTTTTAAAGTGAATGTAAGTAATTTATTTCAACCTTGTTCTGCTGAGGAATTTAAAGTTGAGAACAACGTTCTCACTTTGCAAGTGTATTTTCAGACTATACTTTTAAAGTGAATGTAAGTAATTTATGAAGGTAAAGAAGAATGAAAAGAAGAGAACGCCGTTCTATATTTGTGTTTTGCTTTATCCATTTGTTCCAATATCGGATATAAAGGTTCTGTTGGTTCTTTTGTTTTTTCATCTTCCATTTTAAAGAAATATTATTAGACACATGATGTATTTTAATAACCTGAAAAACGGATTTAAAAGACGTTTTTAAAAATACCAATTTTTTGATGTTGTGTCCTGGAACGGTCATGATTTTAAGGGGAGGGTGAAAAATTGTAATTCTCAAATTTGAGATTCTCAACTTTTATGATTTTCGGTGTCCTGGAACGGTCACGATTTAAGCGAGAAAATTGTAATTCTCAAATTTTGAGATTTTGAAAAATTTGAAAAATTGGGTGTTTTTAAAAACGCCTAAATTTATGAATTTAGGTCTTCATAACCTGAAAAAGGGTTCAAATTCATGAATTTATGTCGTTTTTAAAAATACCATTTTTTTGAAAAAATGGTACTTTTTGAATGGACTAAATTCATGTATTTAGGTCTTAAAAACCTGAAAAAGGGTTCACATTCATGAATTTATGTCGTTTTTAAAGATACTATTTTTTTGAATTTTATGGTGTCCTGGAACGGTCTTTTGCCCATTACTAACCTTTAGTCTGTTCTTTAAATATTTCAGCTTGTAATTCAAACAAAAGATTAACATACATGGATTATTGTAATTATCAAAACATTTATTTTTAAATCCTGATGATCTCGTCGAATATGAAGAACTAGATGATACGGGCGAATATAATTTTTCTAAATTTGCTTTTTCCATTTTTTTCTTCAATATAATTTTTTGACAACCTACACACATTACTTTTGCTTTTAAACAATAGTACACTGATATTTACTATCATAGAACTCTGACTTAGGATTCATAATTTCGCACATTTGACTCATTTCAATTTTTTATTCTTATTAGAAAAAAAATTTTTTATTGTTAAAAAAATGATGTTACCAAATGTTGGTGGAGGTGCATATATCCCGAATAATCGTGAATCAGAAATAGAAATAGAAAATTATATCATGAAAACTGGAGACGTTTTATCTGGCCCATTAGATCTTTCTATTCTTCCTCAACAAAATACAGAGTTAACGAATCAACAATATGTTGATGCACAAATCAATGACTTAAAAGAAAGATATATAAATGATGTTGTTTCCACTGATGAATGAATTAAAGTTGCTTAAACTTAATGACAAATCATTAAACGAAAAGTTGTTAAAACTTGATAAAAAGGATAGAGAGCAAGAAGCAGATATAGCAAAACTTTTTAAAAAGATTTCAGAACAATCAAAAATTTTAATACTACTTTCTTTAAATTGAAAATCTGCAGTCATTAAAAATAAACAACAGATAAAATTATTGAAAGAACAATTAGAAGATGAAATAGAAAAACTACCTGAAAGAATTAGAAAAAATTTAAAACATTTACAAACTACATTCCAAAAAAGTGTTGATGAATTAAGTTCTAAAATTACTCAACAAATGAAAAAGATGAATAGAATAATAAATGAAGTAAACTCACTAAATCAAAAAGTTGATAAAATGAAAACTCTTAAAATCAATTTAGAAAAAGAATTAAAGAAAAATTTGCAAGAAAAATCTAAAGGAAATAAAGAACAGTTAGATGCTGTTAAAAGACAATTAGATGTTCTTAAAATTAAGTTAAATGCTCTTAAAACGGCGTTGAAGATTAATCAGCAGAAAGTGCAAGTTAATAGAAAAGAAATTAAAGTACATCACACGCTGCTTGACGCAATAGATAAAGTGCAACAGAAAATAAATAAAGTTATCACGCGGTTGTTGTCCATTCACAAACGTAAATCTTAATCGGACCAAAAGTCCTCAGGTAACTAACCTATAGAACCATGTTCAGAGGCTTTAGCCGATCGGACCAAAGGTCCTCAGGTTACTAACCAATCATAAACGTAAATAATTTCCCCCAAATATCAAATTTAATCCTAAAAAATGCCTAAAATTTATAAACACAATCTTAAAAATTTTGCTTCAAATAAAAAAATTGCCGATGAACCATCTATGAAATCTGTTTACCATTATACCAATGTAGAAACTATTCAAAAAGAAGGCACTGGTGTAAACCCTGGAGCTGGTATATTTTCTGGCATCAGTGATAATATACGAAGTATCGTTAATGTTATTAAAAATAATAAAGATTTAATTACATCTGCTGCAAAAGGAGCAGCTGCTATAGGTAGCACAGCTAGTGCAATATCAAATACTGTTAAGTCTCAAAACGAATTAAAACAACTGGAAACTATTCGTAAACTTAAGAATGATTCTGAAGAACTAAAAAATTTAAAAAAACTCTCGGAGGAAACAAAAAACAAAATTGCTAATATAGCAGCAGGGTCTGGTAGTAAACATGAGGAGAAATCAATTGAAGAAATAAGAGGTAATGGTTTAGCAAAATTCTAAAATATAGTGTAAAAAGGAATGCTAAGAAAATAACTTTTAGAAAAAACAAAAAAGTCAAATTATTTTTTATGAAAATGTCTTCCCTGATTGAAAGTAAATTTAGATTAGACGATCCTCCGTTCGTCTTCTAGTAGAGTAAATACTGGAGGACATTTAATCTTTGAAGTTGATAATCAACAAAGTTATTTATATTTACCTGATTCCTTTTTACAATGTGAATATTCTCTATATAGTGATGCCAATTTTACAACACCATTACCAGATACTGATAATATTGCATTAGAGAATAATTTCTTTCCAAGATTATTTACACAAATGCGTTTAGATGTTGCAACTCAAAATATAGAAACAATAAGTGATTCTCCAGGTGTAATTGATACAATGCTTAGATTTGCAACAATTGGTGAAAATAATAAAAAGCATGAAATCGAAGGTTGGTTTCCAGATAATAATGATGGTATAATTGTTGATGATTTAAATCACGCTGGAACAGATGCAGCAGGAATTGCGAAAGATGTAGAAAATATTGCAAATCATTTAAATAAAACAAACAATAGTGCATAAAAAGAAAGACGTGTTTTTGACAAGAAAAGTAAACAGACAGTAAATTGGTCATTGTCTCCATTATTCGGTTATTTGGATTATGATAAAATATCATATCAATTAAAATTTAAATTAATAATTCATCGCACAGCAAATAATGAATTAATCTTTTTTTGGTAAGACTGGAAAAAAAGCATATTTAAAAATTGATAGACTTGAATGGTGGATAAAACATATTACTCATAGTTAAGAGGTCGAATCAACTATTGCAAAAAGATTAAATACTAACAAACCAATCACAGTAAATTTTCTAAAGCGCACTGTTAGTTCTGTAACTTTTTCTGAACAAAGATTTAACTGGCATTTTACTAGAACTTCGAATACTCCAAGATATTTATTACTAACTTTTCAAAGAAATGATTCTCCAAGTTTTGATAAGAACAATAGTCTTTTTCATATTAACACAATTCGAAGTTTACAAGTTTCTTTAAATCAAACCCGATATCCAATTGATCCATTAAGATTCGATGATACCAATAATCAATTTATGGAAGGATATGATGCTTATAGAAATCTCTGTATAGAATTTGGAGTTGAACCACAATTAACTCCTGGAGATTGGAGACATTTATATCCTGTTCTCTGTTTCGATTTAAGTGCACAATCTGAAGATATTGTTAAAAATGGTTGTGATGTAACAATTAAAATTGAAAAGAAAGATTCCACAACATCATTGATGGCTTATGGTTTACTGCTAGATGTAAAATATTCTATTGAAATTCTTAATGGAAAGATGGTTAGGATCGGCTAAAGCCTCTGAACAAAGTTCCATAGGTTAATTAAAATTTTTGGTAACTTAAAATTTTTTATTAAAAATGTCGCAAGCGAAAAGTAATAATAAAACTGTTTAATTAAAACTACGTAACATTGTTGACAAAAATACACCTAAAACTATTACTATTGATAAAAAGAAATATTACATAAGTAAACCAATGATAGAGAATATTCAATTACAAGAAGAAAAGAATGGCGGGATTCTCCCATTAATTCCACTAATAATAGGTGGCATAATAGCAGCAGGAAGTGTAGCAGATGGGACAGCTGGTATTGTCCAGGCAGTAATAAAAATAAATCAGAGAAAGCAGCATTAGAAGAACAAAAACGTCATAATAGAGAGTTGGAGAAAGGTGCTAGAGGTGAGGGAGTAGTAGATGATTTTATTAGTAAATTAAATTTAGTTGATGAAGGAAAACGAGTTCTCAAAAACATTCTACATAATGTTGATGATTTAATAGAAATAAAAGAAACTAAAGATGGTTCTGGAATCGATCTAAGCCCTAGTATGATAAGATAAATGTATTTTGTGATAAATATATTGTTATAATGTTATGAATATTTTCTATCTTTAAAATGTATTCTACAAATTCAACAAATTCCGAAAATTAAATTAAATTAAAAATTTCTAGTTTAGATTTATTGAATTCTCTTAAAAGTACATTCTGGCCATCGGCTGCACACCGGAGGTGACATACAAAAAACATTAGAAAACTTTCCTGGATTTATTTGGAGTAAATATTCAAAAGAAAAACATCTTCCTGGTCATTCATATACCGGTCCAGGAACTCGATTAGATATAAGACTAGATGAGAATAATAATCCAAACCAGGTGAAGAACCAATAAACAGAGTTGATGCAGCACCTTATAGACACGATTTAGCTTATCGAAATCCTGACCTAAAATCTCGTCATGAAGCTGATAGGAAAATGATAGAAGAATTAGATAATATTCAAAATCCTTCCTTTAGAGAAAAAATTGAAAGAATGTTCGGAAAGAATGCATTACAAGCAAAAATACTGTTCGGTCAGAGTTCACAAGGAATATAGAAAGCCTAAATATCTATTGAAAGTAAAAGTATTTAATAAAGATGATATTTGGAGTGCTGATATTATTCATATGCCGAATGATTCTGATTATAAATACGCATTGACCGTTGTAGATTTATATACACGATACGCTTGGGTAAAGCCTTTAAAAAACAAAAGTGGTCTGTCAGTTAAATATGCGTTTGAAGAAATCTTTAAAGAAAGTAATAGAAAGGCAAAGAAGCTATTCGTTGATAAAGGATCTGAATTTTGTAATAGAAATGTTAAGCCACTATTTGAAGCTGTTTATTCCACAGAAAATGCTGGAAAAGCCGTAGTAATAGAAAGATTTAATAGAACGTTGAAAAATAAATTATTTAAGAAATTTACAGAACAAGGTAATCAGAAATGGTTAAAAATATTACCAGGAATTGTTGATGATTATAACAATAAGATTCATTCAAGTATTGAAGAAACTCCAAAGAATGCTTCTAACGATCCAGATTTAATAAGAATGAAGATATTTGAAAACAATTATGAGAATGAAAGTAATGTTAATTTACAAAAGCGTAAATCGAAATTAAAAATTGGTGATAGAGTGAGAATATTCAAATATAAAAATAAATTTGAAAAAGGTTTTGTTAGTTATTGGACTAAAGAGATATTTGAAGTTTCTAAAATAAATCAAACTTATCCGATTACTTATGAAATTAAAGATTTAGATAATGAAGAAATAAAGGGAAGATTTTATGAAAATGAATTACAAAAAACTGAGCTTTAGCTTCGCTTGAACTTTAATTACAAGTGTCCTTTAGCTAGCCATTGGAACTAACGTTTCGGGAATGAAATTCCCTTGTTCAATTCCCTTATTCAATTCTAACATAATATCAAGAAATGGTACACCTTCTTGCAATTTGTATAAAACGTAAATACATAATTGTTCGCAATAAGTTGTTCCTGGTTTTTGAATTTGAAAAGTATTGTATGTTCCATTTCCCAGTATTTCTCTTACTTCTTTTGTTGGAGGCAATCCATATGAGTCAAAATAATAATTAGAACCGTTTCTATTTCTGTGCCCTGCAGACCAATGTACTCCTTTTTGTTCTGATGTATGGAGATTTGTTATGAAGTTCACTTCAGGTACATTTTTGATCAATTGTAACTCATCTCTCATTAGGATATAACAATTCTTTATTCCTAATCGATTAGCGATTTTCTTTAGGTCGAAATTTGTAGGTGTTTGTTTGCCATATAATTTAAAGAACTCGGTTATGCTAGACATTTTATAATAAAAAAATTTCTTATAGGGACTATCTAAACACTTCTCGAGAGAAGAACTTCATTCGTTAATGTGTTTCATCGTTGAAGTGTTTGTTTAAAAATTGCTATAACAACTCTTGTATATCGCCGCTACCCTTATGTGTTCTGAATTCACAAGAAGAATTGGTTTTTTGCTACCCTTATGTGTTTAACCTACTCATGCGGAAAGAGGAAACGCTAAATAAGTTTTGCAAATGGATTTATAAAACTGACTTTGAAAACTGGCTTTGAAAACAGTGTTTGAAAACTGATTCTGAAAATAATTTACGTAGGCGTAAATTGAACTGTCAAAATTTTACCGACGCGTAAATTGAACTGTCAAAATTTTACCGATGCGTAAATTGAAGTGACAAGAGTGCGCTGTTCAACATAATTTTAGGGGAAAGCTGTTAGATGTTTCCGTTGCTAGAACAACAAATCTCTCTCTCTCTCTCTCTCTTCAATCATCAGCCAGTGTACGTGTTCATTGAATAATTTTGTGTTTATGAGTTACAATGATCTTCTAGTTCACACAATTAGTACTTTAAACAATGTTGAGAGTACAATAACGAAGAATGTCTAAGTAATAATTTCGTCTTCTTAATTAATCATAATGCTCTAATCTTAATAATAATTGTGATTCCTTATCTTTCATATACCTAACTCTATCTTTATGTTTTTCTTTATCCATTTCACTTGTTTTTAATTGAGATAACGAAGGATATATTCTCGAGGTTCCTTCCATTTTTGAGGTTTCTTCCACTTTTGTTTCATCCATTTTTTAATAAATATTTTGAATACAATCTTCTGATATATTGAGACTACGTGAAATTCTTAGACTACGTGATATTTTGAGACTACCTTAATTTTCGACCACGTGATATTTTTCGACTGCCTAAATTTTCGAAATTCGGAGACTAATTTTTTGAAATTTATAGACTACGTAAATTTTTGAAAATTTGATTTTTCGGAAATTTGTCACTACCTAAATTTTTGAAATTTGGAGACTACGTAAATTTCTGAAAACTCGAAATGTGTGACATCCAGTGCGAGCGAAGCGAAGACCTCTACTGGCTGGACTCTGTCCTTCTTTCAAATGCCTGAGGTACATTTCAGTCAATAGTGACTCTATTTTTTTTGATAGATGCTAATCTTTCTCTATTATAAATTTAATTTTTGAGGCTGTGCATCTTAAATGTGCAGGACCGCGCTTGGTCGGGTTTGAGCGTCCAGGATTAAGCGGTCGAAACGCGATCGTCCTGACCAAGTTCCTGTTGATGACCTCATTAAAAATAGTCAAATAATTTGTATGCATATTTTGTACAATTCTATTTCACGTTTTAGCTTAAGGAACTAATATTAATTCTCTTACACATTTGGTAGATTTTAGATAGCGTAATCCCGCTGTGCTATTAGCTAGATCTGGTATTTTGATTGGAAACAGACCTGTCCTCTTATCATCTGAATGGGCAGACTGTTAAATAGGATCTTTTCAATATATAAGTGATAAACATAATTTTGAGCAGAACGACTTACTCGCCAATTCATTACACATGAGGAGAGGAGAAGCGTTGTTTGTCCTTCTAGTAAGTATTTTTAAAATTTTTAGACATTTTAGGATATAAAAATTTTCTTTTAAATCATACTTTGTACCTATTGAAAAGTAACTAGTCATTAGCTTGTTTTTTTTAACTTTGTTACCTTGACGCACTTTGCTACGCTAAATACCCTATACTACTATGGATTTTAAATAGTTACCATGTAATGCCTGAAAGTGATAGTAACCAGAAAGTGAAGATAATCTAGCTGCTCCAGTTCGTCTAACATTTGATGTTCCAGATAATTACTTTTTGTGTTGATTTGCAGCACCGGCATATTTCTTTTAGTCATCCTATATTTCTGATAAAGCAAATGTACATTTCAGAATCGGATAGCAAATATACAGCGAACAATTATTTGTCGTATTTTGCCTCTCGTAGGCAGGGCTGTGGAGCCGATGCGTTATCTCATCGGCTCCGGCTCCGGCTCCACGACACTGATGTGAAAGGCTCCGGCTCCGACTTCAAATTCAGGTTCTATCTATGCTGGTTATCCTGGATCCGTTGAACGGGTTTTTTGGATAACGGTGTGGCCTTTAGAGGCTTGCTACAATCATCAAATTAGTTTTCATTAACAAGCAACGACTTAAGTTAATAATAAAAATGATAATAGCCTAATATAATGACAAATAACATACTTGTCATATATTTTTGCATGAATTGACTATCTCTGAAAGATAAAATAAAGTTATAGCCAGGATTGGTTAAATTAGATAAAGATCTCCCGCACTGGCTAAATATAAATTGGCCTAGCCTGCAACCAGTCTACTACGAGGCTACATTAAATAAGACCACATGAGTGATGATGATATACCTAATTAGCCGTCACAGGGGCCGAATAGTAGTATAAGCTTTTTAACAAAGCTTGAATATGAAACTGGATAGCGTATGCCTCTAAATAGCTTATAGGGCCTTTATCTACTCGAACATGGAAAAGGTATCGGCTATATAGCCAAATATACCGCATCAATAAAGATATCAATTGCTTTATTGAATATTAAAGTGTATATAGGCTAGCTTAGGTTGTTGTTGTTATTTGTTATTGCCTTTATTCAATAGTCTGTTGGTCCATGAATAACATGATCGATGGGTAGCCCAAGACTCATCATCTGTAGAAATTGTAATTTAGATAGCCTCATTGCAGTGTAGGCTGGAAATGTACAATTGAAAATTATACTTAAAAAATTAAAAATATCTAATTTAGGACAACTTTTGTAATTCTATGCAGCATACTTAATAAGTTAAGGCCTAACTTACATTATATTAATTTCGTATTTTTCATTATGGCGTAAAGTTGCACTAAATAATTCATCAATGATTCATGTATATTATTATATATTCAATTTATGTATAGCACATTACCACTATTCCTCTGATGATGGTTAGGCTGATGAAACTGAACTCGGAGTATCACACAGTATGTTGCAGGGTGCTATGCATAATAAAAATTTGACTGCGAGCACCGAGCAGAAATCCCATCTACTTTGCTAGCTTTCGAATGCGCGTGCGGTTTAATGTCACAGACAATAGAAAAGGGAGGTCAAAAGGCGCCTTTTTTGAGAGCATCTCAGTCTTTTTTTATTGTTTACATATAAGTCAGCATGATATCAGCATAAAGTGTTGACAGACGGAAAAATAATAATGAAAATTCTTGAAATCCACAGGTCTATGACATTTGGGGAAATATTATTACACGATACGTCTCTTGTGCAGTCCTCCCCCCCCATTTTTTCTCTGGTCAAAAGATGCAGCACCATTGGATGTCCGTTTCAGCATCACCGGTTTGAGTGAAGCATTCCGTGCTGTTGTAAAAATCTACGTGGGTAATTGCGATGTCATGGTCGCAAACTTCGTCAGCAAGTCAACATTGTAATTTGCCTTCGGGTTTTTCGCATTGAAATATACCCTTTGAATTTTGAAGTCAAAGGAAATTCATTGTGAATGAGATACCTTTAAAATAATAGGGCGCTACTAGAAGTGGCTGGGTCGCTTATTTCTATAGCCATGTGAGGACTTGTAGTCAGGTCATTCGTGTGAGTGTGAAGAGTTATCCCCCCAATCAAAATTGATCAAATTGAATAATCGATTGTTTTGAAAAATGTAGGTGGGGGGACTGCACAAGAGCCTACAATACAATCTAAGGAAATTGGCATTGTCACAGATGCCAGTAGCTTCTGCCAGTAGCCATACCGATAGATGATAGCCTACATAGTAACCGTATTAGATTTAAGACATTGCGCAAGAAATGTAGCTATATTATCTTTGCTGACTGAACTGGAAATGTGTACATAAATGACTGGCGACTTGTCTCTAGGAATCTACAATCATCTAGTTAGCATGCATATAACAAGTCTTCAAATTAATGGATTTTGGAGAATACGTTCTCAATATGGAAATTAGTCTTACGAAACATATGCAATAAAAAAATATTACACATGTGTGTAAATATATAATAAATATAATACAAAAGAAGGCGGCAACTGCAAAGAAAGATATCGTGGAGGACAGATCATTGGTATACTTAAAAGACATATCTTTAGATTTCAAATGATTTAATTCTTTTATGATGCCAATTAATAACTTTCAAAATTCTAGATTTATATCAAAGCTCAAACTATCGGAGCCGGAGCCGGAGCCTTTGTGATAAATCGGCTCCGGCTACGGCTCCGACCAAAACCATCGGCTCGGCTCCGGCTCGGCTCCGGCTCCACAGCCCTGCTCGTAGGCGTGAGTGTGTTGAATCGCAATCAGCCACATGTGCTTCATTTTATCATCGGATACATCCCATTTCATTCAAGAATAATCTACAGGGTGGGTGTAAAGTAGATAGGTTGTGAAAATTAGCTGTAATTTTTCTAATTTTCATCGGATTGCAATGAAATTTTATGTACATGTTCTCCATAAAGTAGGAATATGAATGGAATAAGTTCAAACCTCTCAAAATAGATTCCTTTTTTCTAGAAGTTTTTAGATTTTTCTATCTTTTTGTCGTCGAGAGATGAAATGAAAATCAGCTAGGCAGTGAAAATACAGTCCGTTTCATAAAAAGTGGATCATCCTAAAATTTGACTAAATAAAACATAAGTATGGTACAGAAAGCATTTTTCATGTTATTTCATGTCCCTAATATATTTAAATGTACTTATATAATCTGATAAGCTATGATACAGTAACGGTTCTTAAGAAGCTAATAATTTGTGGCCCTACCCTCATTGTCAATGACATTACCAATTCGTCTAGGCATTGATTCGATGATATCGTTGATTTTTGACTGATCTAACTTTCTCCACTCTCTTTTTAACAGTGACGTAAGTTGTGATACGCCATCTGTAGGTAGCAGTGAACGACGAACGCTACGTTTTAGAATACTCCATACATTTTCTATGGGATTCAGATCAGGAGAACGAGCTGGCCAAGATAATGTCCTAAGCCCTAATTGAGACTTGCATAAGTTGACTCTACTACTCCTGTGACACGTAGCATTATCATCCATAAATAACCAAGTCGATGGATCACCAAGTTGATCTGTCATTTGGCCAATGTTTATTCGTAAAACATTCACATAGCGTTCAAAATTCATGGTTCCTTGCTGTATGTGAAGTTCAGAGCGGCCATTGGTCCAAATGCCAGCCCAAATCAGTAGAGTCGCACCACCTTGTACCCGGGGACGATGTAAATGTCTCGGAATTTCCTGATCAGATTTTATCCATAATCTCAATCGACCATCACTATCCTTCAGACGGACTGATGCCTCATCAGACCAGACAACCCGATCCCATTGATTTCGCCAGTGACAATGACTCATTGCCCATCTGAGACGCCTTTTTGTATGCTGATCTGATAATTCGATCTGAGAGGGCCTCTTACAGCTCTTGAAATTCGACTCAATAAGTCTTCCACGAATAGTGGACTTAGAAATAGACGAGTCTAGTGCAGCCATCTCAGTTAACGAGAGACTTGGATCAACTTTAACAAATCTCAAAATTAGGCGGTCTCTACGTTTGGATGTTTTGCGTGGACGGCCAGAGCCCTCATTACGACAGAGTCGAAAATCATCATTATGCCATCGATGCACATTTGTGTAAGGGACATTTAGTCGCTTGCTTGTAGCTCGCAAAGAAAACCAGCTAGTTCTAGCAAGGCTGACACTTTGCCTTTTGTGAATGCGATCTGGTTATTGTTCATTTGTGCTTTGTATTGTTTTCAACCGGTTAGAGATAGATTTCTAGCTGAAAGCAATCAGGAGTGCTGCCAACACCACCGCAACGAAGTCAGGAAACTATGGAACATGAAGTCCAGTTAATCACATGTAGCAGTTACATTATTGTTGATGAATAATGGTGCTATACTGGCTCTGATTGACCGATTTTCTTTATTTTTGTTTTGCTTGATAGCTTTTGGCTTGTAGAGCAACATATTACATAACAAAGGAAACAAATGTAATTTTATAAGAGTGAGGTATGATTTTGTGTAACATTGCTAAATGAAGATCAAATTATCTACTACTTTTTTATCTATAACAGGAAAACAACTCAATATTCATGCTTGAAATTTCCAACAATGATATTAGTAAGCAGAACTGACATATCTTCCAAATTTCAGAGAAATTCGTTCAAGTTTGGCGGAGTTAGACAAAGTTGAAGTAAAGGCGATGTTTAAGGGTGATCCATTTTTTATGAAACAATCTGTATAAATATCTCAATGAAAAACATGTCCTCTCTGTACCTGTAGAGCATAGAAATCTGTTTCTCTTATTCATGGTTTCTCTGAACTGTCATGACAGTTGAAAGAAACTTCGTAAACTTCATTGATTGCGCACGCCTTCTGACCACGCATTTCATTTCCAACCGAAGTAAGATCAGCGAGCGGTTGACCATTACAGAGCTTGTGCAAGTTGCTGCGCGATACGAAGTTTGGAACTCAGTGATAGCTGTGCAAAGGTGGTGGCGTTCGGTTAAAGGGACGAATGAGTCTATGCGGCTAGAGACAATAAAAAATTGTCGTAAGAAGCTGATGACCACGGGGTGTGTTACAGATGCACAAGGAAGTCGGCGTCCAACAACGTCATGTTCTGAAGAAAATGTGGCACTTGTCCGGTTCTCAGGAGTTCTCAGAAGTCCACACGCGAGGCTGCTTACGAAAGTGGACTATCAAGGCACACGGTGCGTTCCGTACTGCACAAAGAGTTAGAATTTCGCCCGTGGAAATCTCATGTGCAAGAACTGACTCCTGAAGATTGACCGTAGACTGGAGTTCTCCGAGACAATGCTAGATTGGCTTGACCAATGGCCAGAAATGTTGGAGAACATTCTCTGGAGTGATGAAGCCGTATTCCATGTGGGCGGAATGATTAATCGCCATAATTGCCATTTTTGGGCGGAGCACGATCCCCAATTCACAATGGAAAAGACACAAGGTCAACCAAAGGTGATTGTGTGGTGCGGAATGACGGCCGATAGACTGGTCGGCCCATATTTCTTGCATGACACGATGAACAGCGAGCGCTACCTGACAATGCTACAAGAATATGTTTGGCCCATTGTATCAGGGTGGGAACTTGTACGCGAACTTGTTTTCATGCAAGACGGAGCGCCACCACACTTCGCGCGTACGGTACGTACTTGGTCGGACGACCATTTTCCACGAAGGTGGCTAGGAAGAAGAGGACCACATTAGTGGCCAGCTCGGAGTCCCGACCTCACGCCGTGTGACTTTTTCCTCTGGGACTGGGCAAAAGAATAAGTGTTGGAAGAGCAAGCCACGAACAAAAAGCAGCTGCAAGAACGAATACAGGAGGTTTTAACCAACGTTCCTCTGGATTTCTTGCAGAAGTCAGTGGATTTCGTACCAGTTCGTTGGAGCAAGTTGATAAACAATTCCGGTACACATATCGAATACTATCTGAACATTTTATATGATATTTTCTAGTGGTTAATATATCACTAATGGAGGAATTGAAATTAATGTTCACTGCCTAGCTGATTTTCATTTCATCTCTAGACGACAAAAAGATAGAAAAATCTAAAAACTTCTAGAAAAAAAGGAATCTATTCTGAGAGGTTTGAACTTATTCCATTCATATTCCTACTTTATGGAGTACATGCACATAAAATTTCATTGCAATCCGAAGAAAATTAGAAAAATTACATCTAATTTTCACGACCTATCTACTTTACACCCACCCTGTAGTTACTTAAGGTCCATTCAGATATTTGCTTGCTTGCATACTTCAAGGTTCCTCTGTCAACCAACCACAGTGAACCTCCTTTCTAGTGCATGGCGCTCTGCTTCTTATCTTCTTATCTTATAGTAAGCAGGAACCGGCAACTGTGACGTCATCATGAATCTTTGACATGAATTTGCAGTCAAACTAACGAGCAAATGAGTGTGACAGTGATAGGAAATCGTCGTAGTGATTGAATACTTCAATATTCAGGAATAAAATTCGGTACTTCTATTCTTTCCTCCCCCCACATTTCAGTTGTTGACACCCGCAAGTGTTGCATTGTCAACGATCTTCTCTTGCTCCTACTTGTTCTCACTAACGTGGCATAACGTTTAGTCTATAAAACTCCTCAATTATCTGACTTATAGAACATTTACAGCCTCAGAATTAGACAACTGCTCGCCATTTATCTGTAAACAGCAATCACACGAAGGTCATGATTACAGCTGCCTTGTATTCTAACTGAGTATCCAAGGGACCAATCCTTCATCCCAGGGTTTAAGTAAGACTTCTCAGTCGTGTTGCAGTGTCACTGTGACAGATGAAGTCTATTCTAAACCGAATGTGACTAAGTTTGACGAAATTTGATGATTTTGGAAAACTTGAAAAATATGGAGGGGGGAAAGAATAGAAGTACCTAAAATTCGTTTCTGTAATTGACCGAACTACACCGTATTCAAGAATTGATGAATGTTTTTAGTAAGTGATTTACTTTTCCATAATCCATTTTCAATTATTGTCACTATTGATCAGTTGTCAATAAACATGTCTAGTTATGATTAAAATATTCAGCAATGTTACCTGTCCACGAAGATGGCGGAAAGCCAATGCTCGGCGGATTTGGATTCCCTGAAAAACTGAGCAAATTCGCTATTGGCTCAAGTTCGGTTATATGTTCATCCGCTAGCATTGAGAGAACATTCTCGACCTTGGGTGCAATTTACGGACACCAAGGAAATGAACAGGGAGTGGATAAAACGATGAAATTGTCGTTTCTTCGCCGTCAGCTTATGAAGTGATGCATTTTTTGTGATAAATAGTTTTGATATATACCGGTAGTGTGATTAGTCAACTTGGTGCATGTATAGACGCATGAAGATTATACGGGGTGATGGCCGAGCCCGGAATCTGGGCGGTCCGGGAATCGCCCTTAAATTTTAGAGAAATAGCCAATTATCCCTTAAATAGCCCGAGAATGTCATTTTGTGTTTTTTGCCACTAAATTAAGTAAGCATAATTTCTTGATTTCAACTTCTGTTTATATTACTTTAATTGAACCCAACATTTCTATTTAATTTCTTCGAATCTCAACTGAAATAACCAAATACGTTTGCACATCTAGATGAAATATTCATGATTTCATGAATTTGTTTCGTTTCCGTATGACTATGTCAATGATATCTTTGAGGCGATGGTTGTGTCACCAACGCGTCGCTTATAGTGGAATTGATAATGATGAAGTTTTTCAAATAATTTATGTTGCATCTTACAAGAACAATGTGTGGCTATTCCCATCGGAGCCGATGGGTTGACTATAGTAAGCATCCGCCCTTATCCTTCATCAGGAATAGATATTTCTGATGAAGGATAAGGTAAGAACGGTTTCCTCCACTCCTATCCGAAACCGGTATAACAAACAGTTTCTAACATAATCTACTTGATTTAGTTTCGACGTGCGCAAATATTGTAATGGAACCATCTGGAGCTTCTTCTAACGGTAAAGATCTACTTCAATCACGACCATACCAAAAACGCGAAAAAATAAATCAATAAATGCCGTTCTAAGCATCAAACCAAGCAAATTTGACTAACCTGTACCATATGCCTAGAAAAATAAGGCCTAACTATTCAATGCCTGGATGTATGTGTTTGACCGGTTAACCGCAATCTTATGAATTTCTTAACGCACCTTTGATTCTCCAGCATTATTTATGACTTTGATCGAAGAATCAGACACAAATTTTATGACAGCCGGTCCCCATGTGCCCATTGTTTCTGCGCAGGCTGATGAAAAGAGGATGATAATTAGGAATTCTTGCGGCGTTTGCGGTATTTGTCCATTGTGGCAGTTCTCCTGGTTGCTCTTCTCGATACTGTCTGATAAGTTGGTGTCATCGTGCCTTCGATTAACATGTGCCTTTTTTGATATCATGTTTTTCTATCATGGCATCAGTATGCTGCAGTTCAAAATAGTGCATCAACTTCACATGTTTGAAAATTTAGGCCTATATTTATATGCAGTGGTTCTCATTTGTAGCATACATCAATGCCCCTTATATTCAAACTTGAAGATTGACAGAATGACCTCAAATTTTAACATCTGACACACTATTTCCTTTGCAGTCGCAAACATTGCGTTTCGCCTTCAAGAGCCCATCAGTACGGTTGGAAATGGTTCAAACTAGCATATGATATCGAAATGGTTGAGCAAGATAAAGAACGGCAGAACAGATTGATCTGCGTTTCTTTGTCATGGTTTTGCCGTGCGCCTAATAAATGAGATATCAGTGTCAATGCTTTTGGCTGGGCATAACAGGGTTGCAAACGGTCAGGCTTTGCTCGACCCAACGCAACCGGCAACCGGTGTGGAAAATCTCAACCCAACCGGCCGGTCGACCGGCAATTTTCTATTGACGTGTCTTTACTCACATGCGTGTAATGCACAAAGATCCCCTCTTGTTTTTGTATACAAAACTACTACTGCATGGGCCTACATGCATAATATAAATGCAACTATAGTAGTATTTATAGGTCTATGCAGTAATGCATCTTTCGCAAATTTTGCGTCCCCTTTCTCCCTGCTGGGGGCTTGGACGATGCTGACATCAGTCAGACTTTGCTTGAAGTGATGTGGTGCATTTTAGTCTAGATGCCCTTCCTGTCGACTTCTAATGACACTTCCGGGGCATTGGCAGTTATAGTAGTAAGGCATTACAATTATCTTTTCAATTTATCATATAAATCCTTGAATGAAGCAATTAAAAAGTGTGTCTAGCATTTGCAGATTCAGTGATTGATCAATCCTCATCATGTGGGAGATTTGGCATTGTAAAAACGTGCTCCTGTCAGACTAAGTTATAAATACAAAATTAATTCATAAGAATTCTATGAATAAACAAGAAAACTGATTCACAACTGACTCTATGATTCTGTACTATTCATGTCAGCTACCAAAGACCATTAGTTTGAGCTTCTTTTAGCACAACCAAAGTTTCAACACTACTTGCCGATAATAGAGATCGATCGGAGGAAGCTATCTTTCCAGCAATTGAAAAATGTCGCTCACTTTCTCCGCTTGATGCTTGGGCCACAAAAATCCGACGGCTTATCTAAGACAATAGTGGAAATGCATCACGCTCTCGCTGCCAAAAAATCAAAGGATTCCTTGAATCTGAAGTTATTCGCTCACTTTTGGTGTAACGCTGAAGCTCGTATTTCACTTTGTCAGATATATTCTTTTTAGCACACTCAACATTTGATGTACTGCTTCTCATGGAGGCGAATGGGTCAATTTCGGTATTATTGATTTCAGTGGCAATCGTTGGCTGCTTCTCTTCCTTCTGTTCCTCTTGTCTTTCTTTTTGTGAATCAGTGATCGTGAAGACGTCTGCTGCAAGCACTTGAAGACTAGCCATCGAGTCCTTCAGCAGGGTGTCGCGATCTTTCAGTTCAGGAATAAAAGTCAATTGCCATGAAGCCTGGGTCAAAAACAGTCGCAAGAACATGCGTTGCCTTTATATTCGTCCAGTATTTTGAATCAAGAGATTTCTTGATGTTCTTCTTCAGAGTCGATATAACAATTGAATCGGTGATAACAGTTGAACAAATTTGATCTCTGACTAGATAGTATGACGGCAGTACATTCTGCAAGGTCGGTGCATTGCTAGATTCCAGAAAATCAAACACAGAGTTATACTGAGAGAAATGATCAGCGATTGCTGTACACAAATCACATGAAATATTGCTCAGTCGATGGACTTGGCCAACCGAAGACGAAGATTCCTGAAGACAGGCAAATGAGCGCGCAGTTGCATTGTGAACTGAGTAGTACGATTGCATTGCCTCGTACCACTGTAGCGCTTGATTTTAATTGGGAATGACTCTTGAGAGATTACTGAACGATGGATGTATGAAATAAGGTCGTGTACAGCTGAGTTAAAACAATGAAAAGATTCGCACTCTGCTTCTGTCGAAGAAATCCATCCTGAAGCACACTGTTTAGGCGATGAGCAAAGCATGCTAGTCTCGGTTCATCGTGTAATGCTGCTACAATGTTCGCACCACAATCTGTAGTAATGAAAGTTTTCCTTTTTGTAATCCAAATACATGAAAAATGTCATGCAACTCTTTGGCGATATTTTCCCCGGTCTTCCGTTCATCTGGGAAAACTTTGCATCTCAACTGTGATAAACCGGTTTCATATAACAACGGTACATGTGACGTTCAAAAACACTTATTCGGCAGACATGTTTTTATATTGAAACCAATCTCAAATCATACAACATATATCAGTATTCGATAAGTAGTTAATTAAAACATTTAGTCAGATCATAGAGATCATCACATGTCTCCCTTATCAAAGAAAGTACGAGATTCATTCTTTTGAAAGTTCATAGTCGTCCAGATAAGATGAACGTCTCACATTTCTTCCATACCGAGTCCGATCAGTTCGGTTGTCAGGAAAGTCACCACTTGCTTGCTGTGTAGATATTCTTGAGGTTTCTCCAAGTTCGCGAAGGGATCGGAGATACACGACCGGTCGACACCGTAACGGTTCGGTTACCGTCTTCCACTTGTACCAGATGGGGGTCTATCTGACGAACAACTCGTGCTTCATGACCCGACAGCTCCAATTTCCTCCGATAAGGATTTTTAACAAGAACCGAAGTTCCTCCCGGAAACACTCGATCTTCTACACGTTGATAACGTGAAGTCTTATGTCTATGTTCTGCTATGTTAGCTGCAGCTCTAGGGAAAAGGTTTTCTGGTAAACACCTGTTACTAAAACGAGGAAGCGACAAATCTTCCACCCGAAAAGACAAGAAGAGCTCACTCGGGGAGAACCCGGTCGTGGAATGGGGATCATTTCGAATAGCCATCAAAGCAGTGGGTGAAACATGCGGCCACTCATCAGAATCTTTACCGACTTCAGTAAGTAGAGATTTCAACTTTTGTTGTAATGTACCGTTTAGGCGCTCACAGATTCCATTCGAAATAGGCCTGTAACTAGAAGTGGTTAATTTTTTTATTCCAAAGTTGGAAACGTAAGAAGTGAATTCATTTCTCATAAACTGGGTTCCTCTGTCTGTTATTGTAAGTAAAAACGCGAATTCCAAATAGCAAAGACGCACTTTATTTGCAGACGTGGATATGTATACCTGTATAACAATGGCATAAAACAACTCACGAAACATGCACAATAATGAAATGTTATTATCATGAAACGTCACCAGAACACTTGATAATAGGATGTCAGGCATGCGGTCGAGAGTCGGATTGCTATGTCCTAAGACAGTGAACAATAGAGAATTAGAAATACAACACGCTCACACGCTCCCTAGTTTCTTAAGAAACTAATATACAAAAGTATATATTATATACGAAACAATATAAGGTCTGCTATCTGTAATCAACGACATGGTCACCTTGAAAAATAGGTCTTTTAGTCACGCGACTACTCCTTCGGGGTACCGCCTCAGAATCAATTTCGACATCGCTATCATTCGTCAAAGAGCAGTATTTCGTTTCTAAGTCGACTTCGGTAGATTCCCTGCAATAAGGTACCAGTCTTAAATGCGATACATGACGAGAGACATTTATATCATCTAACTCAACTGAAACACTCGAAATGATTTTTGTCACGACGTGTGGACCGCTCCAAACGTCATCACATCGGGAGGAAGGAGGCTTAAGAAAAACTTTATCGCCAACAAGAAAAGGATTACGGTCTTTATCAAAGTAATTATCGTTTACCTCGTAATTCAATTTGGGTCGTTCTATCTCAATGCGATCAGCTGTAACATCCGGCTTTCTAGACTTCGCACAGAAAACTAATTCGTAAGGTGTTGAATCGTTTTTACCTTTTGTATTATTAACCCAGAAAACGGCCTCTGCGAGGGATTTTCCTGTACGCTTTACGGTTCTCTTAACGGTACGATGAACCCGCTCAACCACCGAGTTTCCCTGGGGCCTATAAGCGGAAGTCAAGACCTGTTGAACTTTCCACTTATCTAACAGCTCATTAAACTCGCGGCTACGGAAAACTGTCCCGTTATCACTCATTATGTACGCTGGGGGACCAAATTCTGCGAAGATCTGTTCAATGTTGAAAGCTATCTCAGTGGAGGATTCATTTCTTAAGCTACGCCAGATTGTAAATCTGGAAGCAGTATCGATAACGGATAAATAAGGTCTACCGTCTACATGAGTTACATCAGTGCCTAAAACTTCCCAAACATTATTCGCGGATATCGATCCTTTGTCCCAACTAAAGCGATTCGAAGGGTCTATGCGGGTACAAGCTGCACAATCGCCAATGACGGCCTTAATATCAGATTTTGAAACGGATTTATTTTTATACCGCTCTTTACATAATTCATATGTTCGATTCGTGCCAAAATGGTTGATTTCATGAACAAACTTGATGTCAGCGTAATCAACGCTATCTAGTTTCTCCCTGACCCATGAATTAGGCACTCTAGTCAATGAATCTGCTTTGTTTAAACTTGACTCAATCCAAACGACCTGTACTGCCAACTGTTCCTCACGGATAATGTCTGAAATAATATTAAGTCTACGCTTAATCAAAACTTCTGCGAGTGCACGAGTCTTAACATTTCTTGTCTTATGAATAACAGATTGCAACCATCTATAAACTGAGATGGAGTCAGTTTTGATCGTAATGTCCCTCTTACCCCATTTTAAGGCAAGATTCAGGCCTTTGATAGCTGCGTCTAATTCAGACCGGTTTATATGCGTAGCATCATCCTTCGGGCGCAGCCAAGCCGCATCCTCGACCACCTGACCTTCAACCTCTAAATAAACCCCGTAGGCTAGAGAACTGGAGTCAGTCCAGACCGTGATTGGAGCTTTAGGATCAACCTCCCACATGCCTCCGACAGGGTCAGACACTTTCAGTCGAACATCTATTTCTCGAATCAAACTCATTATTTTTTCCGAAACTGGGTCATCCCACCTAGTATGATCTTCGGCAGTGCACCGCTGTACAAACGCGCAGGCGACTCGAAGCCATCCCGCCACGGGGTAATGTCCTAAACATTCTCCTATGTACTTATGTGCTTCACGCCGCGTAAGAATGTTAGCTATTAAGGGCAGAGAACCGTCTCTGCGCCATCTCAACCCTGAGTCCACACATAGTCCCAGTAATCTAACGTCTCCTTTACCAACTTTTTGTGACTCTTTTGTTATAAGGCCCCAATTATTCAGATGGGACCTGACCTTTTCGCATGAGACAACCGATTCAGAGACATATATATCGTCAATGTAACTAGAAGTACCTTCCTTGATTTTCTGGTCACCCTGCAATACTCGTGTAACTATAGCTGTCATTATTTTTGGGGCTGAGGCCAAGCCGAAACCAAGCCTCGTCAACAGAAAGTCACTTCCTTTCCACCTAACAGCTTGGTATGCCCATAAACTCGGATCAATTTCTACCTGTAGATAGGCACGCTTCAAATCAATAATAGAACACTTAGGCCCCAGTTGCCGCCACTGACGCAACGTGTCAGCACAAGTAGGAGTAGCTTCAGCAGTATGAGACTCAATGGATTCGTTTAAACTTCTATAGTCCAAGACAGGGCGAACTTTAACGGTATCGCCCTTCTGCTGACGCACAGCAATAATCGGTAAGTACCTTTTTATTTTCCCATGGAAACTTACGTCATGCCTTACTAATATGCCCTCATTAATCCAGTCATTTATTTCAGCATCACACGGTGATTTATCCTGATCATCGATAATATTATACGGTATCTTACAATCGGATCCTGGTTCTAAATTTTGTCTCCAATTCCACCTTACGCACCATCTACTTCCATTAAAAGTAGCAACAAAATCCTTATCATGAATATCATCACTATGCAATACCGAAACTACAGGCCCTTTACTATAGGGAAAATCTACTTTTAGCTCAGTACCTGGACGTACGCGTGGATGTAATATTAAACCCGTTCTCTCAAATACATTCGAACCCAAAATGATATCAATACCAGTAGGTAGATCAGTTTCTAAGACTACATATGCATTAATGGGTCCCAGCTCTTCATTATTATC
Source organism: Prostheceraeus crozeri (assembly GCA_907163375.1). Lineage (NCBI taxonomy): Eukaryota > Metazoa > Platyhelminthes > Polycladida > Euryleptidae > Prostheceraeus > Prostheceraeus crozeri. The sequence goes on from CAJQUW010015688.1 coordinate 196,556, forward strand.
AGTTATCACACTACTCAAAACAACATACGTATACGCACATACATTATGCCTACCAAAAGATTGAAGACTAATGTAGGACCTAGACCGACTCTCATTCCCAACCACATGCTCACCAATGACAGAAGTCACAGATCCAGTGTCGATCAGCGCGTTCATCCTTTGGCCATTGACATTCATTGGACGTGAGATTTGTGCACCGGTGATTTCCGTCGCCGCAGCCATGCTCGCACTTGCCTGTTGTTGACGGTGTGGGCAAAATCGCTGAATATGCCCTTTCTCGTTACAAAAGAAACAGGTGATAATACAGCTGGCCTTCTCATGGCCAAAGCGGCGACAGCCTTGACAGCGAACCATTTGCTTGGAGACTTTCATTTGGCTGTTTTGCGGACCCATCGTCGCAGCGACTGCGGTGGGTAAGGCATCTCGAGTTGCCAAAAGCGCCTTCGCCGTAGACAGAACATCTTGGAGCTTCATATCTTCGCCGTCTTGGATATACACCTTCTCCTTTACATCAGCTGGTAACGCATCGATCACAGCTAACGATACCAGCTCCTCATCAGGATCTTTGCCAGTGATAACCTTCAACAATGTCTTTGCATCATCTGCGATGATGTCGATCTGTTCGCCAGGCCACAAACGGAGGGATTTGAGTTTTAGCCAGGCACTTGCCTTGTTAAGTCCATAAACTCTCTTCAAAGCCTTCATCACAACTTTAAAGTCATTTTTATCTGTTGGCTCCAATTGATCCCAGGTCGCGAAAGCAGGACCATCCAAAAATAGAGGCATCATTCGAGCCATCTCAGCCTCTAAATCCTTTGGGGCGGTTACTATAGACACCGCTGTCTCGTATCGTCTGAACCATTGATCAATATTTTCATCACGCTCACCCTTGAATCTCTTCACGATATCGACCAACTTTAACGAGCCGCTCATGTTCAGCAAGACAAACTGCCGTGATAGCTTGTAAGTAAAAACGCGAATTCCAAATAGCAAAGACGCACTTTATTTGCAGACGTGGATATTTATACCTGTATAACAATGGCATAAAACAACTCACGAAACATGCACAATAATGAAATGTTATTATCATGAAACGTCACCAGAACACTTGATAATAGGATGTCAGGCATGCGGTCGAGAGTCGGATTGCTATGTCCTAAGACAGTGAACAATAGAGAATTAGAAATACAACACGCTCACAGTTATCATCGCGTCTGGAAAACCATATCGACTAAAATACTCACATTTTGAAATAAGAGTCGTGGTTGACATGTCTCTCACAGGAAATACTTCAGGAAAGCGTGAAAAGGCGTCCACGATCACTAACATGTAGCGATAACCATCCGGTCTACTAGTTGGCAGTGATCCAATATAGCCTGCAGCTATGAGCTGCATAGGGCTATCCAGGAGGTAAGGCTTAAGATGAGCGCTGATGTAATTCGGTTTTACTAAGGAACACACGCGACAAGTCTTACAAAACTCTGATATATCCTTCCGAATACCTGGCCAAAAATATGATCTTGAGAGTTTATTCGCCATACAATCAACTCCCTGATGGCCATAGTGACTGGACGTTAAAAACTTGGACCGAAGTGAATCGGGTACCAGAATGCGATCATCGAAACAAATCATTTCATCTATTATCAGTAGTTTTTTGCGTAGAGACCACAAAAAATTACTTATGCCACTAGCCTTGTGTATGTGATTGTTTGTAATCGAATGATATAATTTACGAAATTCAGGATCCCTTTTCTGAGCCTTGAGAATTTCTTCGTCCAAAATATTTATGCCTAAATTTTCATCAACCTCGGCTATAAGGTTCATTCTGGAAAGAGTATCTGCTATCACATTCTGAGGACCAGGTAAGTATTTGACATCAAAGACAAAATCAGACACACTGATGCGCCACCTATGTACCTTTGCACTGACACTGTTGTTCTCAAAGAGATACGACAAAGGGCGATGATCACTGAAAACGGTGAAATGACGTGAGAGCAAGAAATTTCTAAATTTTTGAATCGACCAAACAACTGCAAATGCTTCCTTGTCTAGGGTACTCCACCGAATTTGTGCTTCAGACAACTTTTTTGATGCAAAAGATACGGGTTGATCGGATTCATTTACTAAACATGCACCAACACTCTCATTGGAAGCGTCCACAAACAACCTCAAAGTCTCTTTCGGACGTGGTAATAGAAGGATCGATTGAGAAAGCCGATCTTTGATTTCGTTAAATGAGTGAATGGCTGTCTTAGACCAAGTGAATTTCGGATTTGTTGATAATGTATACAACTCCTGTGACATAACAGCGAAATCTTTAATTTAATTTCGAAAGTAATTGGCCATGCCCAAGAATCGTTGCAACTGGCGGCTTGTTTGCGCAGTTGGAAAGGAAAGAATAGCTTGGGTCCTATCTGGATCAGGAGAAATCTTACCGACCGAAACACGATGTCTTAAAAACGAGACACTCGATTCGTAGAACCTACACTTCTTCATATTCAATGACATATTGTTTTCACGTATTCTATCTAAAACCTGTTTCAAAATTACATCATGCTCTTGGCGATGATTTAAGACATCACCTAAATAGACAGAAATTCCAGATATTCCCTTAAATATATCCTTCATAACCCTACAACAATAGCTCACCGCATTTTTTCAGACCAAATGGACATCTTCTAAATTCGAACAAATCGCCACAAGCGAAGAAAGCGGTTTTATCAAAATCGGTCTCAGCAAGAGGCAGTTGATAATAAAATTGGGAAAAATCCAAGGAAGAAAAGACATTACAACCGTGCAATGATTCAATCAACTCGTGATTACTAGGAATTGGAAAAGCATCATGTTCGGTCACCGAATTAACGGGCCTGTAGTCGATAGCTAAACGAAAACCGCCAGAGCGCTTTGGGACTACAACAGGCATATGCCTCCAAGTTGAAGTTGAACGTGCAATGATACCTTGCTTCAACAGTTAATCGACTTGAGCGCGAATAATAGATTCGTCACGTGGGGAAAACTTCCTAACCTTCGCTTGAAAAGGAAGACTATCCGATTTCAACTTGATAATAGAAGTAGGGGGTGATGGTACGCAAGAGTCCTGTAAAGGTTTATCAAACACGTCCTGGTACTCCGATAACCTGTTCGGTATAGCCAACACCAAATCTCTACCTTTCTCGTTTAGTTGGATGGCTCGAAAGTTATTCAAAATGTCAAGTCTTAATAACGCGTCACCTAGTACATCTTTGGAAACATAGAAACGAACTTCATAAACCGATCCGTCAATTTCTAAAGGACCCTCACAATACTGGGAAAACTCTGCACAGGTTCCATTGAATACAAATGCAGAATGGGAACATTTCCGTAAACTGCTTTGAAGTCAATTTCTACGTATAAATTGAGGCGAAACAATAGACAGGGTGGCTCCACAATCAACCAGAGCTGTAAGATTACAGTCAAAAAATTTGCCTTCAATACGTCGTAACAGCGGCGAAACAGAATCGTCTAACGCGAATTAACTGTTTAACGATTGATCATCTGATTTTCTTATATTTTTGAATGGAGCCATTGGATCACGATTTCTTTTTCTCAAGAAACAATCTTCTGGAGAAGACCTTGCTTATGACAGTAATGACAAGGACCTTTGACCCTCTGGGGTGATTTTGAATTAGGCCTACTCGATGCTGTCAATATGGAGAATTGGACAATTGGAGAATTTTCCCTTCTTCGACGATCGTTCGGACGAGGTGAACGCATTACCAAGATTGAATTAGATTCGTTTTGACTTTGGTCATTTGTCTTGATTTCTAAAGACTTTTCAGTGCTGCTTTCATAGGCAAGTGCTATTTTAGTGGCTTTGTCTAAACTCAAATCATTTTCAGTGAGTAATCGTTTACGAAGATCATCTGACCTAACTCCCAGCACAAATTGATCGTGTCTATTTTGGTTCTTTATCGTATCTATGCCAGTGTTCTCGAAATCACAATGTTTAGCAGCATTCTGCAATTCATTCAGAACAGACAAGATTCGATCAATTTGCTTTAGATTGCGAAACTTGTAACGCTCATAAGTAAGATTGACTTTTGGAATAAAATGGTTCTTCAAAGCAACAACAAGGTTTTCGTAAGGGTCTTTCACAGAATTAAATATTTTGTTTATCTGCCGAAGCGTGCGCAGATGAATCTAATTTTGTGGGGTCTTTAGTCTTATCATAAGTCAGACCTTCAATAATAAGCGACGCGTCATCGCCAATACAGTTCAAGAGCATTGCATGCTTTTGAACATAATCCAACTTGGTCAAAGAAATAGAAAGAACATCAAGATAAGTCTGGAAACTATTAATCCACCGTTAAAATTCTTTTGGATCATACGAGATCACCAAATCACGTGGTGGTTTACCCATCAAAGCCATACTGGTAACTAAATGTTTGCGTTATATCAACAGTTATGGCAGAATAAATGTATGTAAATACTACATATACGTCAACTTAATATCTGCTCGAGACGCCACTGTGATAAACATGTGACGTTCAAAAACTCTAATTCGGTAGACATATTTTTATATTGAAACCAATCTCAAATCATACAACATATATCAGTATTCGATAAGTAGTTAATTAAAACATTCAGTCAGATCATAGAGATCATCACATCAACATAGTATGCTTCAGGTTCCAACTATCACTTATCCAGAAGGCGGTTAGATCGAGATAGTGTCGTCGGTTCACATCATCTGTCCACATATCTGTAGTACATGCTATTTCACGGCGTGCGATTGGTTCATGCAAAACAGCTTTTATCTTTGAGGCGAAAGACTGAAATGAGTCGATGCACACCTTCTTGATTGTATTTCTCCCATACCATATGTTGTCAATAGTTGTTTTTCCGAATTCTGCACCGATTGCAATGCACTCGGTGGCCACCTGCTTGAGACCTGAGTTTTCTACTGATCGATAGCTGCTAGAGGAACTGACAACAAACATAGCTTCAGCTCTCTTAAGACGCTCTTGAACATCCGATGTTATTCCACGCTTATTGAAAATATACCGCATCATACTAGGAGACACTTTCTTAGTCAATTCACAGGATGACGACGTAGAATTTACAGTTGACTTCTTTGGACAGTTCGATATGTGTCTTGTAAGTGTGCTCAGACCAAAGTTCTTTCGACGACCTTCACAATCAGGCTTGCCATGCTTTCTGATGCCACGATGGCAGTGGTTGCAAGCGCACCATCCCAAAATATGCTCGGATTCATTTGTAGAAGTAACTGGGCATATCAGTGACGTACTCCTCCAGACTTCATGTGTGCTGTTGTGTTTCTTGAGAATCAGTTCCTTTTTCTGAAGCATTGACGTAATCATTTCAGATGACAGTTTATCTGGGTCTAAGTTAGCCATCATCGTTGTCATGAGTGGAGCTCGTTTGTCCTAGCTGAACACAACTTCGTCTAGCAGTGATAGCAGCTTGTTGCTATAGATAGAATACAGAGGCGTGGCAGTACGGAATGACGTCACTTGATTAGATGAATTGCCCAATGATGTTGAACTGACGAGATCTGAATGTGAAATGTGACACTCAATTTGTCTACTGCAGTTGGATATCCACTATCACAGCAACAGACGTCTTGACTGATGATGGGATCACAGAAAGAGACATTCGCGGAAAAACAATGCAATTCTGTGGACGGGACAGCAAAACAAGAGGATTCTCATGCATGATAGCTTGTCTGAACTCTGGATGAAGACAAATACAGCCTAGAGGCCCCCACCATACAAACTCATCGGAGTTATTAGTGGATGTCACAGGCATTTTAAATCGACTGACCTCATCGATCCTAAGCTATCGGTCTATTTTCCATTTGTCATGTAAAATAGTAGACCGATGCAGGAAAAAGTACTCATAGAGCCTTCTAGCCACAGCTCAATTTTTGTGGTCAGATCAGCTTGCTATATGATGCTTCATTAAGTATGCAGAGGGACAATCATGCAAGCACGGTGACACCTTGAAGTAATGTTCAAACTCCTTTAGAGCAAATATTCGTTCAATTTTGAATATGTTCAATCATTTTTCAAAAATCTGAAAACTTGTTCGATGATCCTCGACCGGTTTGTCAACCGGTGACCGGTACCGGTCAACCGGTTACAACCCTGGGGCATAATAGGGGGATATGTCCAGATTTAAAAGATTAAGCTCTGAATAACTTGAGTCACCGGCACTGCTTTTCTCCCAAAGTATTCCAGATCTTAATTTTTGTCAAGTATATGCAAAGTCTCCCCTATCTATATGCCCAGCCAGGACCATTGACACTGTGATCTTTCAGTTATCAGCCGCACGTCAAGGACAGGATAAATAAACGCAGATCAACCTGCTCGACTACTTGGATATCACACGCTATTTTGGGCCATTCAATCTACACTGATGAGCTCTTGTTGGGCGAAAAACGGTGTCTACGCCTGCTAAGGAAGCAGGTGTTTCAGCTGTTTAAGGATGTGGTTATTCTTCTATTCTACATGACCAGGCAAAGTGGTGCTCTGCTGTCAATCAATCGAAACATAAAGTTAAATGAAATTGTTCACCATGCCAGCATAAAGTATATCCCTTAAGTCAACTGGGGAAGTTATCAGTTTCTACCACAAAAGTCGGTACTGTACTTACTAACCGTCCATGACGAATGATGGATGAAAATTTGCGAGTTAACAACGATTTCTTTTAGTCCATCGTCATACTTTTATATTGCAAAAGATTTTCTCTAATTTCTCTTGCTATAGAAAGCCTACACAGTATTTTGATCACTAGCATTTATCTCTGGACTTGATGAATGTACAGATTTATGTATGCTACGTAATTTTGGGAAACATCAAGTATGGAAGTCAAACGTATTTTCATTTTAAATGTTTTTCCTGGAATAATAGATTAAATTATCATTTGAAGATCAGGATAGTATCCTTAGAAGAAGATCTGTTGGAACAGATCAACTGATTAGTTGTATAACCAGCATTGATGGTTATTTGATGGGAGAAGTGTCATTAGTGAGATGTTTGGATTCAGAAGTAAACTGTTGAAGGTCTGATTTTGTGCATTTAACGTGCAAATTTAAAAATTATTTCATAAGGATTAAAATTCCTAAAATAAAGAATTTATTATTATTATTATAAACTCTATCTCTTCGTAATCATAAACTTAAAGATTCCAATGAAAGGAAGAAATTCATAGCAATGCATAGGAAGAAAGGATATACGCTGTGGAATGATTTAATACGATTTAATATAAATGATTACACTACGAAAATTTGCACAGAATTTAGACATGGAACGAACCCCTGCGCGGATGACAAATAGCAGTATGAAATTTTCATACTATGAACTGCGTATGAAATCTTCATACTATGATTTGTGTACAAAAAATATTTCACTTTCATACGTATGATCATAACCACTTACTTCCTCGCGGGCTCTGGTTGAAAATATGAAAGGACAGACTTTTATTTAAGACTAGCTTCTATTTCACAATACAGTGATCTCTATGATTATTGCTTCCATAATAAAATTTGTGCTTTCCGAAGTTTGCAATAAAGAGTTTCTTGTGATGCACATAAATGGCGAAGACTGAATATCAATATGTTTTAAACAGATTATGCAAAACCGCATTATCTTCCATTGTCAAAAGTGCGCATCATGTGTCTCGTAATGGAGTCTGCATTGCACACTTCCATTGAAATACTTCAACGCATAGATTGAAATTGCATTTGTATTTTGTTTTAATCAGGGAACCCTAGTTATATGCGTTGCGCTTGACCAGGAAGTGACATTTAAATTTCAAACCTACAAGTTGAGAATTGACATCATTACAACTTTCTATGCTCTTACGTGTTTCCATGCTGTAACACACACAAGTCGTGCAGCTTTCAACAAGGCGGCTGTCACAAAAAATGGCTTGCTGTGCTTTTGGATAGAAACAGGCTACGCATAAGCATGAGCAATAACTGCTGTGTTCCAGGATGTGTTGCAAACATCTCATGTGTGTCGGAATCATCGCCAAAGACAACGTTTCACAGGTTTCCAAAGTCAAACACAGAACTGTTAGAGAATTGGATCAGTTCATATGCCTCGAAAGTGGAAAATATTCATTTCGAATCTTTGCAAACCAGTGAAAACAACAACTTCAGATTTTGGTCTGACCATTTCGTGAAACAGGGTTTTGTCAATTTTTCGATGCACATAAGTGGCAAAGACTGAGTGTCAAAATGTTTTAAATAGATTATGCAAAACCGCATTATCTTCCATTGTCAAAAGTGCGCATCATGTGCCTCGTAATATCCCTCAAAAAAAGATAGCCTGCCTGGAAAATTGTCGTAAAGGAACAATCGAGAAAATAGAGCTGATGAACACGGAAATTTTGCCACAAGAGACTTAGTTTGTGGATTCTTATTCTGATTTGAAAGCATATGAAACGTCCGATCATTTAAATTGTATGGAATGAAAGGTTGGAAAGTTGGAATATTTACACGTCCCAAAGATATTTACAAGTCCTTGACAAGTCCTTGACTTGTAAATATTTTTTAGCAAATAGATTGTACATCTTTTTAGCAGCTAATCTTTTCTTGGGTAGACGACACTCGGAAGTGATTCACTATGAAGTCAAATAACCTCCCGTCAGCTGCCATCAACTGTAATGTTTGCAAGCTACTGAAATGTCACCGGAAGAAAGATGAACTATTTTATGCATTGAGAGATTCATTTAAAAAATAAGGATATTATTTGTAAGTGGAAAGTTGCGTGGCGATGAAGTTGCTTGATCGACGCCAGGTCTATCCATGGGTCTATCTAGCACGGGCTGTCTGTGGATTCCTTGTGAAATCGCTGAGAAATTTTTTCTAAGATGACATTTACTTTGGTTCCTACCACAAACTACAGATGATTTGCATAGAGATTTCTTGATAACTTCACGGCTTTTTCAGGCAGATGTGATAACTATACTGCATGAGAAGTACATAATAGCCGTAACTTAGAGACTTCGTAACTTAGTTTTGCCTTTTGTCATAATCATGATAATTTCAAGATCGCTACACTGCTTCTGATATATTTGGTGCGGTCTACCATCATTGCGGCACAGCATTACGATTTGTTAGATGATTCATTAGATTGTTGTAGCTAATCAGCAGAGCATTGAACGTATGGAATGCAATGTCATCTTCTAAGAGAAAAGATAGAAACGACTTCCAGAAGCGAATCCCATTCAGAAAATGGGAAAAATATTCAGCCTTTGCTACAATATGCGGAATTCTTTGATACACGGAAAAAATCTCAGCTATCAGGCTTTTCAAGGCCAACTCTCTTGAATGTAAAGCAATGCTGCAAAAATCTAGTAGAATTTATCACATAGTTGATCATAGAATGTCATTTCATAACAGTAAGCATATTTCCCGGTGTGATTATGGTGTTTTATTGTCACCGTCTTAAAAAGACACAATTATTACAAGCTTTTGAAAAATAAAATGTGATACATCCAACAATTATACTGAATTCTAAAAGACTCATCTTGTAGGGTCGATACATAGAGATTTTAGGGATGTCACTTCCTGGTCAAGCGTAGCGCCGATAACTAGGGTTACCTGGTTTTTAAGTCTACTTCAATTGTCGTTTATACTTGATGACGTCAAAAAATTTGATTGTTTCTATGGAGGCTTGAACATGCACTGATGTCCGAAAGCATTACATATTTTAAAAGGAACGTTTTATCTACATTGTATGTCAAGGGCAAGGATATCTGTCTCAGATCAGTTAGCACGCAACCAATGGAAAAAATTGAAATTTGAGCTTGAACACTTTAAAGGCCTTCAATTTTTGGTCAATTTTTTTTTTTTGAGTTACAAGCAACTTGTCCATTGCAGCATGGTGAATAAGAATACAGCGATTAGGGTTACCAGCTATTAAATCTTGACGAATGAAATTCGAAAAAAATAGCAAAATCTTCAGCCTTGTAGCCGTCTCATAGGTGGTGCAAGTGCGAAAATAGCAAAATCTTCAGCTTGTAGCCGTCTCATAGAATGGTGCAAGTGCGAAAATAGCAAAATCTTCAGCCTTGTAGCCGTCTCATAGGTGGTGCAAGTGCGAAAATAGCAAAATCTTCAGCCTTGTAGCCGTCTCATAGGTGGTGCAAGTGCGAAAATAGCAAAATCTTCAGCCATGTAGCCGTCTCATAGAATGGTGCAAGTGCGAAAATAGCAAAATCTTCAGCCATGTAGCCGTCTCATAGGTGGTGCAAGTGCGAAAATAGCAAAATCTTCAGCTTGTAGCCGTCTCATAGAATGGTGCAAGTGCGAAAATATCAAAATCTTCAGCTTGTAGCCGTCTCATAGAATGGTGCAAGTGCGAAAAAATACTATGTTGGCAGCCTAAATTGGCGACAACCCTTTCCCTTTCGTATTTCTTCAGTCGGATTCGTTGCTTGTCAGTTCTTTTAAGTTTCTATTCTATGTTATGTTGAAACCGGCGTGCGTTACTTCAAAATTTGATGCTTATGAATTACTGATTCTGATATTTTCTACCTAAATATTCTGATACCTTCAATTATGATCTATTTTTGTTATATGCTTTTCCTATAAGTCGATGCATCAGTTTTCTTAAAGAGGTTACAGAAGTAATGGATTAATCATACAACAAACATTATTTTTTGCAAACATATTGTGGATGAAATCTAATTTAGCTTATTTTCACACTAGGTGAAATCAAAAACACAACAAGTTTATAATTCTTGAATGAAATGCTGTTTGCTTTGAAGTTTCAAATAATGGAGTAGTTCATCAGGCTTATAATGCTACTGTAGCATGTGATATCTGAAACAATATATTATCATCTCATTTCCAGTCTCGCTAAAATAAGTGTTAATACTTTATTTCACAATACATTTCAAAACAAATTGAACAGCAGCATGTGTGTGCAGATGCATTTAGTTTTAGCCTAAAGCCTTATCGGTCTTGTATAATAGATGCTTTTATCTTTCAGATTTTTATGAACATTGTTGTTGCCATAAACTTGAAAGTGGACATTATTCATGACATCACGATGAATTAAAATAATCCATTGAGTGTACACTAGGACACACATACAGAATGCATCGAACATACATAGATCAAAATATTTCGATGATAGATTTGATTCCATTCTTCTCTTCACTGCGCATGTCTGCTGTCAAACCAGTTCGTTAGATAAAACTGTCACTTCTTCATAGTACCAGTCAAGTGTCACAAAACCAACAATACACGAGTTTCATTGACGATTTGATGAGAATAGCAAATTGATCAGTTTGATTTGGTAATTCCAAGTAGCAAGTACACTTTTCATCTTTGAATGACCATCTCAATGCTTGAAAGCAGAAGTCACCACTGAAATCCGTGCAGATGTTTGCACACTCATCTGAAATCCTGTGAGCAACGAAATGTTTTGATGTCATGATTACTTGATGAGACTGGATATCTTCTTTCCGAACAGCAAAACACTGAATGCTGACACTAATTCCGAGAAACGAAGAGGATAAGAAAGTCAACGATCACGCGGTGATCATGTGACACTAGGATTTCTTAGAAATAGGAGTTCTATTGATGATGTGCTGTCTGCTTCTATCAACAGTAAAAGGAAAACCTTCAACCATTGATAGCACAGTAGCTGTAAATTGACGGTTAGATATCGTTAAATTTCATGTGTCGTGGCATAGACATTGTCGTGGCATTAAGCAACATAAATGATCAATTTGACTCAATGCGGCAACGCAACAACTAGCGGATGTCAAATAAATTAAGAGCTTCCTAATGAGATGGTCAGACGACAGTACTTGGAAGTTGGACGAGCAGCCAAAAATTCTGTAGCGAAACTCTTCGCTTTGCAAGCTAGGTCAATGAATATAAATTTTTTCAATGTATACAAAATTATGTCAATTGTGGATTATAAATTATGCAGATCTACTGAAAATAAAAAAAGATTTTTGTTCAAGATATTTCCAATATTCAAAAGTCCATCATGCCAAGTTGTTGGTGTGAACAGGACCGAATCAACGGTCGAACCGTGTAGCTGGTGACCAAATAGACAAGATTGTCGAACCGTGGTTTTTCCCTCCGTCAACTTATACAAGAAGCCACGTATTCAATCTTTAAAGACACATTCTTTGATGAAAAGGTCAACATGTACAATATAGAAATCAACCGAATGCAACAAAAGCCTACTGCTTGGATTAGTTCTGAATACAGGTTTCCAAAGGTGAATAGCATAGAATCCAAAAGAGGTTATACAAACTCTGATAGGCTAACAGTCAGTACTTCGTGGAGAAACGTCAAAAAATCTACTGCTTATCCGTTTATTCCATCCATCCAATCAAGTTCGAGCATAGCTTCACGCTAGATTGAAAAGCTACTCTCTATGGTAGCGGCGTAGGTTTTGAAAATAGATGCAATCGAGATTGAAGCCGGATTCAACCCTGATTCAATCTGGATTGGCTTTGCATCTAGCTTCAAAACTGCCTTATAATCGTAATTGAATTTCAAGTATGAATTCACCTTAAATTGGTAAATTCTTCATGGAAATCTCATGCAATGCCGTCGATATCTACGATCCCACAACAAATAGGCAGATTTTTGACAACTATAAAATTCGGATGGTCATTGTTTCTGAGGATCCTGTGAAATGTAATGTTACTTACGCAACTCGTGCAAAGATCTTAATTGCATTATTCTTGATCTCGAAAAATGCAACAAAGACGGATACTTCGCACTTTTTGCGCAAATATTTCGGTTGGATTGAATACTTAAATTGTGTAGCTGCACATCCTTATGAGGTGTAGGTAGATTGAATTAAGATGATTACATTCATGTGTGTACAGGACTCTAGCCTACGTCCACATCTGGATCCCCTCTGGATCCATCTGGATTTATCATGAACTCATTCGACCCCATTATTGTTCGTTGTGATTTGAGGAAATACAGGGTGTCCCAAAATTAGCGCAGCTTTTAATTTCCATGTTAGAACGACTTTTAGCGCTCGAAAATCATTTTCTTCATGAAAAATAACGTGTGATTATCATGAGGTTTTAGTATTTGCAGCGAATATTCAAAGTATCGTCCATCTTCAGATAATGAGACATTCACACTTCTTAGATGCTGTAAACAGCATTTGTGATTTCTTCATTATTGGTTTTCATCAAACTTTGTACCGATTTTGTCTTCGGTTCGTCAATAGTTTTAGGCTTTCGATTATATGATACTAGTAAGGCCCCCGGACTTCGTCCAGGATTTATATGCATAAGTATGTTAAATTAAGACAGTGCTAGTTACATTGTTGCATACCAAGTTTACCAACTCACCTTTAGGACAGAATTTCGGGATATACAATACTTCGGGCACGACCCTCCGGAGATTTTATGTTCACAGACGATTTAGAACAGCATCTCGATAAGGCAACATATAACATGCCGTGAGTAAATCCGGATTAAAGTTCTCAACGCTGTAGTGAAGAGCCGGGTTGTTAGTAGGTCTACATATTACTTTTCTTTTACGGGGTTGTGGTGCCCTAGGGGAAATCGTTCTACGTCTCTTAGGCATGATGATGCAACTTGAATAATAATACTTGGATTAATACTTAAATGAATAACATAACATGAGGAAATTCCTATACATGTACCATCGTATTCGCCTACACTGATTGGCTGTCTTACTATTTAGATCGCGTTCTCATTGGCTGTTGCTGAATCCGCCGTGAAACATTAGAAGCAATGAGACGTATGTATAGCGAGCCAATTTTTGAAAGCAAAGAGGAGTTCATTTGTAAATTTAATGTAGTTACTTGTGTAATTAATATTTTTTCGTTAAAAATTTGCACAAAAGTCTACTTTTCTCTGTAATTATGATACTTTGGGAAATGAGACCGGGCGGTTTTAAGTAGAAATCTTTTGTTCCATTAAATGGCAGCATCATATTGGCGCAAAGTTTCATGGTTTAGGAGGAGTTTGTCGGCGTTTTGCATTTTATATATAAGATAACCTGTCCTTCAATACCACCCAAAGCCGGAAATCTCATGGCGAAAGATCACGGAATCTTGCCGACCAAAATGTCTCAAAGCCGCGTCTAATTAGGTCGAAGAAATTAGGGCTCTCTTAAAATTACGGTAGCATGACGAGGAAAGTAAGGTGGTGTTTTATCTTATTGGAAAGTCGCTGTGGAATAGCAATCATTTTTTCAATTGACATTGTGGGAAAAAGTCATTCTTCGGGATTTAATTGTAATTATGGCCGTTGACATTGTTGGATGAAAAAACAACTCAAATTTGTGCTATTGAGATAAGGTTGATTATATCACAACACGTGATGAATGGAGGGAACGAGTCAAACTCATGGTGGACTTTTCACTTGCCCGGGTGATGCGAGTCATTTAGTGAAAATATTGCTTCATCACCTCAAATAATTCTGGGTACTAATTCTGCATTGCTTATTGACCATTGACCGAATCTTATTCGGTTATTTTCATCTTCCGCAGTGATTGCCTGATGCAAAGAGCTGGCATCAAGATGAAGTCCTAATTTGTCTTTCAGTGTTCTATGAAAATTGATCTCGGAATTTTAGTCAGAAAAGCAAGTGTCGCGGCTGGACAAGTTCCAAGAGTTCGATGATTGAGCGACATCACACTTGCACCCTCTTCAGTGACAATCACACGATTTTCCTCTTCGAGCCTTTTGTCTTTTCCAGGGGCATCGAGAAGACTGCAAGTCTTTCTAAATTTTGAAATTAGACTTGTGATGCTACAGTGACGCTCCAAATGGATCTCTTCATCTTACATGCACATAAAGTTTGTTCTTTCATTTGCATAAAGCAGTTGAACAATTTGTACGCGAGTTGACAAATTTTTCCTGATTCCTGACTCAATGATAACTTGCAATTTACCTTCCATGAACTTTTTGATGACAGCTAAAATTTATCTTTGTGATGAATGCTCAGAACCTTTGTCAAAAGTATCTGGTGCGCTATTTCATAGCTGACCAATCACAGAAGCCGTATCATTCGTGGCACGCATGACGCAACATTGTGTTCATTAGATGTGCTTTTGATACTTTTATTACTAGCTCATACATATTATAGGGCTATTGATATAAATGGTGATATCACTGGCCGAACATGAATGAATTTTTGAATTATTTCTTAAAATACTGAAACCTAATGACAATTCTTTCCGTTTCTCATCACACATATCATCATTTAGCGTAAAATCTTATTCTGACGGCAAAATCAAAAACTGCACTAATTTTGGGACACCCTGTATATGATGGTCTGCTACTTTTAACATACATGTCATATTGCTCGCGGGTTGAAAGTTAGAATTGTGGGAAGCCATTATTCTTGGAAGAGAACTCGGCGACTGATGCGAACAGGGAGAGATATGCGTGTTACAGCTGCTGTATCACGTAGCAATGATGGAAATTATCATGAGTGTACCCCGCTGTTAACCTGAATTTACATAGCGACCAAAATATTAGCTAAAAAGAGATAAGTGAAATATCAATATGGGATCCAGCCAGGAAAGGGAACGTGGTTGGTTCATAAAATGTCATAATATATACAGACTTTCTAGTGCTTTGTGTTGCAAGGAGCAAATTTTCAGAGCAAAGAGCTATTTGGGTGCTGCCTTGCTCTTCGCTATACTAAAAAATATTCGACTGTAGATTTAGAAGTCGTCTATGCTTAATGAAGTACAGGTTAAAGCAAAGGTCATGGTTACAGGACTAAGGCTCATAGTTGGTATATGAGTCATCTTTACAGGGTTAGTCAAGCATCAAAAGTATTGCAACTAATTAATTCAACTGATTGTTATCGTATAATTGATTATCATAATCGCATTGATTGATTGTCGAATCCAAAAAAATGCAATTAATTGATTGGAGTCATCGATATTGATTGACTGGTCTGTATGCATCAAATTTTATGATTTATACTTTCGTAAACCTGTCCATGTGCAGGAGGGTCATCCGCGTAGTAACGGTCGTCGGAAATTTATGTTTTTAAAATATTTCTCAATGACTTGACTAGCTAGGAACTGAATGTTCACCACTATATATTCTATAGGCTATCACACAATGCTGAAGAGAAAATCCGTCACCAATCTGCATTGACCATCAAGCTACAGTTTACTTTATCCGGCAAAGGTCGTCGGAGAGATAAAGTAATTAAATTTCAAAAATAAAATTTGGTTAAATTTTCTATCT
This sequence comes from Prostheceraeus crozeri, assembly GCA_907163375.1. Taxonomy (NCBI): domain Eukaryota; kingdom Metazoa; phylum Platyhelminthes; order Polycladida; family Euryleptidae; genus Prostheceraeus; species Prostheceraeus crozeri. The sequence goes on from CAJQUW010015688.1 coordinate 212,794, forward strand.
ATGTGAACGAACTGTATCCAACGGATTATGCATGTTGTATTCACTACTACTCTAGTCTACAACATCCCTGTAGTGACTTCTTGAAATTTTGGATTTATGCCTAGATATGTGAAGTAGCACGTTGTAACGGTCGTCGAGTTGTGATGCTCAACGGTCGTCGGATAAAATGTTATTCACGTAATTGCTAAAAAGTACCTTGTCAAATAGTGTATACAGTTTGTCTGTTTAGTTAAAAGAGGCATGGCAGTAATGAAACTAAGACCTGTATTAATTCAAGAGTTGGCATGCACAAATAAAATCCACATAATCGAACGCATTCGAATTTTCACTTTGAGTCTTAAAATTTGAAAGCATCACCACGGTTAGTTGTTGGAATGGGTGGTTTCAACTTGTGCCAGATTTCATCACGACCGAATTCAGGACAGCGATAATACCCCAGAGCCCTAGCTGGAACCATATGCAGTTAAGCACTTCCTTAGTCTCAGCGTGGATCTCTGTGACGTGTCCGGAAAGTGGTTGCAATCATGCTCCACCAGGACCGATCTACTCGCACACCAATGGCTCGCAACGATCTAACGGATCTTTATGCTTTGTATCTTGTCCCCTCCTCTTCCGGTGTCCCTTTTGCACTACAGTACTAACAACGATGGCTGACTGAACGGTGATGTTTGATACAAACACGTCGTTCATTTGTCGTCAGCAGATTTTGTATCTTTGTATTGCGAAGAATTCCAAGAAATCATTGGATTTTTAGATATGACATACCCATGATTGTCAATGATGACGAATCACATGATGAATCAAAGATAGGAATTTTGCATTGGAAATAAGCGCATTGTGGTGGATATCGCACTCTGATTAATAGTAACGGTCGTCGGAAAAATGATTTCCGTTGCAGGTTCTGTATACATTAGAACTGTATGTTTGTAATGCAACACAATGCAGATAGGACGTATGCGAGATAGGCTACATGCATGTATTCTGATCTAACGCTGTCCTCATAATAATAATAGTAGTGTTTATTTGTCAAAAGTAATGAAAATCGCAATTTACAAAGAATCACACAAAATGTCACATTGCTAATAGCAAAATTATACTACTGAAATACAATATCATTTCAAAAGAATAGAGAGATAAAAAGTTCACATTGTCGTAGATCTTTAGACATACATGTACAATATCCTTTGACATTTTATTATCTGTAATTCATGATCGTGGAAGTACGAGGAAAGAATGAGTATTTATATTTTTCAGTTCGGGTCAGTTTTAATCGAAAATGCTTAGAATGATGTAAGCGCTCAGGTATGTATTTATGGAGGACGTGCTTTTTGTTAAAAGCCACTTTAAAAAGCTTCAGGATGATCAATTCACGACGGCATTGGAGAAAATTTCTAGCGTAGCAAAGTTGATTGTTTGCTTGCTTGCAGCGATTATTTTCCACAAGATTTCCATGTATAAGTTTGAAGGCCCGATAATCAATACTTTGTATCTTCTTACTAAGTCGCGTAGGTAAATGCACAAAAGTCGGACAAGCATATTCTAATATCGATTGAATGATGCCGGTATACACAAGTTTTAAATCACTCACTCACAAGGTGCTTCAGCTTACGCAAGACAAAGAATCAACGGTTGCACTGTTTGACCACATTTGCAGCATGATGATCCCATGTTAGCCTGCTATTCAGGGTGACACCGAGAATGTCATTTTACTTACTACAGGCAACGGCAATTGACCACAAACATCCAAGCTATTCCGTTGACATAGTAAAATTTTTGATTTTTCTCTTTATGGAGATGTTGTTTTCAGTACACAACTCTTCAGTATTGTTGAGTTCAATTTGAATTTCATCAAGGTTGCCGTTGCGTTTGATCAGTAGGATTGAATAAATGTCGTCCATATATTTTACTTGCTTTGTTGTGGGAAGCTTAGGTCTTATATCACTTGTGAAGACTGAAAACAACGGGCCAATTACTGAGGCCTCAGGAATGCCTCTTCTCATAACTTTTGGAAGTGAATGCGATCCTTTCACCTTTACTTTCAAATATCTGTTTCGAAGGTAGGAGAATATAGCCACTGGATAAATCCTCTTGGGAAGCTCAATTCTTGCATCTTTAATATCAGCAGTTTCTAATTGATGGAATCGAAGGCTGAGGTCATGTCCAAAGAAATTACGACCATTCCATTAGTCGTCAAGTCATCATAATTTGCCAGAGCATTCTCGACTAAGTCAATCAATGCTGAAGTTGTTGAGCATTTCGGCTTAAATCCATGTTGGTTATCACTACGGCCGTGCGAGTGAGTTTTCAATATCCTTGAAAATCGGACAGCGAGAAGGACCTCCACACACTGTTTTACAGACTTCTGTCCTGTGATGTTGATTACTCTAACTTGTAGTTTGTTGTTAAGCGATTTCTTCTACTGAGCCATGGCCAGGCGAGCGTCGAACGAAGCTTTTTGTTAACAGAGTGACATCGAAAGTGAAGCTTCTTCCTGAGAATTTGATCTCGTCGGATTATCAAAGATCATATTTTTCCGTTGGAGGTGTCCAAAATGTTCTAATATATTCAGAACTGCTGAAAAGCGTGGCGATGTCACATCGCAGATACAAAGAGGAACTTGAAGTAAGGAAGAGGCAAAATGTACACTCAGAAGAAGAGGGATAAGGAAGAAGTGGAAGTTCTCAAGAGATGGAAGCACTCTATGTCATCTGACATCGAGAATTTAGAAGAGAAGGCACATGCGTTGACCGAAAAAGCTAGTGTCAATGGGTCAACTGAGCTATATCAGGTAGCTCATAGTCATGCTCTCACAACTAGAGCCCAAAACACTCAAGGAAACAGTGTTGAAGCTTCAGAAAGAAATTGAAGCGAAAGGACGATAAATACACACATAGGTTATTGTTTTCATTTATTTTCTACTCTTAAGTATTTTATAACTTTTCCTATATGCAGTTCGCAATAATTGTTTGAAGTTTTTTATCATTTATCAAATTTTCGTAATTTTTGTATGTAACGTTATTAGACTTAATCGACCTTTTTCCTTGTGTTTTCTGTGTATGTTTTTATTATTTATATCAACAATAATCTTAAGGATCTACACAATCATACACTACGTAATTGTACATAAGTTTTGTCATCTCATGTAGTATTCATCACATGTACATATTTCTGCTAATAAAAGCCCGCACTCATGAAAGCGCATATGATAAGAATAAAAACATAGCGATAATAGTCAGCTGATAATACAATTAACAGTCCTCTTCAGTGCAAAGCCTCCACATATAAATCATTAAAGAAATAGACGCCCTGGACCTTATAATAAAAGGAAAACAATGCAATCAGGCACTTGTATACATTGCATCTTCTTGGAATTTTTGTTTGACTATTGACTTGACAGTTATCTTTTTATTACAAATAAAATCATTCCGTTCTTTATTCTTCATGTACTAATTACAAGTAAGTGAATTGCACATATACAACTACAAACAAGGCCACGATTATTCTGTATGGTATTAGACATCATTTATGACTCCGGGATATTTCTGGAATTTAGATTTTGGAATTGGGTGGCAACCCTGTAAAGGTTAAACTCTGCTAATGTTTGATATTGATTGGCGTAAGGGTCTTCACAAATTCAAAAGAAAATGTTTTTTGGTCAGAAATGACAGGCAGGGTCTTGACGTTTGCTTTCGTCACGTACATACCGTAACGCATGGAATTGCCCAATTACGCCTGTTGTTGAACTACTTGATAAAAGAGTTCCTTCCACAGATAATTCGTGGTGCGGAGGTCAGCGAATACTGACAGGAGAAGAAGGCTTCATTGAAAGCCGCGGAGTGGATAAGTTTGCGAATAGGATTCGTTATTGTGAGTGGATCATTCAGATACAGGAGCCGAAGACTCTTGCTCTTCGCTTTGGAGAAGATTTCTTTGTGGACCCTTCAAAGCACAATCTGACGATAATGTATGAACATAATGGAAATCGGAGAGTGGAGAATCTAAGTGGAAGAACAACTCCATCCGTCATTAACGCAACGGGTCGGAGTTTGAAACTGATCATCGAACGTGTTGACAATGTTGAGACGAAATTCAAAATTTTCTACAAACAGACAATTGATTCCGTCAAACAGAAAAGTAAGTAGATACTGCATTTCTAATTTGAAATAATAGTAGTTTTCGAGTTTAATTCCAACAAATTTAAAACAATGATTTTTTGCTGTATCAATAGGATTGCTTCGGGAGTAACGCTGGACTCGGCGTGATTCCTTTGCTTTTCTTTTAGGTGGCTGCTTCAGTAATATAGGAATTATAGCTATCTGTCAAGGGCATGAATTGGAAGATATTCGATGGCGCGCAACGTCACCCGCCGCGTTTCACCTATACACAGGCAGCATCAAGGGTTAGATGGTCGATGCTCAAGTGGGTATACATAAATTGGTGTGTGAAAGCAGCTGATATAGTCATCTCATCTTTTTACTTTTGACATGGTCAGGATTAAGTCACCCTGATCATAACCGCTGTTTACTGTTATTGCGAAATGAAAGTATAATTTGTGCAGCAAGCCTCATTCTGGCATACGTTTACGCAAAGATGACTGGGTGTCGAATTACGTAAAAGATAATTCTTTAAAAAGTTAGTTTCGAAAAATTGTAAAATATAATGAAAAATAGAAGTAGTGAAAACTGTGCCCTACTTGCCAGGGATAGGTACATGGATAGGTACATGTAAAGTTTAGTGTTATCAATAGGTACATGGATAGGTACATGTAAAGTTTAGTGTTGTCAATAGGAACATGGATAGGTACATGGATAGGTACATGTATACTTTAGTTATCGATAGGCACATGGATAGGTACATGTATAATTCAGTGTTATCAATAGGAACTTGTATGAGATCTGTTTTACTGGATAGGTACATGTGTTTGGTACACTGTGTTTCGGAACGTCTATGATCGAACTTGTGTGGTTTGGTTCTGAGCACTTGGGTACGTACCGATAGACGTCCGTTGTTTGATTTTGAATGGGTTTGCTCAATTGCGACTATTGTGACTATTGCAACCATTGTAATCAAGATGACACATTGATTTTCCTTTTACGTAGACAAACTATGCTATAAATATGAGATAGTTTTTGATGGCATACATAATGATGACTAGTATCCCAACGTCGTGGGTTGTCGCAAGAGACCTTGGATATTCGTTCAAAGCCATAGAAACTGTAACAAATCTCAGTGAAAATATCAACGCTGGTGATTTAGTTGATCGACTAATGGATCTAGATGAGCATGCTATGAATCACAATTTGGATCGTAGGTGGATAGAGGATTTCTCCATGCTACACTGCAATGATAGTGAAATTAGGAGGATCAAATTGGAACGATATGGAAAGAAGGAGACATCTGACAGTGTTTTAATAAAAAGTTCTCCCAATAAAAGTGACTTCAGAAGGAAATTAGAACAAGAGACATTTAAATTATTATGTGAACGGAACTGCGTTAAATGTTTTAAACAGGAACGATCCCTTCTCTTTTTGCCATGTTGTCATAGCGTTATGTGTTCTACATGTTATGTACCCTTTGAAACTTCATCTTGTCCCCTTTGCGATGAAGAAATATCTTCAACAGTCACTGTATATCGTACATGATGAGTCATCATGCAGGTCTGTGATTGGTCACTATTGTGTCTTTGTTTGACTTTTCTATATAAGGAGGACATTGTACCGTTCTATTTCAAGCATAATTTGAGGCTAATACAATGTCAATCAGCATGTCGTTCACTACCAACATTCCCATTTCAATAATTTACCGAAGTCAACTCTTCACGGGCAATATATTTTATTCTGCCGTGAATATAACTGGCTATAAAGCGGATTTGGTGGATCTGATGGAGGAAATAGTGAAGTATTTCCGCTGCGGAGAGGACGTTGTGGTGCAGAGAATGTTGATGAGAGTCGTGAACAACGCTCTTACACGAGTTGCAAGATTCTGGCTCAACGAAGTATTTCGCCCACTATCTCAAACGGAGATTGTACCGGAATACTCTCGCTGTTGGTGCACCAGTATCCAACGGAAACTCAACACATGTCTCCATGACATTATCACCTCCAGCTACTATGACGAGAAGGGTGACAAATGCAAACTGGACTTGTTCAGTGGACCGCCATCAGTAAGCATCAATGTGGCTGCTCAAGGACATTCTGAGGTAATCAGTTTGCGGGCATACTATGCCAATATTTTAAAGACTTTCCATTCAAAGCCCTGCTGTATGTGCTGTCCAATTTCAAAACATCTAATGAAAGACATTGAGCAGCTCATAACTGCTACAAATCAGACTCTAGCCGATGTGAGTGTATATCAGTTTCCCTCTACAGCTTGTTAAGTGTTTTATGTAATTTTATAAGTACCAGCAACAAACTCTGTGTGAATGCTTGTAAACTTTTGTATATAATGTTGTAAGTACTAAGCAAAAATTGTAATTGTATTATCTATTTCCATATTAGAATAAAAATGTCTGTAAAACGGAAGGCATCTTCTCGTCAATCGAAACGGTCTTTCAAACCTTCAAGTCAGTTTAAAAAGGCGTTGCGAAAGTTAAACAGGATACATGATAATAAGAAGAAGTGTAAATTGATTCAAAATTCAAGTGATGATTTCATTCGTGATTTAGCTTTTGCAATACACAAATGTCTACCTATTTACAAGCCTCTGTTGAATGCTGGCTCTTTGAATAGCATTAAAAAGTTTTCAAATCCAAGGAGTAGTGATAAGAAAAGGCGAAACTTAATTCAGCGCGGTGGTGGTGGGTTTCTAAGTATGTTAAATGATATTGGAAACAGTATTAATGGTGTAATCAATAGTCCGCTTGGAAGGATTGCAGCAACTGCTGCAATGTTAATATAAGGTTAGCGAATGATAAAGTGACACGTCATCACTTTGATTGATGAGTCATATATAGGTGTATATAAGGAAGACGCTTTAATGATATTTTACCACTTTCAAGTGACAATTCATTTGCGCTGGTTGAAAGCTCCGAATTAGTACTTGTTGAAACATGACTCAGAAAATGTATACAATCAGAGAGGAAGGTGACGCTTTTGAGCAAGATCTCTTGAAGCTTCGTCCGACACGAAAGGTGCAAGGGATTGGAAATACGTTCTACTTTCAAACCTTGAATTATGGTGATGATGGCTTTTATCTTCAAGTTCCATTCTTCCACAGTAATGGTATGTCTACATCAGGGTATAGCAATATGAGACAAATGCGAGTGACTTTTCCAAACTGGCAACAGGTGATTCTTAAAACTATTGACTCTTTCGAGAAAGAATGTGTTGAGCTGCCTGAAAGTGCTCCCACTCATTGGAGAAAGGCATTAGAGGAAGGAGTTGGTTATAAGGAATTGCCGGAATTCGATACACTGTTTTTAAAACTATCTGATCATTTTCAAGCATTCGATCTCTTTACAAACGCGATGGAATGTGAGGATCTCAAACGGGGCCGCTATATGGGCTTAGTTCACGTTACCGGACTTTATATTGGCTCACATGGTTCGACTGGTAAAGTCGCATCTTTACAAATGAAGGTTCTTCAACTAGTCTATGAACCACTACCAATTGATAAATGTTTGATTAACATTGATAAGACTGCTTCAAGTGATGGGAAGGAAGAGACCAAAAAGCGAGGTCGGAAATCTAAAGATGGGAATCCTAAATTGAAGTTGAAGCGCCAAGATGCTGACTTGAAAACTTTCTATAATCCTAATTGTGATGAGGAAACACAAATGTTTTAATTTGTAAATGTTTTAATTTGTAAATGTAACTTGAAAGTTTCTATTCTGAATGTAAATAAACTTGATCTGGAACATGTGTCTGTTTTGTTGTTCTAAGCAAAATTAGCGGGATGATGAGTTTAATGTTAATGGAATTATAAGATGACAGATTTTCGTCTATTCACTGATCGCACAATGTGTGTCGCTGGACCAAGTCAGTCCGGTAAAACTACATTTGTAACTGAATTGCTACAATATAGAAATGAAATGTTTAACAAGGAAATTAAGAGAGTCAAATGGTATTATGGAATATTTCAACCACAACTACATTCTGCACTTCGCCAGAAAGGTTATGAGGTGAAGCAAGGGTTGCCATCAACTGAGGATATCAAAGCAGGTGACTTACTAGTATTAGATGATCTATTACGAGAAAGCAAATCTTCAAAGGATGTAACTGAAATGTTCATTCAAACTGCACATCATAGGGAAGCTTTTATTATCTACATCACCCAAAACATCTTCGATGGAGGGAAAGAGCAAAGAACTAGAAGTTTGAATACACATTATTTGGCAATATTTAAAAATCCAAGAGATAGCAGTCAGATACATCATCTCAGTAGACAGATATTACCTCAACAACCTAAAGTACTTTCAAAAATATATGAAGATGTAACAAAGAAACCACATGGTTATCTATTTATTGATCTAACCCAGGAATGTCCGGAACGACTTCGATTTCGAACAAATATCATACCTAATTCCGCTGAACCAATGACAGTTTTCTCGGTTCACAGTTAGTTTTAAGCAATGTACTTTGTTGCCTTATTATTTTCAAACATGTCGTATTCAAAGATGGTAGTCATTCCTCAAGAGGAGTATGTACAATTGACTACATTACAAAGTGCACAGGAAGTCAAAAATATAGATCAACCTATTACGAATCAACTTAAGGAACTAACACAAAAGGATATGGAAATTCAGAAGATTAAGGATCCCTATCGACGAATGCAGTTAGCAGCTGAAAACATTGACGAGAGGCGACAGATTCGTGACAAGTTGCGACGATTTATAACCTTGTCAACACCTCGACCATATCGTGTGCGCGCTGAGCGATTATTTGACTTCATTGATCCACATGTGAAGTTCAATGAGAGAGGGGAGATAATAGATGAAACAACTGGTGATGTTATTAGAAATAGTCACATAGATGACCTTCTACAATATGCTGTCAGAGATGTAAGGCGAAAACTAGGTGCACCACAAGGGTGGTCATATTTTCAGAAAATTTTATCTGATCAAAATGTACCTCACAATATTATTGGAGGACCGACTGTGAATGAATTGGATAAGGGTCACTTACAAGATGGATCAAAGAGTAAAACACCCACGATGGCGGTCAAGCGAGAGCTTGCAGATCCCGATGATCTGCAACCAAAAAGAGCTACTAGGCGCTCAATGCGTGTTGCGAAGGAGTATAGTAAATATTAAGCAAATATGAATTAAGCCTTGCCTCTCTCATATTATGTCGTTACAAAAATTTTGCTGTTGTTTGAAATCTGCGCTCGAAGGTAAAGGAGAAGAGGGCATAGAGGTTGATATCAATTGTGTTAGCAGTTGCTGTGCGAGTAATACGCGTGCAAATCAGAACAAAGACGATGAGTACAGCAGTGAAACTCAGAAAGATTTATTACGACTTAAATCATCCCGCAAGTTTCAGTCGTCCGGAGGTTCTAGCTCGTGCAGCAGGTGTGGGAATAGAGAAAGTCAAGAAGTGGTTGAGGAGTCAACCGACTTACACTCTTCACAAAAATGCGAGAAAGCGGTTTCCAACAAGAAAATATGTTGTTAACAATATAGATAGTCAATGGCAAGCGGACTTGGCTGACATGCAACAGATATCACAGTACAATGATGGCTATAAATACATCTTAACCGTAATAGATATTTTATCTCGCTATGCTTGGGCACGTGCGCTGAAATCTAAACGAGGACCAGAAGTTGAAGCGGCTTTTCAGAGCATTTTCGATGAGGGGCGTGTTCCGCAAAGAATACAGACCGATCAAGGGAAGGAATTCGAAAACTCTCATGTTCGAAGTCTCCTTAAAAGTCATAATGTGGAATTGTTTAGTGTCAAAAGTGCTTATAAAGCTGCCATGGTTGAGAGGTTCAATCGCACACTGAAGACAAAAATATGGCGCTATTTCACTGCAAAAAATACACATGTTTGGGTAGGTGAGCTGCAGAAATTTGTTAAGAATTACAATGAAAGCTACCATCGAATCATTAAGATGAAACCTGTTGATGTTACCCCAGATAATGCGATGGATGTATGGCTTCGATTGTATGATAAGAAAGCGAAAAACATTTCCAATGAAAAGAAAATTAATGTTGGTGATAGAGTTCGGATTTCAAAGGTTAAGTCTACATTTGAGAAGGGGTATCTACCTAATTGGACTGAAGAAGAGTTTTTTGTGGATGAAGTAAATACAAAATTTAGACCCACCATGTATAAATTAATAGATTACCATGGCAATCCAATTGAAGGAAAATTTTACTCTTATGAATTGCAAGTAGTAGACAGAAGTGAAGAGGTGTATATGATTGATAAAATAATTAGGAGGAAAGGTCATGGCAATCAAAGGAAATATCTAGTTAAATGGAAAGGATATCCTGATTCATTCAATAGCTGGATAACGCATCAGGATCTACAAAATGTGGAGATGGGAGACACTCGTAACTTTTAAGCTAATATAGCATGTGACTTCTTCCATATATGACTTTAACATGTCTACTAACTTCAATATCATTCTTCCAAGCAATAGCAACCCCAAGATATTCCCAAGTAACAAACCATCTCTATACTCTGTTGAATTCGCTAATCCAATTACTCTGCATGGACCCCATGAAGTTGCTCTAACTGAAATTACTTATTACAACGATATCAGTTTGCTAAAGAACAACTATTTTGAATTACATAAAGAAGTGCGAGAGAAGGATGATTGCTTTCGCATATTTCAAAATAGTCTACATGGTACATGGGCTTTTCATCATCTAACTTTACATCCTTTTTCAACATCTTTACCATCTGTTCAAAACATGATTAAAATTCAAAAGGCATTTGCAACGTCAACTTTTGATTCTAAGGTTCCCACAATGAGCTTGCAAGATACAGAAAAGGAAATCGGTAGAATGTTTGAACGAATAAATGATCTCTTCAAGCTGACTTTGAATAAATTCTACAAACCAGTCATAAAGGGGTCAACAAAATTGATGAAGGAAGGGAAGCATGTTCTTCTTGTATTAGGTAAGGATTTGAGTCATACTTTTGGGTATTCCAGAACAACTTTCTCATCAAGGTATTGGTACAATGGACGTGGGTGGAATTCGGAGAGGAAAGTCACTGATTTTAAATGTAGAATTGTGCCATTGTATGCATTACAAAAAAGGAGCATCCGAGTAAAAAATAAATTTGAGGTCATTAGAAGTGTTGAAGACTTTGCAAGAAAGTTTCAAGGATCAGTGCCAGAAACGTTAATGACTTGTGAATATAAGAAAGAGAAAGTAACTTTATTTACTGTTGAAACGGAGGCAGAATTTATTGTTTTTACTAAAAAGACACCATTGGAAAAGTCTGAGTCCGCTGTTATTGAATTTGGATCTGAAATGATTGGGATGTTTAAGGGCCTTGAAAGCGCACCTTGGTTGACAGAATTAAATGATACATTCAAGGTTCAATTGTCCTCTTCTAAACTCAAAGCATCAACAAATGCTTCATGGGATATCCACGTATACAGCGAAGACATATCGGGTGATGAATTGTCTACTTCCAGTGAACTTGTAAAAAGAGTTAATTTGAACATTGAAAGCTTGAAAACGCCATCTGAATTGTGTACAAAGTTAAATGAGTTTGGTGTAGATTACCTTGATGCAGATGAATATCACTTTTCTTATGACCCACATAAGAAACGCATGATTCTAAAGGTAGGGAAGAACTCTCTTATCAAGCTGGATAGCGTGTTAACGACCACATTGGGATTCTCAAAATCAACTATTTATGAAGGTACATCAATAGGCGATACAGCCCCATCACTAGAGCGTGATATAAGTAACTTATACGTCTATTGTAACATTATTGAATATACAAGGGTTGGCGACATTGAGGCCCCACTTCTGCGCACATTTCCTCTCTCATCCGTAAGGAAGCAACTAATCAATCGAGAATTTTTTAACACAATGTATCTACCAATCAGCCGAAATTTCATCAATAGAATTGACATATCAATTCATGATGATGCAGGAGAAGTAGTACCGTTCTGTGGTGGTGTTACTGTTTTGACCCTACATATTAGGTCACGAGAATAAGGCTTTACGCTATTGTGACTTCCATAGTTATTCAATAGTCATAATGACAGGCATTTACAGTAGACCATCATATCAGAGCGGTTATCCCGTGTTTGTTGGAGGTAGACGACAAGTTGGAGGAGGCATATTTGGTGCACTAAGACGTATGGTTCTTCCAACACTCAAAAAGTATGGCGTACCAATCATGAAGCGTGTTGGAAGCAGGGCTTTAGATTTTGGTGCAAATGTTGCAGCTGATGCGCTTCAAGGTGAGGATATCGGTGAATCTATGAAAATGCGCGCGCAGCAATCTGCCATAGACGCATTAGATGATTTAACAAAGACGAGACGTACAGTTCGGAAGAAGCGTAGGAAGTCAAGACAAGTTGGATCAGGCCGAGTTACTAAGCAAAGACGCAGGAAAAGTAAAAAGCCGACTAGAGCAGCACGTTCTAAATCTAGACGTCGAGTGAAAACAAGAAAGCGCAAACGAAATTCCACAGCTACTAGAAACAAGTCAAAACGAAGGAAGACAACATATTTGTAGAGCTAATACGATGCAGAGTATCAATTCGGCTTTGTGTTTCTTCGATTCTCCCCCTCATCAGACAGACATCATCTCCTCAACAATTGTAGACATAGTCTCCACAACAAATATCGATGGTAACCAGCAGCCTATTCAGTTTGATATACCTGCCAATCCTCAAGATTATATTGACTGTCAATCCATTGATTTAGAGTTGTGTATACAAATTAAGAAGACTGATGGTACAAATATCGATTCATCCAAGGATAAAGTGGGGTTAGCAAATCTTCCTATTGCCAGTCTGTTCTCAGATGTGTATCTAATATTGAATGACAAACAGATTGAAGGAGGGGATCGAGCATATCCATATGGAGCATATATACATACAATGACTCAATTTCAAAAGCAAGCTAAACAGTCACACTTGCAAGTTTCTGGGTGGTATGATGATCAGCAAGGGAAATTTGATGATGTCTCAAATACAGGGTTGAAAAGACGAATGGATTTAACAGCGGATTCAAAGGAATTATACTTGAAAGGACCCGTCTATCTTGATTTCCTTCGTCAATCTAGATATCTGCTATCGCAGGTTAAAATGCAAATAAAATTTATTCGTGCAAATCCTGAGTTCGCGTTAATGGCTTTTGGAGCTACAAACTATCAAGTCAACATAAGTAATGCCGTGCTCAATGTAAGGCGAGTAACAATGAACCCGTCAGTCATCAACGAGCATGCGACAGGATTGAGGAAAAACAATGCAATATATCCAGTTAATCACAGTGTGTTGACAAACTTCACAATTGGTGCTGGATCATCCTCACATGCCTACCCAAATCTTTTTCCCACTGCAATGCCAAAGGCGGTGTATATCACATTTGTGGAAAATGAGGCATTCATTGGTGCTTTTGAAAAGAATCCATTCAATTTCCAACACTTTAATGTTAGCAAACTAGCACTCTATCAGGATGGGAAATTTGTATCTTGCAAAGCATATGAGCCTAATTTCAAAGATGGTAAATTCGCACGTGAATATGGTTCTATTTTCACCGCCCTCAACATGTTTAATACAGACGATTCAAATGGAATTACAATGGATATGTACAAGAATGGCTACTTCTTCATTATGTACAACCTCACAGCAGATGCAGATCTAGGTGGTGAAAGCGTAGGAGTTACAAAGCCTGGAAATCTACGACTGGAGGTATCATTTGAGTCACCTTTGAAGAAAACAATTACTTGTCTCATTTATGCTATCTATGATAGCAAAGTTGAGATAACAAGAATGAGAGACGTGACTGTCAGCTATCAGAGATGAGTAACTTAAGCAACATAGAAATCTTGAGGAAAATGAGGAAAGCTCATCCCTACTCCAAGACAATATTTCTCAATGTCTTTTCTAGAGATAATTTACCTGATTCAATTCCTTTCTATCCTTGTTCGCTTATCATCAATACGGATACCAACAATCTTCCCGGAAAACATTGGATTGCTGTATACATCAATCGTTATAAAGTTGCCGAATATTTTGACTCTCTTAATCAACCTCGTTTACATGATATCGCATTATGGATGAACAGGTTTTCCTGGACTGTTAGGAAAGTGACATCGTTCCCACTTCAAAGTAATACATCTCTAATGTGCGGTGGCTATGTACTCTATTTTGTCAACGAGAGACCATTGAAAAATAACTGTAAAAGTGCTTTAGAACTATTTTCAAAAAACTGTGATAAAAATGATGTAATTCTTACTAAATATGTTGAAACAGTTTTGAAATAAAGTTTTATGTTGTATCATTAACTTGCTCTCTTTTTTTCCAAAACAAGGGTTTATAAGGAAAACAAAAACATGCTCATATTTCATTATCTATTCACATATATACAAAAAACATGTTCACATTTCATTATCTATCCACATATATACAAAATCTACAATTTGGTTTTCATGAAACATTTTTTCAAATCACATATGATGGGAGGCACATCACTTATGTCTTTAATGCCGGTTATCACAATCTTTCCATTATGGAACACATGAACATGATATGGATGCCAGTTAGTCAATTGAGCTGCTGGAAATAACTCCACTTCATAAGTTAGATTATGTGATGATGTAACTTTACGGAAATCATAGTGATAGTGTAATTCACATAACACGGTCATTGTCTTCACTTTCCAATCAGATAATGAATCACCAAGTAAATGTTCAAAAGTTAAGTGTAAATATGAGAGATCACCCTCCATGACCCTTCCAATACATTGGATTGTTCCATTTGGAAAGAATAGGATAGTGAGAGATCTATCCTTCCTCTGAATCCTCCATGTTAACATTGAGGGTCTTCCAAGATGTAAGCTCGTTGTCGGCTTCAATTTGCGTTTTATCAGTAACCATTGTTTTCGGTTGGGTATATTCCTCTCGATCTCTTGTAGATTGAGTTTTGACTTTGCTTTTGTAGTTAACATCCGATTTACAACTTCCAACCGTTTGATGTCCTCCATCTTTAATGAATGACGTTATCTGTGGTAGTATCTCCCTTGTAAAGGTTTCCCATGTGACGTCACTGAAACGAAAAAATCGATATTCAACATCTTCACGTTTTGGTGAACAGACGTATAGTTTGACTGATGAATCACACTTTATCCATACCTTGTCATCGAGAGGAATCTTGATCCGAGTCTTATGGTTGTCAATGAGATCCGCAAAGTCTTTCAGTGAAGGCAATGAGTCAATACTAATGCAAACGCCACGATGTTTTCGATCACTATTTGCTATTGAATGACGAAATGCTATTCTGTTAGAATTTGTTATGTGAACGTTTTGAACGTCACTAAGTTTCCATGTTCTAATGTAATGAGGCATGTTCCGAAAGCTATGTCTCAAATTTAAGTTTAATGTTTGCCTAAAGTTTGCTATTTTATTAGCTCAACATATCGGAATGATGTTGAGTACAAATTCTTCACATATTCATTCACATTAGGACTACCTATTTATTAGTAATCATTTCTACATATCGGAAAGATGTAGAAATTTCAATTTTAGTAAGTGTTGCTACATGTCGGAAGATGCAGCAATCGCAAGATCTATTACAAGTGGAATATTATATTGTTTTTATTTAGACTTATTCTACATCACCTGTGACAGGAGGGCAAGTCCTTCTCTTCGACGGTGGGGGAAGACCTAGGCTATAGTGTCCATATGGTAATGATAAATTTTTATCCAGCCAACAGCGCTTATCCTCCCAAAGTGAAAGACCTCGCTTCCTAAATGATTTTGTGCTAACTATGTGATTTTTTGATTTTATAATTGTCATATCTTCAGTTGTATCATTTTCACTATAATAGACACTCCTATAGTCATCATGTTTCAATTTTTTAACTGCTGTTCTCTGAATTCCTTTTGCACGTTTGATGCTATGATTGGTAGAGTCTAGATATTTCATGGAATACATTTTCGGTTTTAGTAGGATCATTTCCTCAAGCAACATTCCAGCACACTCATCCTTAAAACAACCTAATCTAGCTTTGTTTGTAGTTGAGTATAGTCGGTGATGACTGTCATAGTTTGAAGAGTCAAACTTTTCACCGAAGTATAGAAGTATATCTTCCAGACGGACAGATGGTGATGTGTATAAACATAGGAAGAAACTATCGGTATCACCTCCACAAAGTCGCGTTCTATTTATCAGTGGACATCCTTTTAGATCATTGTAATATAATTGATACATTTCCAACTTACTATAGTCAAGTACTGCTTGACCAACATATATTAATTTATTTAAAACTATTGAAGGTTTGTACATTTCCATACCAACCAGATCTTCATCAAATATTTTGTGTTGAACATAGAGAGGATGATTTGACAATTTCAGTAGTTGTTTCTCATTGTTGACTAGTTTAAATTTTTTCCTTCTCCTTACATTTTCCATTGTTTTACCATATAAAGAATTATTTTTCAATTTGTAGAATGACTTTTCGAAGTCAGTGTTTGATTGAGCCCTCTTTTGAGAGTTCATATCAATGTATGTTTTTAACCAAGGCTTTTGTGTGAATTTTATGCCACTATGAATCTTCTTGATTCTCATGCCCATGCTCAAGTAAAATTTTAAAATTGAATAGTGGACTACATAATTTTCCCTATCAAATTGATGGAGCAGAAGTTTCTTGATAGAAGAAAAATGTGTATTTGGTCTTACTTTTTCATATAGATTTTTCATATAGTGTGAAAACATTCTCTTTTCAATCATCTGCATTTCTGGAGCTAATGGGAAATCGGCAGTGTCATCATGAATGGCTGCAGGATACTCTAAATCTAAATCAAAAATGTAGCCGATTTCACCATCATCATCTATATTTTGAACATTTTCTTCATTTAAAAAATTATCTAATTCACTTTCATTCAACCATTTGAAATTTGAGTGGGGTAGATTCCTACTGAGTGAAGAACCGTAAAGGTTATTAACATCTAAGTAGGTCAAATGTCGACTTTCATGTATATTATTTCCTAATTCTTCAATGCGTGCACGCGCTCGGTGAATGTTGGTGAAAGTCATACCCCCTCTAATTCCTCGTTCAAATAGATTGTACATATTTTCATCTTGTATGTAGTGTGGGGGATCATTGGAAGAGAAATTTAGTGCTGAGGTAAAGCTAAGATGTGGGAGACTGACAAAATGTACAGGGTCGACTTCATCCTCACGTTGACTCAATGCTCTAAACACTTCAAATATGTCTGCCAACAATAAAACATCTAACTTCAGATATGCCAGCATGTAATCACCAAATGTGCTACAATTAAATTCAATCCACGCCTTGTTAGCGTGTTCATATTCACTATCGGAACAGTGCTCACGAGTAAGATCATTATAGAATTCAAATTGTGGTGGTAGACAGTCTTCCGTCAACGTGTTTAAGTTTTTGAAGTATGAATATGGAAACACTCCCTTCTGATATAAAACATTATCACTTAATTGTGGAAATTCTACCCTTAATGTCTCTACATGCTCATACGTTTGCAAGCCCTTGGCTAATTCACTCAAGGATGCACTTAGAAATTGATATGAGTCTAAGAATTTTAGTTTAAAGTATACTGTCTTCCCTTTGTATTCATTTACAGGGACACTGGCGGATAAAGTTATATATTTTTCAGCAGTTGCTGCTACAACATCTAATTTCCAAGACTTCATTCTTCCAATCGCTTTATAGCAAACGATGTGGCTATCATAATTTTTAAAATTGTGGAAAAATATGGGGAGCTCCCGTCTGTTAAGTCTTAACCGGAGATTGCATTTCCTACATAATGTTTGCCTATATCGTCCGGTGATATGATCATGATCACGAACTTTTATGACTTCATCGCTGAATTTTGATTTACATTTGTTGCAACATTCTGCATTCTCGTGGCGTGCTTTTTCATCCGCTGACAGTGACATTGGCTGCCTAGTTGTTGCACATTGGTTGTCATATAAGTCTTGGGCTAAGTTTCTAAGTGGTGCAAGAAACTAATAATGCAATTTTCTCCCTCAAAGAGGTAATACTTGTTTTCAAATTTTGATTGAAGGGCATTATGCCAGACATGATAAGCTCCAATAGCCGCAGGTTTATGTATTTTATTATCAATGTAGCACTCTATATCTGCATAAATTACTAAAGGAGGACTTAGTTGATATTCCATGCTACTTGTTAGTACTTTTAGATCTGTCGGCATTTTTTCTATTTGTGCTTTTCCTCGAATGCAAAACTGGAAATGTCGTTCTAGTGTTGTCTTATATGTGAATGACTGAGTGCATCTTTCGCAGAAGTATTTATGTCTTTTTAAAGTTCTCCTATACAATCTTGACAGCTTTGGAATTCCACAATAGTGTGCTGCTCCATTGTTTAGAATTAGCAAAATATTAACCGTTTGCCTACCAGTAAAGTTACTATTGTAACGAACACCTTTGAGTCCATTTTCATAAAAGTGAATGTTAATTTTAATATCATTATTTTTCTCAAATTTTGGAATATCTTTGATTGATACTGGTGTGGAAATGCCTTCCATATTTAGCTCAGATGTCCACTCACTATATGATTTTACTTCATTCCTTGAATAAGGTACTTCATTATAATGCAATATTGATAAAACTGCATATAGGAAGCAATCATTTGCATTTGAATTAACATTAATGACAGCTTTAGAGTTTTTTAACTTCTTTGGTAGAGGAAATGATTGTCCACCTGACAGTATTGGACTTGTTATTACATTGAACTCTATATTTTGTACATCATCTATAATCCAATTGCTACCCTTTTTTGTGAAGGCTTCAATATGATTTATTAGACTATTTAGATGATCCTGAAACCAAGCATCATAGTCATAAATATAGTTTGAGGATGATGAGGTAAAGTGTGCGAGAAAAGTTTCTTCTTCTTGAGGATTAGAACGGACATAACGAATTTGTGCAATCAGACGACCGCGCAATTGATAGCTCCTTAGTAAGTCAGACACTAAATTCCCTAACATGGAACGCATGCTTTCTAAGAATGATGTTATGTCCACAGTAGGTGTTGTTGGCGTGATATCATACACACGTGCATGACCATTGAGTGCGCTTTCACTGAGACTAACAGTTCCATAGTTATTATGCATATTCATCTCACTATTTGTGTTATGTACATTCATATGCTGTCGAAATCTACTTATAGAGTTATACGTTTTGCCACACCGAGAGCAGTATTGCATAAAGTTTTGTATGTTAGTTGAAGCGCTGGTTGTTGGCTTAGAAGTAGATCTATTTTGATTATTTGAATTTGACTCTGTTATGCTATCATTCGGTTTATTATTGCATACAAGTTTATGTCTCTTAAGATTATCCATCCTATTCGTCTTATATGGACACTTGCTACATTGATACGTTTTTCCTAACTTACAAAATTTTTCATGTCGTTGCAAATTGCCTATGAGAGTGAACACTTTTCCACACTTGGTACAGACAACCATGATTATTGATGAGGATTGAAATTAGCAAGCCCTTATATACATCTACCATCTAATGACGTCAGCGTCATCACCAGCCAATACCATATGTTCCGATCTGTTGTAAAGAGAAAACACATAAAATTTCAACAATTTTTTTTTTCAAAATAGAAGAAAAAAGAAGTAAAAGTAATGAAGTTATAGTTTGACGCATTTAACAATGCCACTATGATAAAGTTTTAGGTGACTGCAGCTGTCACTACAGCCACCCAAATCGTCCATCCTTGTAAGGCGCACTTTTCTGATCCCATTTTGGGAACAGTCGAGGTGGACAAGTGTCTCTTTATTGTGCTGTTGACTGGTGGTTACTTGGGAGGCCAACAGGAGGTTTGATTGAGTAATATTTCTTAGAGACTCAATCAAACCTCTATTGTCCTCCTTCAACTTAGCCTCGCGGGCCTCAGCCTCCTTTAGGCGCTCTTGGCAACGACGGAGTTGCACCTCAACGTCTTGTACCTCTTCTGCTGTCGCGTCGAGATCCACATTATACTGCCGGACAGGGAGAGCAGCTGGAGGTGCGGGGGCAGCAGCGTGAGGGGAAGGATCTGCGGCTAGGATCGGAGAGGAAGGATCTGCGGCTGGGATCGGAGAGGAAGGAGCTGCGGCTGGGATCGAAGAGGAAGGACGCAGTGGAGATAACGGAGCCAGTGTCATCATGGGCGATAAAGGAAGGCGCACACTCCAGCTCGGAGAAGCCCGGATGTGGCTGAACGAGACCTCCTCCTGAGATGCACACATCGCGGAGTCCTGTAATCGAAAGAAACAATTGTTTATCATCTATTTAGCATTTTACCATTGATGAGATATAAAAGTGAATTTCTCTTACCTCCGGCTGGATTGTGACCTTCTGATCGGTTCCAACCTCTGTCTCACGGGGCAACGAGTCATTCTAAAAGATAAATCAATCTATTACAAACAAAAAACATATTTTAATAGAAAATTCTGTACTCATGCAGTTGACCAACTTTGATACTTACATTTGTAACAGGATCATCATCCTCATCGGAAGAAGATGTCGGCGAAGAAGTCGCTGACGACGTTTCCTCATCAGATGAAGTCGCTGACGAGGTTTCATCGTCCTCTGATGAAGACTCCCGAATCGAATAGGGCTTTTCTTCATTGTCTTCCACCGATGTACTTGTCGCTGGCGTCGACAGGAAACTGCGATGCTTCCTGAGGGACAGCGATCGCACAACCTGCAGAGAAAAATAATATAACATGCTCTCAACTCATTGACGAAGTATGTATGTTTTTAAAAATACTTGATGCATTTTCAGTTATTGTTGACTGAGACCTATGTAATGACACTTACGGGACTCGAAGGTAGTCTGCTCCTCGGTGAAGATAAGCGCGGAATTTTCGGGCAGCCTTGAACACTGGGAAACAGCTGAAAGTAGGAAAAATTCATGTTTAATTTCACATTGAGAACTAATAAATAACTGAAATGCTTACATTTCGCAATTTTTCGGCCACTACATCCTCATTAGTCTTTGTCGGGTGAGGTAGCTCACTCTGAAATGTTTAAGCAATGTTGATTTACTTTATGTATAGAAATAATTAAATTAGTCAATAAATACTTACATCTTTAGCGAAAAGTTTCTTCTGAACCAACACCTTGGCTCTCTTCGGTGGGGGCATCAGTACATCCTGAAATGTTTTACAACATATAATCATTTCATACATAATGAAGTAGTATTTTTTTATTTTTCTGCTGTGAGCCAGTTATCCGTTGAAACTAGCATGTAGAATTGATGGCACTCACCTCACAATCACTAAAAGTCTCATCGATGAACTCCCGAGACTTAGGAACTTTCCTCTTAGGAAATCGCGACTTTTGAGGCTTATCCTTTGGAGCAGGTTCATCCAACTGGGAAAGCACGCCTTCAGTCGGTCGATCCTTCCCAAAAAGACGCTCCAACTTCTTCTTCTCAACTTTGGAGGTTAAGTTAATCCCCTTTCTCCCATTTAGTTGAGCACAAGGGGTGTGCTTGGTAATAAATGCTTTCGCGGAGTCACTATTCACCTTTGCATCGCTCCTTTCATACCTCTTACACGTGAGGCAGTAGAGGTACGTGCAGTCCTTTCGGAAGGAGCATTCCTTATGCCCGCTTTTGTTCGCATGTCGAACGGGCAGTTGGCAAGTCTCACAGAAGTGGAAGATGAGACGTTGCCGTGCGATGCTTTCTTGTCGAACCATTTCTGTAGAGGATAAAAAAATTTTATTATAATTTAATCTCTTTTTAAATGAGAAATCATTTATGTACCATCTTCAAACCTTTATTAAGTACTAGATTAATATTTGACAAATCTTAAGAAGAAATAAAATTTGAAGTTGAAATTGAAACCGAAAGTCGAAAATTAGATATTTATTCGAAAAGGGTTAGCTCATAAGAAGAGTTGAAATTTGGAAACAGCTGATTTACTATTATTTAATTTCGAAATTAATTTAATGAAATGAAAGTGAAATTTCGAAAATTTCAACCAATCCTCAATTTGTTTAATTAAACAAGCTTGAATTTTATACATCTGTTAGCAGATGACAGACTGAATATTTAAAATGGATGAAGGCTTTATTTAGATATCTTTTTATTTATTTACAAACTGTGAAAATCTTGTTGATTCAAATACACTTACATTTAAACTGATATATTCATGTCTCTCGCTCAGTGACTTAACATAGGATGAAAAATTAAAATAAAAAAACATGGTTAATAATATAACATAAAGTGTTCCTATCCTAAAAATCCAAGCTTCTATATTTAAAGCTATTTGGTTATAAAAACTTAATAATGTTCCTACTCCCGAATATCCTATAAAGTAGCAGAACATGACAATGAAACTCACTTTAGAATTGTAATAAGAACCGGAGAACGGAGGAACGAAGAACGACGTCTGTTATGGACACTAAATAATTTGAAAATGAGTGAAAATTCGTTGTGTGCAACTTCTTTATATATGAAATTGACAAAGCAACTATGAACAAAGACCTTATGACATCACATCTTGGAATTGGTACGGTTAAACAAAATTGATAACTCAAACAAGAATTGGAACAGCTGGTTTATTTTTAACCTTAGAAATGGAAGTGCCATCATATGTGTTGAAAGATTTCTACATGTAAACAGTAGAGTGAATTCAAAGTAATATGAACTGATGGACTGATGTATTATTTGATATACATGTTATTATTAATAGTCATATAATGATTCATATTTGAAGTTATAAAACGTGTGGTTTGAATAGAACATTAAAATTTGAATTAAGCGCTAAATTTCGAAAATTCAAATTTCGCGCCAAAATTCGAATAATCAAATTTAAAGATTTTTTCGAAAATTTGAATTTCGCGCCAAAATTCAAATAATCAAATTAAAATACTAGGTTAGGGTTAAGGGTTAGGGTTAGGGTTAGGGTTAGGGTTAGGGTTAAGGTTAGGGTTAGGGTTAGGGTTAGGGTTAGGGTTAAGGTTAGGGTTAGGGTTAGGGTTAGGGTTAGGGTTAGGGTTAGGGTTAAGGTTAGGGTTAGGGAAGCAAGAAGAGTATCTATGGCACCCGGAACCCATGGGTAAATAAATTTTCGAGTGCGCGAAGCGCACGAGAAAATTTATTTACCCTATAATCCGAAAAATTTCGAGGGCGCGAAGCGCCCGAGAAATTTTGAGGCCCCCCCCCCGCCGTGTATGAAGTGTATGAAGGTCAAAGGTCAAGGTCAGGTCTAAGGTCAAGGTCAAGTGTAGAGGTTTGTATATTATGGTCATTTTTAGTTGTAAAACTTTAACTTTGAAAATTTGTAAACTTAGTCATTTTTGTAAAAAAACTTGGAATTTTTCAAGTTGCATACAGATGCATACAACTAGGATTTTTTCATCAAATGGGTACATACAATATATCATTCGAATGCTCTTTTCATGCTGATTCTAATGGTGTATTGTATGACACATGTATGACATATAACTAGAGAGCTACATGTCTTTAAAGAATGGGCTAAAAACTTAGTGAATTTAAAAATCTAACATTTGTCTGCTTGCATACAGTTGCATACAACTAGGATTTTCCCATCGAATAGGTACATACCTTATATCATTCTAAAGGTCTTTTCATTCTCATTCTTATGGTGTCGTGTATGACACATGTATGATATCATCCTGGACTGCTACAAGCATTTTAAAATTAACAACATAACTGTTTCTTTAAAAGTTATATGTTCCTATTTATTTCAAGTTGAAGTCTTCATACTTGATTTTTTTGTTTCAATTCAGTTATTGAACATCATTAATTGTAGATAGTTATTCCCCTTTCCCATTCAGACCTTAATTGAAGACCGATTTGTGAAATGATAAAACAAGTCTGTTCATATATACAAATAAATATTAAATAAAGAGATTAAGAAAAAACACACTAAATGTCATCAAGGTAAGGAAAGGGTACAAGTTTTTTCAAGTCCACTTGCACATGGATCCTGGTCTTCTTGGGCGCACAGGGACAGCGACGTGGTGTGTCAAGGTCGATGACCGAAAATTCGAGAGCGGTTGTGAGGTTCCGCTCGTTCGGCTCCATCCTCATGAACACCCGTTTGGTGTGATACTTTTTCGGGGCGTTCTTGACTTTAACCGTGACCCGTCCATAAAGTGGCGTTCGCATGGACTTCTTATTCATGTGACGCATCGTCTCAATTGATACGTCACTATCCTCATCACTCGAGTAGTCGGGCGATGCAGGGGCTTGGGTGAACACCACCGGCTCCTCGTTTGGTGTTGTCGATCGCTCCATCGGAGATTGGGGAGGTGTACTGGTACGTTCCACTGGCGAAGTGGTACGATCAGCAGTACCGTTCTCAACTGCGGCTTTCTGTTTGCGATCCATTATGACTTGTAGATTTAAAATAATTGTAACTTGTAAACGTGAGGATTAGAACCTTTGATAAGAATTGGTACAAACCTCGGACTTATATACTTTTTAAACAAAGGAAATCCTAACAGCCAATCAGAGAGGTACCGAACTTCCCTAAAGAATATATATAACTATATAAAGGATGACATTGTTCCAAACTGTTAAGTACTTATCCTCAACGTTCCATAACAAGAAGCATGTCCTCAAAACCACTATTTTATTTTCAAAATGACAGCCAAGTCATTATGGGAGGTCAGTTGGACATGACCATGCATCTGTCTTGCGGCTGCAAAGTGGCCCTATGGAAGACCTTGACTGTCTCTGCACTTCAAAGGCGGAATGGACTACCGGTGAAGTGTCCGGTACACGAATGTGACCATGACTTTAATAAAAATCCGACATTCCATGAGTGGTGTGATGACTTCTTGAAGATCATGGAGTCGCCTGAGGGACGTGATTTGCACCCCTCATTTATTTTTCACGCTTAAATTAAACTTACATTGTAAATCTCTTGTCTTTTCATTTTAAACATAGTTCTGGAATTGGTTTTCTTATTGGGGAGCAACTAAATCATAACTGCACAGTAAAGTTTCACATCTAAATAGTGCTACATTAAAAATAATTGTCACAATAGTCGCAATTGAGCAAACCCATTCAAAATCAAACAACGGACGTCTATCGGTACGTACCCAAGTGCTCAGAACCAAACCACACAAGTTCGATCATAGACGTTCCGAAACACAGTGTACCAAACACATGTACCTATCCAGTAAAACAGATCTCATACAAGTTCCTATTGATAACACTGAATTATACATGTACCTATCCGTGTGCCTATCGATAACTAAACTATACATGTACCTATCCATGTACCTATCCATGTTCCTATTGATAACACTAAACTTTACATGTACCTATCCATGTACCTATTGATAACACTAAACTTTACATGTACCTATCCATGTACCTATCCCTGGCAAGTAGGGCACAGTTTTCACTACTAATAAATACGCACGTAAGTGCAGTGTGCAGTGAATTGTGGGATGATTGAATTGTTATTTATTTTCTACGAATTCATTGAGTTGGGCGTTACCAGAACTCAATTTCCCGGCCGAGGGCCATGGTTTGAAGAACTTCTAAGTAAAGTTATTAATTAATTTGTTTTTGTTCATTTACCTAATATTCCTTTCGTGTTTTCTCGCAAGCTTGACAAGGTTAGGATTTTTTATCCAAATCCTATGTTTACAGACGTTTTGATGTGTGTGAATTCACTAGAAATTTGAGATACGTGTAGTACCAATCTTGCCAATGTGGCTTTCGCATTCTATCTCTTATCTAGATTTGATGATGTATCGGTATATGAAATACTGAATTTGTGCAGTCACTCGAAAAGTATTGCATCCAGGAAAGAAGTTTTGACTGGAACATAGTACAGCTCCCTCAAGTCATTTTATTTTCATTGCTTATTTACATGTGATAATTCTTCAAGAATGATAGAATAGAAATGCTGTGTTTACATTTGTATGATTAAAAATCAAAATTAGCACTATGCAGAAAGTACAAGGAAGAAAATGACAAGTATCGTATAGATCATTAAGAGGTGAATGACAAATATCACAAAATGCTGAAAATTGAAATTGCATGTATGAGCGCAGTTTCACCTGAATACAGAACTACATATACCGGTGCATGTATAATGTTCACCTGGATATGGCACTTTTTGCGATGTCATGACATCACTCATCTTTGGAACATCAGCTACATACATATAAGAATTTGAGAAACCTACATGTATATTGTAACTTTGAAAATGTGTACCTTCGAGTAGTGTACCGTGTGATATCCATTTGTTTTCGAGTTCGTAAACTATTTTTCTTTTTAGGTTGCCGTCCAACAGGATTGTAGAGATGGAGACTTTCTTGCCGGAAACGGAGGCGGAGGCTACTTTTTTGGACATAACATGTATATGAGCTATCAATAAAGCACTTTGACATTATTCAATGTTTTTTGTTACTAGGATTCATTCCATTTCATTTACTTTAGTGATACGCAAAATCAGGTGCTTGAGGCGATCTATGACCTGGCCAAGCTCGCCATGTGTTCTCCCTCAAATGACATGTACAACGACTGATGAGATGTGATAGTGAAATAACCTAAAAATACCTAAAATTTTATTTTGAAAAACCTAAAAAAACCTAAAAAGATTTTTTTTGGTGCCTGGGAGGCCTGAAATACAAAAGAAAAAACGAAATAAAGTGAATTCTACCAAGTAGTTTAGTTAATTGAAGAAGTCCATGCATTTCCTCATGAGTGACCGATGGCCGACTCAAAATTACCTTGACTATGATCACGAAACTTAATGAACTTAATTTCTACCGACAGGGAGGTAGTTTTCTACCCCTTAATAAATGCATTAGTGCTAAGAAAGGGCTGCACATGCGAAATTGTCATTGTAGGGAGATCTAGAACATGATCCAATGTTACTGAAAAATGTATAGCCATTTTACAGCATTTCTTTTTCATAGTGGCGCAGTCTGTTAACAAATAGGGTTTTGAAAAACACAGCAAAAAATTTTAGACACTTTTGTCTCTTACCTATTTTAGTTTTTATCAAGTATTACAGCTTAGAGAAATCCCGACACTGGGACACTTCCGCTTCATATGTAGTTTCAATTATGAAGATAATATGAAAACTACATGTACCTCATAGGAGGCAGTTTTGATTTTCATAAATGACTGAAAATGTCTTCCTTTAAATTTAAAAAGTAATTATCATAGCCACCTTTTTTATTGCAGGCATTGCATCGCATTCCAAGAAAATGAGATTAATTTAACTTTGTACATATAATCATGTTACTGCTTCTATACTAAGAGGAACATCTATGATAGAATTGACGGCAAAACTTATCAAGAAGCGTGAAAAATTTATTCTTTCAAGTGAAGGAGAAGTAAAAAGTCAATCACTCCTAACTTTGGGAATTTAATAGAAATTCATGATAAAGAGCAATGTCACCTTCATATAAATTCTATTAATAACACTGAAAAAATTGAAATATACCTCCTAGAAGGTATTTTTGTTTATATTCACATGTTTATAAAAAAGGTAAATCTGAACTAGTAATTTGCTGTGGATGAGCATCAAGTGCTATCAAAACAAAACCAAATGCCTCCATAGCAGTGCTTTATGGAATTGATGGCCAAACTAAGGCTGCATAACTCCTAACTATGAAAAAGTAATGAATCGAAGCAGATTTTTGCGATTATGAAGATTCGACGTATTCGAGTTCTGATAATGAGAATCCCAACAAATGCTGGATTTCATCGATGTTGTTAATGATCAAACATTTACAGGGAACGGTTTTGCTGCTGGGCTTGTGCATATATGAGAATACGGTGAAAGCATACCACAGAAACTTGACTGGCAGAATGAAAATAACAAGAATGTATGTTCCTGGACAGAATTCTCAAGGATTTCCATAGTTTCTTTTGGGATTACCCGAATCGACGGCTTCTTGCATGTCATACGTTTAAGATAACTGACGTGCTCACATACCTCAATTTTCAGTCGATTGTAGCCTACTTAGCCCACTGTTTCTTGTGAAAAGTTTTATCGCGATTGTTAATTTGCAGCTTCAATGAACATTTCATCCAATCAGGCTCCGATGATCGTCTTCTCAGAAGCATAAACCGAAGAGACCAAACAAAGCACCCAAAAAGAATTCAGCAGAATCATCAACAGATATGAACACGAGTTGGTAACCATTTGATAAACAGACGGTTAACCAGTTCTTGTTATTAGCCTTTTCAAGCAGCTCAATAGGAGAGCCTCCTCAAACTCAGTCACGATATAATTCAAAGACCAAATGTGGCTGTTGAACACTTGAAATATTCACGTGGAATCGATTCAGAAGAAAGTGTCGGCCGGGTTAACTGGATTTGAAGAAGCCCGCGGCTAAACTAGGCATGAATTCCATAGCATCGACTTTGAATTTTTTGTATGAGCAACTCCCATCATGCAATAAAGTATTTCTCAAAGAAAGATACGAAGAAGAATTTCAAAATGCATTTGGAAAATCAAAAGAAATCAAACGATGTAGAGATTCTCAAATCCGACGCAAATGTTGCTCAACTGTTTTATTTCAAAAACTGGTGAAGAAAGACAAATCGCACCTTTCAGACAATATGCTGTTTCTGTCTCCTCGGCAGGACTGTTCATGATATGAATAAAGCACTGATAGGCCTAATTAATGAGGTACAATGTTATGAAAATATTTTCCGGCAATTCTTTTTGATCACAATTCCATTCATTGAAATTTTCGTGAAGTTGTAGTCAGCGTAGGCCTTTAGTTAGGCGAGAAGCATGTAAATGAATATGATAATCATTTTGCATCTACACAATGATACGGATGTGTTAGCCTATCATTATAATCACATGAAGCTTTCTGAGTTATAGATTGAAATATTAGATCTATCGGTACTAGCAATGTGCTGTTTGACAAATAATTTGATTACAGTTTTACTGCGGTCACTGTAGACTCTGTCATGCTTCATCCGCTATGCAAATGCATAACTTCTCTATAGCTACATTCAGCATTGGTAATGGCCCATGCTTCGACAACTTTTGACTGCTGGCCAATACATCAGGAAACAAAAATGTCTACGACCAGGCTATTACAACGAGAGAAAAGTTGAGTTGAAAATCAAAGTCACTTTAGAAACAAGAGAAACATTATTATATCGTAAACGCATGGCTTGAAGTTTATCGCATGTAATAGACATGCATGAATTACGATCTTGATAATTGGTTTTTGAAGTAGCTAGGTTAGTGACTTTTAATAAAATATTTTTAAAGATTCATCCAATATTGACATTTATCGTCGTTTCTCATTGATTTAGATTTAGAATAGCCGATTGATGCATCTTTACACGGAAAAGTTAAAATTGGAAAATTGCAAAAAGGCAGTTTTGATCTGAAATAATTATAGATGCTCATACAATCAGAAACTTCACAAGAGGGTTCCATAAAGAATTCCTTTGAAACTTCTTGATTTCCTCTTTTTCGCAACCGTCTATTGTCCGAAAAATTCCATTTTATATTTTACCGTCTGCACTCGACATGCATGTAATTCTAATTCATGAATGTCAGTTTCATTCATCATAAACAAACAAAATGGTTGATCTGTTGACACTTTCACATCGAGATTGACGTCTGCAGCACTGTCTGTTCAATAAAAGATCAATAGATTTGTTTCAACAATAAAGCTTCGATGTGGTAATGATCTTCCTTTACAAAAGAGGCACTTTTAATAACAAGGTGTGGTGAAAAAAGTTACAATGCGCATCAGATGAAAGCCTTGCGCACTTTCAGTCACTGTGTGTCATCTAAGGCTCTTTTATTCGTGATCTACCACACATGACTTTAATTGTTATCTCAGAAATGCTTGAAAATACGCGTATCTACGGTCCGTTTCATAAAAAGTGGATCATCCTAAAATTTGACTAAATGATACAGAAAGCATTTTTCATGCTATTTCATGTCCCTAATATATTTAAATTAATAATCTGATAAGCTATGATGCAGTAACGGTTCTTAAGAAGCTAATATTTTGTGGCCCTACCCTTATTGTCAATGACATTACCAATTCGTCTAGGCATTGATTCGATGATATCGTTGATTTCTGACTGATCTAACTTTCTCCACTCTCTTTTTAACAGTGACGTAAGTTGTGATACGCCATCTGTAGGTAGCAGTGAACGACGAACGTTACGTTTTAGAATACTCCATACATTTTCTATGGGATTCAGATCAGGAGAACGAGCTGGTCAAGATAATGTCCTAAGCCCTAATTGAGACTTGCATAAATCTCTACTACTCCTGTGACACTTAGCATTATCATCCATAAATAACCAAGTCAATGGATCACCAAGTTGATCTGTCATTTGGCCAATGTTCATTCGTAAAACATTCACATAGCGTTCAGAATTCATGGTTCCTTGCTGTATGTGAAGTTCGGAGCGGCCATTGGTCCAAACGCCAGCCCAAATCAGTAGAGTCGCACCACCTTGTACCCGGGGACGATGTAAATGTCTAGTGTAAAAGTCTAGTGCAGCCATCTCAGTTAACGAAAGACTTGAATCAACTTTAACAAATCTCAAAATTAGGCGGTCTCTACGTTTGGATGTTTTGCGTTGACGGCCAGAGCCCTCTTTTGTGAATTGCCTTTTGTGAATGCGATCTCGTTATTGTTCATTTGTGCTTTGTATTGTTTTCAACCGGTAAGAGATAGATTTCTAGCTGAAAGCAATCAGGAGTGCTGCCAACAACACCGCAACGAAGTCAGGAAGCTATGGAACATGAAGTCCAGTTAATTACATGTAGCAGTTACATTATTGTTGATGAATAATGGTGCTATACTGGCTCTGATTGACCGATTTTCTTTATTTTTGTTTTGCTTGATAGCTTTTGGCTTGTAGAACAACATATTACATAACAAAGGAAACAAATGTAATTTTATAAGAGTGAGGTATGATTTTGTGTAACATTGCTAAATGAAGATCAAATTATCTGCTACTTTTTTATCTATAACAGGAAAACAACTCAATATTCATGCTTGAAATTTCCAACAATGATATTAGTAAGCACAACTGACATATCTTCCAAATTTCAGAGAAATTCGTTCAAGTTTGGCGGAGTTAGACAAAGTTGAAGTTAAGGCGATGTTTAAGGGTGATCCATTTTTTATGAAACAATCTGTATATATTTTGGAATATTCAGATAAAGGAGATGTCAGAGGTTAAAATTTTAGTCTGATTCACTAGTTGGAAGCAGGGCAGTTAAAGAGGACTCAGCAACATTACAAATTATAAAATGACATTCTGCTCAATTTTCTAACATAGTTTTCTTAATTTCTCAGCACTGTGTTTTGCATCAGAATCCTCAAATCTCTACTATTTGTCTAAAACTGAAGCAATTTAAAGCAGCTGCTGGTCATACATTAAGTATGTCTGATCATCATCTTGTGGCATACACAAGTTAGCAAAGGTTGGTCTGATGCATTTGTGAATTGTTTAACAAAAAGTAAGAAAAATGTGTCCCATGAGGTTCTAAACCTCCTAGGAAGCACTCTGTCAAATCATCGTCATGTCCGCAAAGCTGAAGTCCCACGAATGACAATGAATTTCTTTGAGAGGCGAATTCAAATGTAATGCTGTCAATAATATAGTTACAAATGGATACAATTATGACACTCTATGCAGCTAGAATTCGACTATATTTATGTGGACAAATTCAGCTTTCATAGTGAAAATGAGTTGTCCATGATATGATTGATGTCATGATGTGATTCATGACACGAAGGATTTGTACGCCCTTTCTGTGTTGCTGTCATGATCAGTCAATTCCGTGGAAATTTCTTTAAAACTGCAAAAATTTGGTACTGGGTCTCAACTCGAGTTAATTTAATAAAATCGAAACTGCTACTCTATCTAACAGGCCTATACTTGCTCTATGGTTGAGTTGTCATTCAGCTTTACGGCGGTATAATTCGATGCATAAACTGTTCGGGATTTGACAAATTTATTTTATATTGCAGTAGTGGGCTGAAAGTGGGAAGTCGGTATCAAAATTTCTAACATCTTTTTGCTAAAGTTAATATTATCAAATATTTATTTTTCTTAGGCTTCGATGACAAACATGGCTCAGAATTCAAAGTGTGGTTCCAAGCTAATAATGTAGAATGCAGAAGTACATGGCTGAATTTCACTCGAATGTCGCAATGAAAATATTGTTTCATTCTGTTATGTTTTACGTAAATGTTGCATTTGATCTTAATTGATAATCGGCTATCGATCGCTTCTGCATATAATAGATCAAACTGCCCGTCTGAGCACTCGTGTTGCATTGGAATGTATTTGCCAACTTTACCAGGTTGAATGTTTTGTTATCACGATTAGTCGAACTTCCCCTTTTCATATTGAAGCGAATTAACATTGCATGTAATTTTTAGATATCACCTGCCCCCATCAAATCGACGCTAATTTACCTGTCTTCACAATACGCTTGTGTAAACATTGCTCTATTTGTTTCTAGCGACAAAGGACCTCGATAGTCATGTAAAACTTCTACCAAGTTAGCTGAATTTTAAAAGTTTGGTTTACTATCTGATCGGAACGCTCCCCTCTTCTCACCGGAAAATCGGTTTGACGGCCGGTAAATTATGAGCAAACAAATTTCTACTTAGAAGTGTCATCTATGATCAATATTACATTCAAAATGAATGTTGTCGAATGTGAAAGTACGAGTAATGATTAAATACTATAGACTAATACGAAGCCCATGTTTCTGTAACTGAGCTGACTTGAGACACTCGGTTTCGACCTGAAGAGTGGTGTAGGACAGATTGTCACTTAAATTCATTGCCAAGGTCAGCACTTATCTCCAGACAGCTACGCGAAAAATTCATTTTGCTATAGCAATACGATGGGATGGCAACTCGCTGATCAGTCAGATCAATCGCGTTGTGATATTCGTTGCTACTGTTGAGAATAACCATGACTGATGATTTAAGCTGCTGTCTGCACTGTTTCATAATACTGTACTTTTAAGTTCATTCTGAGGTTAACGAGTCATACCGCGACTTGTTCCGCGATCATATACATCAGGAATTAACGACCCGCCGTTTCTCCGTGCAACATGCAGCTATTCGTGCTATCCAGCAAGGACGACAATGGAGAGAAGCATCTGAAGTACTGTGCCCATGGAAACTATTGGATTGCATGAGAATTCCTGACTTACAGACTGGTGCAGGCAGCCGAAGAGCATCGAGTGACAAAGGAAGAAGAGCTTGCTAACTGTTTGCGTACATTAGCAAAATAAGTTTCTCTGAAATATTCTCTGGTCCATATGGGGATTCCGACCAGAGAATATGTACAAAAAGAAATTCAGCAGTATCTGCGTGAAAATGAGATCAGAAGTCCATTCAAAGACGATTTGCGGGGAGCGGACTGGATTACAAGTTTCTGCAGGCATTGACCTGTATAGGCCAAAGCCCATAGAATTATTGGATTTTATTTATTGAGTTGGACAAATACAAGAATGTAATTTGCTTTTTATCTTAACAATTTTCATTGTTATTGATTCTGATCAAACTTGGGAAATGGAATATAGGAAGATGGTCAATTAAGCTTTTATGATAATGATAGTGTAAAACAGACAGACCTTTTAAAAGGCAAACTTGAATAAGTGGTAAATTATGTAGGCCTACATGATTTTCTACGGCTGACTTTCCTATTGCGAAAATAGGGAGTCAGACGCAGATTGATCTTTTTGATTTCGAAATTGACGGAATGACGCGTGCTTGACAAGTTTGAACATTGAGAGAAAAGTTTCTCTGAATTATCGATATGGCGATTCTCTCGATCATTTCAAAATTTTCAGTGCGCGAATTTCATAGATTGCAAATACATTCAACACAATGCATCGAATTATTTCTGAGAATATCCATACAACTGTCAGGAATTGAGATAAGCAGAAGCACATTTGTACGTTATTTTTTCATCGGATTGAAATTTCTGTCTGTTATTTCCAATTGCACGTTATAGTCGTGGTCGATATATAACCAGCGAATCTCAGGTAGAATATTTTAGGCTATGTGTACGCTACACTAGCTGACATGCCACGTGTGATTCAAGCGTAATTACGGAACACCCCAAACATCCCTGGTTAAGGACATTCTCTTCTTCTACCCGCGTACATACGCGCTGCACTAAGAGTCAGAAATCACTTGATCTGATGCTATTAAAACATAGGAAATATTTATGAATACGCGCGGGCGAGCGTTTATATAGTTTGCGCGTCGTCTACGGAATTGTCTGCGCTGCCGCTTGAACCGCGGATGAACCGCTAAGCATGTTCTCTTCCCTGAGCATGAAACTGAGATCCTACATTGTTTAGCCTCTGATATACATGCAGACGCATGAGACGCAAAGTCTATATAACAGGACTGCCAACTATACTAATTTATATAACAGATATTGCAGCAATATTCCGCATATAGCCACAGATGTTTGGGGTCATGTGTAATTACGCGTGGTTCATGCATGATTGAGCGTGGCATGTCACCTAGTGTATAATCGAATGTACGTTATAGCGGGATTATACTGCAGTATGAAACTTGTTGGATATCAAAATGAATTAAAACTTAGGTGTCTTAATTAAGCGGAAATTGAGCTGATTATCAAGGAAATTTCATGAACCACATTATAATGCAGGTCTTCATGGAAAAAGTGAGATCTTATTGTGCTTCGTGCTGAAATGTCAAGCTTTTAATTCAATTTTCATCGGCATGATTTTATGATTCACTAAATTTATGTTTCACTTCTTGAATCTTAATTGCAATGCGGACCCATTATTTGCATCTTTTTAAAGTTAGTTATGATGTCTTTGATTGTGATATATTTTTTCTCTTTCAGTGGCAGTAGTTTTGTGACATGACCGTGCTTAAGAGCACTTTTACTAACAAGCATGAGACATAGCAGCCCATCGAAATGCTAATTTAACAAATTGTTACCTCACCAGTTGACGACACGGAGGACTTGTAAAACACTTTTATTCCTTCTGTGTTGCTATCATGATGAGTCAATCGCAAGTGAATTTCTCCAAAAATGTGAAAATTTGCATATCTCATACGTGTTTCACCTCGAGTTCATTTAATAAAATCGAAACTGTATAGCCTACACATTGGGGATTTAATTAATACTGAGTATAAGCTGTACCTATGATTAGAGCTGCAAAAATATATTATGCATTAATTAACTTTGAGCAGCATTTTTTAGTGATAAAAGGACAAGTGAAAATAAAGCCTTGCTGCTTAAAATATGTGTAAATCGACCATCCAAATTTTCGCCGGTATGACGGCCTGTTTACAGAAAAGAGGTTTTATTTCCTGTGAACATAACGTCATACTGGCAAGAAATTTGGATAGATAGCGGAAGACTGAAATTCTTCAGCCTGAAGCACCAATTTTTCTAAATGTACGTTATAGAAATTATCCTCAGCAAATCAGTCAGTGCTGCAACATGTGTTACAGTTCTGACATCCAGACAAAAATCATTTAATCCGCGGATCTCCTTCTTCTATGTGCGACCCCTCAGAGACAGGAGATTCAGGCATAACTTTGTTTTTTCTAAAATATAACTTACAAAAAAAAGATCCCATCATAGATTGCACTGAAGTAGGTAATCACATGAAGGATTGCGAGCTATGAAACAAAATTACTCACCAAAATAGAACTAAAGTGAGAAATTCCCTAAAAAATAGATAGGCAAAGAAAAGTCAAGCATTTGATGATCGAGGCAAGTCTCTATAACTCTGCCCAGACAGAATAGAGGGAAGAAATTCATTCCCAAAGGATATAGGAATTGGCCTCCTTAATGACCGATCAAACCCAGAATGGAAAGTTCCCAAGAATAGGAGTTAAGTAATGAGGGATTCTACACGTGACGTACGTGATTTTTGGAGAAGCATATTTCAATTTTTGAACCACTTAATCTGCGAATTTCTTCAATCAAATTCGCATGGATTGTGACAACTTTGCTTGCAACTTCTGTTTTAGAAAAAAAATTGTGTCTGCAAATTGATTTAGACCTCTGTTCGCGCGTGACGGCAAAAAGGACTACAGTGTTTCACATACCTCACTTCAATTTAATTTGTCCTTCGGAAAAACACGTTTTTCACTCAATCAATTTACAGGTACAGCTGTATCGAGATACGAAAATAAGTTTATAATAACTTAGTTCATCTTGCTTATGACATCTGAAATGTACCTTTATATTGAAATATATGCTGCCTGACACTCTGCTATTTCCATGATGTTATTACTAGTATAGCTATCGAACGTGATTTTTCTCTTAATAACTCTAAAAAACATTAAGTTGTTTAGTGAATCAACAAAATGAAAGAATTATTAATTAGAAATACATTTTGCGTATGCATTGTAAGATTTCATCCTTTGTAGAATAGGCCTGAAATAATTACGGACAGATTAATCGATAAAACTGAACAGATATATTGTACAAATAAATACAAAATAAGTAAGAAACACATCTTGTTGAAATCGAACATCAGTCTAAGAAGTTAAAATGATGGTGTGGTGAAAATGTATCTTTCTTAAAAGAAGAAATAAGCAAAAAAGCTCTCCCGAGTGAATAACTGCCGATGTTTTTATAAATGTAAAATTTACAGATGCAAAAATATGCCGTTTCATGTCCAGGCGCTTAGTCGGCAGCTATTCACTCGGGAGAGTTTTTTTGCTTATTTCTACTTTTGAATCATGGTCCTCTCGCCTTCTGCTATTGCATATGTATCTTTTTCATTCATCCAATGATTGATCAGATACAATTCACATAATCAACTTTTCACGATCCATGTGACAATTTTATTTTGCAAGAAGCTTAGGCCTAGTGCATTCAGGTATCTTACTATGTACACAATACGAAGTTTGTTTCCGGAATCAATGTATGCACCGCAGCAGTCTTTGAAATGACCTTTCCTCTTTTTGGGGATTTGGGTAGTACGTTTTCCAATTATCTCTATGCTGTATACTGCTTTGATTTTTGAAGTTTTGTTTCTAAAAGCAGATATTTTAGTGGACGCCAAAGATAAGGAAGTACTTATCATTCTTCTTACAATCCTGGTTTCGCTGACTTCTCGCTCTACTCAATATTTTAGCCTTCTTTTTCTGTCTTACTGTTTATTTTGGTCAAGTTGCTGCAGGCGTACGTCTTCTTTCGCTTTCTCTATACGTTATGTTGTTGGTCCGTTTGGCCCAGTGTTGCTATGATCTTTTTGATGATAATTCTTATCCACGAGGTTGCGCATAGTTGGCTATCTCGACGAGCTTAAATCGAAAGAAATGTTTTACACGAAATTAATTAGAGTTACGGCTGTCGACCAATGATGTAGGAGGAAATAAAGATTTCCGAGAATTGAGATACTTCGGAAATATTTCCAGGAATCGTGCTGTTCATAGCCTGAATTCTTATTGATAAATACCATGTTCAATGCTGAGACCAATCGTCTGACGCAGATATGAGTGACATTGAACAGTCATCACGTACGAACGTAGCTGACAGACACGTTCGACCTTCCACCTCTTATGTATGGCATCGTAGACGGCATACATATGAATCTTAGTAGGATTCTGAATTTCAGCCATTTGCTGAAGCTATGCATTGTGTGAAAAAACTATGCCTGAAATTGTGACGAATGAGACGTTCCCAGATCTCGTGTTTTGGTAGCGGCGTCAAAGGCACTTAAATTTCGCTGCAACAACATCGTTCCTTTCTTTGTATCACGTAATCATTAATTTTGTTGTCCGCGATCAAATTATAACTCGATGCAAGATTTTTGTAAAAAACGAAAAGGGGACAAAAAATCCAATTTTCATGCATTTTTATATTTTGATCATGACTTTCAATTTCAACCTTTTGATCAAAATACCACAGAAATTATGACAGAATATGATATTTAGTGATAATTTTGGACAGTAATTGATCTAAGATTTCAAAATTCACTATTTTGTCCACTTTTTCGTAGAATCGTCTAAAACGTCAACCACTCAAAATTGATTGAAGTTCCGTATTTGTGTAAAAATTGTAAATTTGTATGTAGCACTATAATTTGTAATCCGTCCATGTGCTTTGTAATCATGGGTGCATGCAGCTTGTATGCGCAAAGTAAGAAATAGGGTCAGCCCTAATGCCCCATGTGCGGGTCATCTGGTCCTTTTCTCCAATTATTAATGCTTGATGTCATGAAATTTAAACACTTGTATAAAGTACATAATTGAAACTCATCTGTTTGGAAAATAAATATACAGTATATTCTATCCTAAGTCTCTCAACCTGAAGAAATTTCAATAGAATAGAGCGAAGAAAATCAAACGTCGACCATTTAATAATTGAAACAAATTTCTTACTCAGCCATAATAGAACAAATTGGAGAAATATTTAACAAAGTAGAATAAGGGAAGTGTCGCCATTTCATTTTGCTCTCTCACTGTGCGTAGGTTTGTAAGGACAGAGCTCATCCTAATACTTCCTAAGTTATCCTTACAGTTTATTGTTTCCGCAGCCTGCTCAGAGTTAGTCCCATTTAATGCTTTTATTCCTGCCTGTATGAGAAAACAAAAGTTGAAGAAGAAAAACTCAGTACATGTAATTCCTCATTGAATGAAATACTGTACGCTTCCATTTTGACAGACGTAACTACTTTTAATAGAATGTTCAGTTTCGTGACAATAATCGCCCGATTCCCTTCGACTCATTAGTATTGGTAAGACAAAAAACTCACTTCTCGACCGAGTACGGAATATCGTTTATTTAAACCACGTAAAATAATAATTAAGTGATTTACATTCGCCTTCATGGTATTCGAACAATCAAATCAGCAAGCTGAATATATTTTCACATTTCAAACAACGTTTGAGAGAATTTAATCATTTTCAAAATGCGAAAATTCCATGTGAAAGTTAATAAGCTGCATATGATTTAGTCATTAGTTCCTCAAATCTCTATCGATTATGCACGAGCTCTAGAAGAATTATGTGATAAATCTTCACGATATTTCAGAGGTTATTCTAAAGTGAAAATTATATCAAAAAAGTTAATATGTAACTAAGACACTAAAATAAAAATGCTACAGTTTGAGATCACTTATATGTATATACAATGAATTGAAAACTGGTTACATTGAGTAACGATACGCGAACTGCACAAGACAGAAATGTTACACGAATCGAATAGGTCATCGAAAACCAGCGCACAAGAACTGAGACAAGGCGGATGTCGCTTTAACAGAATGTGGCCTGAGTCACAATATAGAAACAGTAATAATTTGTGCGACGATCATGAACATACTCATTTAAAATAAGATACGTTTTAGGTTGGAAAGAAAAAAATGACAAAAAACGAACACAGAAATGTGATTGATACTGTCATAACACAGACGTTGATATTCGTGGAAAAGCGATAATAAAGGTTTATGGAAAGAGAATATCGATTAAATTTCATAAGCATTCATTCACTCTGGCGACCAAGAATGCATTCGTGGGTAACGTCATTATCTTTCAAGTCACGGAGCTGAAACAATGTCGTCGCGACGAACACAGGTACTTTACTCGCAATTGAAGCTGTATTCGCGTCTCAATGCGATAGGAGGAAAAGATGACAATCAAGAAATTACATTCGGGACACGATGCCTTAGGTAATGGAACGGAAGAGTCAATGCGCAAAGATATTGAAGAACATCAAAGAATAGGACAAAGGAAATTGAAAAAAGACCAAGAAATAAGTTACAGAGCGCGTAGAAAGACAGATCAAAGGGAAAT
The DNA here is from genome assembly GCA_907163375.1 of Prostheceraeus crozeri. NCBI lineage: Eukaryota > Metazoa > Platyhelminthes > Polycladida > Euryleptidae > Prostheceraeus > Prostheceraeus crozeri. The sequence goes on from CAJQUW010015688.1 coordinate 252,703, forward strand.
AACATGTATTCATTAGATATACATGTACCAATCAGCTGCTAGACATCTACAACCATCTTTTTGTGAACATCTAAACTGCTCACCACATCACAGAATTCTTCGTAGGATATTTTTCCATCACCATCCTTATCGGCGAAAATGATAGTTTTATCCACAATTTGCTGCAATTGTGCATCTTTTAAGTTATTTCCAACCATCATCTTCAGGACTTGGAATAACTCACCGTTGCTAATGAACCCATCTTTATCCATGTCGTAAATTTTGAAGGCAAACCTCAGCTTCGCATCTTTATCACCTTTCACACTGAACTGAGACATACCTTCGATGAACTCTTTAAAGTCAACCTCACCGTTGCCGTCAGTGTCAAAAATGTCTATAACACGCTGAACTAGAGGATTCTGTTGCAGCTCTGGCAAGCTCATAAATTCTTCAACACTTAGGGAACCGGAACCGTCGATATCCAGCTTCTTGAATCTCTTCCCTAAGCGCCGGATTTCGTCCATATCAAACGTGGAGCAGAGCTCCACTGGTAATGAGGTATCATTTCCCATTATCTGGTAATATTCTGAAACAATAAAGACATTTAATGAATTATAATCACAATAGACATTAGAGCAAGATCAAACGAAATGACGGACTTTTTAAAAATTATCGTCAGGTGGGGCCACCATAGGATGAATTACGATTTTTCCCTTTTTCGAATACTTGACTTAATAATTTGCCTGCATGCTAAGTATAATTCACTTGACTAAAAGTAAAGAGGCATCACTAATTATTCTCTGATAATCTGATACAATAATTCCCGTTTTCGTGTCACTTGCCTTAACAGGGTGCGTAACGATTTCTCTAAACCATTTTCTTTGACTTGTCCAGGTTTTCCCTGACTTTTCCAGGCTTTTTCCAGGTGGCATATGTAGTATGTTGATTGAACTGAGGGAACAAGTTTCATCTTACATTTATCCTTAGACGCTTCCGAACTTGTGAAGTATTCTTTTATGGTGTCGACCCATACGTTGTAATTGATAAAATGAAATAAATTATGTACAAAATTTATTTTCTGCTATAGCTTCGAATCAGTTTTCTGTCTAACAAATCAAATGGGATTCCATCTATACTACCATGAATCCTTCACTGAACTAACAGGTAAACACGCTTTTATGAGGGGCTCCATCATAATAGTAGGCAGGGCTACTGATTAATAAACACGGTTGAAACATCTCCCGTCACAATACATGTATATGAATTAAAAAGTGGGTGAGCTAATAATAATATAATTTCGAGGAAAGCGTGCTATGACAATTATGCAAAAAAGCGAAGAAGTGGAAACCAGCTGCTGAAAGAAAAGGGCTCGACAGCTTATTTTCAATTTGCATTTAAAGTATTTCCTAGGACATGTGAAGCAATCTACATTTGGTTTGTAGAGTGGGCACATTACTTCAAGGAAAATGTATTAGAACAATTATGTGGAAAAGCAAAAAAGTGCAAAAAAGCTACTGAATGGAAAAGAATAACGGTGAACAGTCAATCATGCAAATTTAGGCGATGTGAGGGAGGGCCCGCTAAAATGCAATAGTTACTTTATCATGACTTGGAATTACAAATTGTGAAAACCATTTCCTTAATACACTTATCTCTTGATCAATTCGTTGAACCTCCAACAAATGATTCTTCTTGAGTTCTTCTTCATCCTTTATTTCCACCGCTTTCCTTTTTATTTCGATACGGTCATTTGCCACCGATTCGCTAATTTTTTATGCTCCTTTCTGGCTTCCGTATAGAGCTGCTGCGTTTCTCGACGACAAAATGAATTTTTTTATTACCTCACATTGCTTGGCTTCACCATTATAGACTGCTCGTATGAGGTCCTTAATTATTCTCAGAGATATAACTGAGCAATCTTTCATACGTTTCATTGTCAAATCCCTTTTTTTATCAAGATTTGCGAATTACAACACAACATGATACGGGATCAGGAAGAAGAATTTTGAGGGAAGTAGCAAAAGATGTAGTTATTGAGCCAATGCTAATCCCAATTGAATCAGATATTTTTATACAAACATGTAATAGAGAAGATCAAGCACGGTTAGACATAGCAGCACGAGGTGTATGGGGAGCATGGAGAAGAGTTTTTGTTGTTCGGGTCACAAATCCATTTTCGCCATCAAAAAAATGAAAGTAAAACAACTATACGAACGAAACGAAAAAGACAAGAAGCGTATTCATGAAGATGAAAAAGAAACATTGAAAAGGGACATTTTCTCCTCTAATTTTTACAGCTATTGTTGGCGCAGGTGCGACTGCTCGAAGATTCCATGAAAGACTCGCGAATTTGCGTTCACACAAAAATATAGTGAAAACTATTCGGACATAATGGGGCATATTCGCGCAAAAATACATTTCATTATGATCCCAATGTAGGAATATCTGAGAGGATTTCGTCGAAATAAAAGCATTGATGTTCCTCATTCAGATATTCCCTTCAATAAATGCGCGAATTTGAGCATTTCTAGCTGCGTTGGCCTAGCAGCAAAGCCAACATCGATGTATTTTAAATCAGGCAAATTTCTTGCCATCAAGTGAACGTTCAATCGTTGGAGTGCGGAGAGATGACGAGTGGCAGTCGGTTTAGCAAAACGCCGTAAATTGTTGAAAAAACCTCCAGTATTCATATTGTATTCCTGAGGATAGAGGTCAGCCCTGATTAACGGCAAAATTCAGAACCATGTGTTGCGTTACCAAGTTGTACTTAGTGCGATGCATTTCGGCATCGTCGCTGCCGGACTTTGCGCTAACATGGCAGCGACGTTACCGAAATGCATCGGACTAGGTATAACACTTGGTTCTGAATTTCGCCGATAATCAGGGCTGACCTCTATCCCCATTAATACAAAGACGCCGTAAGAGAGAATCTATCAAGCACTCAAAAAAACAAAGTTTTGGTTTTAAATGAGGATCTTTCAATGTCTCCTTCATATGCTTGTGAGAATTTGACTCTGATTCTTTCTTTAATGCGTGTCACATGTTCGACATAGGCCTCCAAATAATAATTACGAATTCCATTTTCCCTGACTTTTCCAGGTTTTCCAGACGTTATAAACCCTGGTTAATCATTTGATCCAATTGCCTGGAAGATATACTATGGCTATATATTGCACTTATTCCAGGACACACATCCATTACGAATCTCCGATTATCCATGAATACTGTTACAGACAGAATAGTCAATTAAGTCACAACAACTCTAAATTGCTGGAGCTCTGTCGCCGATTTCTAAAAAATTCACCCCTCGATCCCGACAGACAGTACACGCACTCATACAGAACCTCTTTTCCCAGATGGGCCCATCATTGTTATAAAACTATCCCACTTGAACATTTAATTCTATTTAAAGCTGATGATAAGAATGATCTAATTACGAAGTACCATAGCACAATTTTCTGATAGCTATTACTCGGACCTGTCTGTAGTCAGCATAATCCGATTGTTTCATGATATTTTCAAAAACAGAATTGCTGCATTAAATTTTGCTTTCAAGCGTATTCATAAAATTCAGTTAATTCTTGCTGTTTGGTGGTAGCTTCAGCATAATTGACTGACGTTCTGCTAAGCTACAAGAGTTTACAATTATCTCCATTTTTTTCAGAACAGAGTACCTGCAGGAAATCCATCTTTAGGTTTAAGAAGAATGAAAGTCACTGTTTGACTTCAGTGCAATATTTCAATGTGCTAACCTTAGAAAGATCTCCTCCGCAGCTTATATCTAGAGATATGGTTGGTTCTACGAGCAATGCCACTGATTTGAAGTTTAGTTTTCATAAGGGTCATCAAGAAAAGTGGTAACAAGAAAGAACACTTTACTAGTTCACTTCCGTCCATTGAAATCAACCATTTATAAAGTATTAAGAAATTAACAACCAAAAGTCATTCTTTCACAATTTCATTTAATGGAAGATAACTATATACAACTAAATGTACAAATGCATAAATTTATACTGACATTTCACAGACAAATTTCAACATATTGACTCTTTGTCATTTCATGAATGCAACTGACAGACGTGGACTCCAACAAACTTATAAAATGTTGGAATTCATATAAGAATGATGATCAAATTAGTCGGTTTTATTCGCAGTTGTGGCAAAAGCAATTTCAGGTTCCTGACGGTGGACATCTTTGTGAGAAGCTTACGACTTGATCCGGCTAATTGAGATTGGTTGCACACAAGCAGCCGCAGCTCAAGCGGGCAGACCAACAGGTTTAGATTAGGGAGTGCATTGATTTATCGACCAATTAGTGGACTTGAGGATTTTTGCTGATTTTCAATAAAATGTGACTGATCGGAAAACAAGATTTCGTTTATTTACTTGTAAATTTAAACGATTCATTTTCATCATTACGATAATTGAAGGCAGTTGAATTCCGGAGACTCAATTTTCATATAAAGACAACAAATGCTAATAAAAAAGTTACTTATGATTATTTTGATGTATTGACAGCATTTTCCCACGCTGCGCCGAGGTGGAAGAGCTCTTACAATGTGGGAACTGGACCGGAACTTCGGCCTGGGTCCGCTTGCCAAAGTCCGAATTTTTCGGCAACCGTTTCAGTTTTCATCATTTGACCGGGGCCTGACCCATGAGTTGCACTTAATAAGCCTGGGCCTGCCTGACTCGTCGCATTTCAAATTAGTGACCATTTCAATATTTTGGTAAGTTATGCCTGAATGATCAATTATCATACTTCAAAATTCACTCAAGATGTTTTCTTGTTCAGAATAGATGCTTGTGAGTGTTCATAAGTTATTATACATAGCCAACAACTGAAATCAACTTTATATGAATAGGGCAAGTGGGCCTAAGTGCATAATGATGTTTAATGGCTTTATTGCTCTTCACACAAGATGCAGAATTGGCGAGTAAACAAGAAAGTGACAGAAACAATATAACTCAGGCAAACTTAATCTAAGCTTCTGAATGATGACTTGAAACGTTGGGTCGGAGTTTTGATTTTGTGAGAAAATCCATACCGAAGTGAGCTTCTCGAAAAACTTTGTCATATATTAGCCTAGATGTAGTGGATGTTAGGGATGAAATGCTTTTTTAGCTGGACGATGGGCCATCTAATCACAATAGTCAGAGTTGAGTTTATTTTCGTAAATTTACGCGTTCATAAATTGAAATATGCTAACGCAAGGAATGCCGAATGCCGCATTTTCAAACTGTAGCTATGAATCGCGCCCGAAAGGGAAATTTCCATATTATTAATATCCTGTCCTGCAACTAACATACTTCGAAAATTATCAGGTCTCGCAGAAATCGCTTTTCATGACTTGTCCTGTACAATTTTTGTGTTCTGCGCTAGTCTGTAAATACATTAATAGAATCATTCTTAGGGAAAAGATTGCCCGAAAAATTATGCGCTATTGTGCACCAACGCAGTGTATACGACATATCCAGTTTGAGTGGACGTCAAAGTTTCCCTTAGAACAAGCGACGCGGTGTGTTTCCAAAAATTCAGGACCGGGTCAGGCTTCCATTGATTAAGAAGCGCACATGAGTATTTTTCATTTACCTCCAAATTCTTGGAGATCATAAGCCACGTCATGAGCTTGCCTCTGATTGGTTGAGCCATGCAATCATTTGATTTGTAGCTGATGAGCTATTATTGCAACTATTACTCACTGGTACAACTGGGGTGCCTGGGTTAGAATTCGAGTGAAATATCAGTCTTCATTTTCGTAAAGAGCGGATGGAATTACAATTTACCAAGAGTCCTATAGTAGGTAATTACGAGTCACTTCAAACCCTTTGGACATAATAACATGAGCAGGACCATTGGTTAGAAAATAGACCGTTTGGTTGATAATTCTTCCGCGTCGTTTCAGAATACCATTCATTGAAAATCAAATTCATGAGAAGAGTGTGGATGAGAATAAAATATAAATTAATAATAATTAAAAATTAATTAAAAAAAATTCTCTAAATTATAAATTGGCTCCAATTATCTGATGCTGAAATGCCTCCTTGATACAGCAGCTAGGGGAATCCTTGCATGCCTCAAAAAATGTATCCAATGCCGACCATTGTTCATTGATTTGTTTATCGAAGAATTTGGAGGGAAAATTGCATGGAAGAAGCTTCAAGGAATCGTCACTATGTTTTTCAGTTTGTAACACAAATCAAATTACAGTTGTCAAATTAGAATTTTCAATTTGTCATATTGTCACAGTCTGTCAAGAATTCCAAGAATTAAAACCATCCATTCGCACGAACATATGGCGAATTCAGTAGAAACGATAATACTGATCTGTTTATAGGTAGAATTTATGTCATTTTGCTACCAAATAATTTCACATGCTACTTAAATCAACAATACGTACTGTAGAAATAGATTAGGAAACTTGAAAAATTAGTGAACGTACCTCGGCAAACGAATGAATAAATGAATAACTCGTGTACAATAATATATGACAGAGATATCACTCTTTTAGCTTGGGCATCAAATTAGCGCAATAGCGCAGTAAACATCGAAATAGCGTAGTGCGCTAAAATAGCGCGGCAGTGGTAACTATGAATTTGATATTTAAGGAATCATAGCACAGAACTTTTGCTGTATACTTTTGCCACTAATATTCTCTTACTAGTGATGCTCTAAATAGCCTACTAGAATCTTATCAAAAGTAATTGATGAAAAATCGAAATTAATCAACTGCACGTAGCACTAGACTAGTATCATGACAACTAAATCAGTACTTTCGGCATTTCGAAAATGATGATTTCCGATGACTTTAAAAACAATCGGCCGATCAACAAAATGCCTAATCGGTGCATCTCTGGTTCAGATAACCTGGTTTGGTTACAGGATCGAGTCTTAACAGGCATACATTTTTCTCATGGCAAAAACTGACAACGTAATCTAACGTCTTTTTATTTCATTCACTGAAAATTGACGGAGTTGGATGAGAAAGGGGAATAACGTATTACTCAAGTGTACGAACCATAGTTGCCACTCAAGAAAATCATAAAAGTAGCGCAGCCACTCTTGACAATCGGTTCAGACAAAAAAGTCGAAATCTGACGAATAGTAAAGTTTATACAACTATGTATATATACCGCATATACAAGTACGTTAGAAACACTAATAGGTAAAAAACAGATTATCTATTGAATGATAAAAATTCCAATCTGAATAACCATCTGAAAAACAACAACTTCAAATTTAGAGAAACAACTTCATTTTGGAAACAAACATCAAGAAGATTTTATCCATTATCCATGGATCATGCTTCTCTTTCGTCGGATTAGGTCTAGTGGCTGAGCATCCTTTAGGCAACTGCAGTTTGCGCGTATCCCGTTCCGCTGCAGTTTTGTCCATACGCTTGGCCTCCTCCATTCACCTGACTGCCTTTCCCTCATGTCCACTGAAGTAGCTCTTATCATTTCTTGTTTTCTTCTACTTTCCGATTCTTTTTCTGTTTTTTCTCACAAATAATACATAGTCGTCCTCTCCCTGCTATCTCCCTGCCAGTCAGTTTTGTGATGCATCTCAATTTTCGTGCAGTTGTTCGCTACATACTTAAAATTTCTCTCACAGTCAGCATTGACGTGCGGTAACGTGAGACACCCAAATGCTAGTTTCGGCAAGCGGATAATGCTCTTTGCTTCATATCATCCGATATTCGTGAACATATATCAATGCATCATCAGATTGCTTTTGTTCCTTCATCAGCTTGCAGCATTCGTCGTAGAGCTCGTTGATTGAATTTTGGTGGCACACAATATTTGATCAAAGTCAATATTCTCATGGTTTTTGGATCCAAAAAATATCATCGCGCAGGCAAGCCGAATGTCTATCGGAAGATTCGACCGTCAACCCTTCATAGAATTTTCTGACTTTGCATTAAAATATTGCCGACTACTATGTGCAGATTTCTAGTTAGCTCCGAGCTTTGTCTCCAAAAGCTGATTATATTGCTTTTCATGATCCAGGGAATTCAGCTTGCTATTTTGGAATTCTGTGATGACCACTGGCTTCAAAAGCCGCAGAAGCATGTCGCTGCACAATGAAATGACTTGGGAAGTTTCTCTAACTTTTGAATTGGTTTCAGGCAGGATTCTATAAATATGAAGTCCATTCTCACTTCATCTTGTAATGTATCACTGATACGGACAGGTCGGGGACCGCCATCCTTGGATGCATCAAAAAAATTGTCCAATACCAGCCATTGTTTATTGATTCGTACAAAATCATCCGTTTTTAGCAGCCAACGAGCTTCCACCCGTTGTTGGACTCACGAGACATAAATAATTGTACGCATCATCAGCCAGTTCCTCTCAAACCGAACCTAGTTCAGAAACAGCAAACTTGAATGAATTGTGAATGTCATGTACATCACATCCTCTTACATCCACTAGATGAGGAATCTCTCATTTTTCAATTTCTAGCCTGGGTATCAAATTAGCGCAGCATCGCTCAAAAAGAGCGCATTAGCGCAAAGACAGGACTACTTGGGGAGCTTGGGGGAGCAGTGACAACTATGGTGTGAACTAAGCGCAGAGGGTCCACTACGAAAATTTTCTGGGGTTTCCAGTGGGTTGAGACATTCTTTTTTTATAGCGCAAAGGATAATCATGATAACGACATATTGTTTCATAAAAAGTGACATTTACAGATAGATCGTTCTGATCATTTCAGCATTTACAATACGAAGCTATGACAAAGAAGTCAGCAAATATTCTGAAATTGAACAGTAACGTAGGTAGAAAAATGCCTATTTATGATATTATCTATTATGTAAAGCAAAAATACTAAACAAGAAGTCATTCATGAACGATGTTGCATCAAGAACACATATCGGGCTATCATGTTCTCAGTGGTTCTTTATATTTTCAAAGTTGGTTCTAGCATGTTATCAAATATTATATTAAGGCCCAAACGGAAACGGCGCAGGATGGCGCGTCCTCATGCGTCCAGAATTATTTTCGTCGAACATTTCAAAATCTTACGGGCTTGAACACGAGCACGAACGTAATTTCAGGAAAATTTTCTGATATGGATAGCGGCTTGCTTAGGAAAGGAAAATCTAGTCCGTTCTAAGCAGCCTCATGGCTTGCTCTACTCCCACACAACTGCCTGACAGCATATGTTCCCAGATGGTCGTGCAGAGAATTAATTCACTGTCGACATAGCTATCCTATAATTCTGACTTCGTGCTAGAGCAATGTAGCCAATGAATTGAATATCAAGATCCTTTTCATCAAAATGTACGTTCATGCTTAATCAACCAAGAATTCAAATTCATGAATGTATTTGGTGACAGCCGATATTCTACTGACTCCAGAGAGAGAGCACTGGAAGCGAAGATATGAAATTGGTTTATGTTCTCAACTTAGTTGTTAATATTAAAAACATCCCGATCGTAGAACAGAATTTATTGACGTGTTTTTGAAACGCTATTTTTCATGTCAGAATGATAAGACTTGTCAGCTGATAACAAAATTCATAGCACTGTCTTTACACATCTCTCTGCAAAAAGGAATGAAGCATTGAAGCACAGCACCGGGTGATATGCGATCCTTAGATAATTATAAGGCCTGATGACCATTTTCACTGTATCTCAGCGAATAATGGAGCAATCTCACTGAAATGCACGACAAATAACTTGTCACTGAGGGGAGAATTGAACTGCTTAATGATTGACAAGCAGGGGTTTTTTTCGTCGTCGAGCCTTCCGCCAATTGGCGGAAATCGCTCAAAACATTTCCGCCAACTCTTAAAAAAATTCCGCCACTAAAATGATGGCTTGAAGAGAGTTATATTTGGATCTTTTCAGTTGTACCACCACAGAACAATGCGCCTTAACATTCACCATTTTTCCTTTCCTTCTGTGACGTATGAGCAACAACAGCAGCGGGCACTGGGCAGGCAGCCAACAGGCTGCAGTGCAGATACACGGAGCAGAGCAGATCTGGCGATATGGCTGTTTGATGTTGGCGTCAAGGGGAGAGAGCACGGTCGTGGACTAGGAGCGACTGCAGGCGGACATGAGGCAGCAGATTTCCCCGATGTGGCAGCGATAAACGATTGGAGGCTTGTCGATTACTTCGACGAGAGACGTGAAATTAATTTCCGCCAAACTGAAAAAAATTCCGCCAAAACGGAAGGATTGGCGGAAAAGAAACCCTGCTGACAAGTCTATTACGAGCGACGTTGATATGCCCAAACAAGACAAAGCAAGTAAAACGTACTCTGATGACTGATGAAAGGATGCCATGCAATGCAGCTCTACCATTTTCAAAATCCCCAGAGGAGGGTTAATCACTTACTGATATACTCACTGGAAATTCGCAAATTAGGTTCAGCAGCTAACACGTGACCAGCAGTGTAAATCCCCAAAATTAAGCAGCTAGAGCGAAAAATAGTTATAATGTGAGCAGTGAACACTGAAGTTAATCTATAAATACATGAATAAGCTAATTTCACAAATTGTGATCGCGGAGTTAAACTTAATCTCGACACGATTTTCTACTTGTCGCTTTTGTTCTTTTTGAATGAAAATCGGATTGCAGTTGCTCCGTGGTCAAGCAAATACCAGTAGTCTAACTAGTAAGCAATCTAGCTAGGATCAAATGTCTGCGAAAATAGGATATGCTGTGTGACGTTAAGTGTGATGAGATCCGCTTCAGGAGTGATGAGATCCCTCTGGAATTCGCTGTGGCGTCAACGATGAATTTCCGAAAAGTGAAAAGTCGAAACTACAATACTGCCATGCTGTCAGTCCTTCTATACGGAGCAGAGACCTGGCCCCTCTCACAGCGGCTCGACGAATTCAAAATTCTAATCAACGGCACTAAGCATGATGGCACGTGTAAGATGGACTGATCGAATTCCCAACATCGAAATACGTCGCCGCACCAGGCAACCTCCAGTGCTTCGGTTGCTGGCGGAGGAGCGCCTTAGATGGTTCGGTCATATAAGCCGCCTCCCCGATAGCCATCCGACTAAAGCAGTTTTTTCCTTCAACCATGGTGGAGTTGTATGGAGACAGCCGCGAGGCGCTCCGCGCACAAGATGGTGTGATTTCATCAAAAAAGGATCTTCCCCAACTCGATATTCATTGGGAGAACGCGCTGTTGCTGACCTCCGAGATCGACATGGAAAACTGTAGTGCATCGTGCAGGCTCTACACCGTCGTGGCACGAGCTATAAGCAAGCAAGCAAATAGAGTTAAAGAGACATAATACTTTCAGTTATCGAAATATATTGAAAATACTTAAAATTACGAACTCGTGCTCACTTTATATGTCTATGTGAATCAACGAAATCAAATATGTGTGTGTTTTCTTAAATAAATAACAGCTCAAGAGACTGAATTCTCTGGTCTGAACCGATCCCATGAAAAGAACCCAAGTGAAGCGAGCGACATGCTCTTAAATATCAGCATCAATTAAAGCACGAACTTCTTGTTTTACTGCTTCTATGAGAGAAATGGCCATAGACCGAAGCTCCATCGAATATGTTGTAGCATTCTCAGACAAAACGTCAGAATGCTGAAAGTCAAGATATTCACCTGACTGAGCAGTAAGCATAATATCACGAAATGACTTCAGGGACATCGGATCTGTCACTAGACCGTCAATGAAATCAGCTCGGGGGCGCATGACATTCATCATGCCCTATCACGGGGCTGCAGGTGTCAGCTACAATACCAATTTTGTCCTATCATTGACGTGCGTTGAACTTGGAAGTGCTAATGAAGCATGTAGCGCCTTTGATGGGCTGTCGATCATATCTCACCATACGTCGTGGCTGCCAGAGTGCTACTGTTGAGAAGTTTTGACGAAATTCGCTGAACAACAACACTTGTGACGGCAGCCACCTCAAATCAACAGTTTCGCAGATAAACCATCACATGATTTTATTTTTATAGTCACATTACAAAGAAACATGTCGGGAAGATTCCTACAGCGCTCTTCAATTCACCCGTATAGTCATGATGCATGTCACACGATGACTGAAGGCGTGAATAACTTCCCTTTGCTTGCGACGGTAGAGGCTTCAAAAATGGAAGTCGCAGAGATTATGGTTAACTTCTCTCGAAGCTCATAAGATAGGACCGATCACGGGTCGAGTGACCTCAATGAGAAGCAACTCCTTCAGTTGATCTTGGATTGGATGAAGAATTCGCGGTAGATAGCAGCTTGCACGCAGTACATGGCGTCGTTGCCGAGGAGTATGCGGGTTGGAATTTGTTCTCGATGCTTCGAGTTAATGCAATTCATGAAGCCGTTGATTTAGCAGCATCATAAATTGGCATGAGCTCGCTCTAGTAGATTCGCATACTAGTTGTGTCGCAATTTCAGTTCATAGATATGTCCAATTTACAAATAAATCATCATGCATTAAGTCAGCCGAAAGACATTCCAAACCTATCAGAAGAGCAGCGTTCCGTTTACAGTTTACATCTGCTTGCCTATGGGCATGACTCACTCGTTGGCACAGGGATGTGATTGACCGAACGAAAAAAATCAGGAAACCACTTTTTGAAGGGACCCAGCAAAAAGTCATTACTGCATCAACAGTAGAGCCATTACTTTGGGATATTCACATAGTGACTGGTATAGTTCGATTATAAGCAAGAAATGAAGTGACACAAAATGAAGACAAAAGCAACACGCTAAGTAATGTATGCAGCCCATATAGTTTACGTGTAAATTTAGGCGAAACCCATGTGACAGGCAAAAAAATGCCTGGCATTGCTGAAAATTAAGTGGTCTAAAAAAAGGGATACGTTAAGAAATATAAAAGCTGCTATTTCACTGTCAAAGACAATTAAGCAATATATGAAGTCCAACCCAACCCTCGCCCTATAATTAATTTACAGAATCTGCCTTGTCTCAAAAATGGCCGAAATCAACCCAAAAAATCAGGATTTCCTGATAAATCAGGAAAAATCCATCCCTGCGTTGGCATCATGAGTTATTTATAGACGCACGTTATAACGAAAAATAAAAATTCGAAACGTTTAAGGGCTCAGTATTCATTTAGTGAGGCTGGATCGAAATACGTGTAGGAATCCTGCAAGGAAGTCAAGTGGATGAAATTGGCTAAAAATAGCCTCTGATGTCGTCACGTGACGAATGACTTTTTAGACATCATGAAATGATAGATTGAGTCATAATACATATCTGCTCACAATGCATTGCATGGCCCTAAATTATTTAGTTTTGCCGTAAAATAACTTTTTTGGTCCGAAAATCATGCCTTCATCAGGGGAGGGGAGATGTGGTTTGGTGGTCAAAGTACAAATTTTGTGATCCTGCAAAAATGGAAAAACACGGGTATTAAAAGACTGATTTTATAATATACTAACACCATCGGATTTCATATTTCAGCATCACATCACTCATCATCGATTGAGTGGCCATCAAGATCATCTCTAAATCCTATCGGACATCAGGGATCTGGTAAGGAGGAAGGTATCCAAACGAAGTGACAGAAATTCTCTGAAAGACTAACAGGGTCGGCAAAAATGAGTGGGACACGTATTTTTCAGTGTTATTTCTTCTATTAAATGACTTTAAAATGTTCTGCATCCAATCGATCGATATTATTCTTGTTAAGTAACCGCCAGTAGTGTTCAATATTCCACTATCACTTCATTAGATGCTTACTCTGTGTAATTCAGGTGAAATGTAGGCTCACTCAAGCCATTGAATGCCCAATGGACATATAAGGGCAAAAACAGTCTGGAAACGCTCTTCCTTTATAAGTTATTTTGCTTCAAAATCATCATGCTTTCTAAGTAGTGACAAATAATCAATTTAAGCATTCGACACTTGACAGTTTTATGACTAATTATTTGTCTAAAGATGTGTGTCAGTAGGCCATAGTAGGCCCATCCACCTTCTGTCATCACTCAAAACAATTTTGTCGTAGAATAACTTTATTGAAAGGCAACAGATTTATTGTCAAATCTCTAGTCAGATTTCTATGAACACGTTCTTTTCATGTGAGATGCTGCTTTGTCGCTTCACTCATAATTTGAAAAATTTTGAATTTGAATCATGAAAAATAAGCAAGATTAAGTCATCATCGTGTTATTGAAGTCCATTGAATCTTTTGAGACATCTGCAAAGATGAGCAACCTGAAAAATAACCAACGTCTACAAATGACTACTGTTAGAAAGAATACCTTCAACTCTCTACGTGATATTGCTGATGACCTGAATGTTTCAAGGAGAGTTGTTGGGAGAATAGTGAAACCATACGAAGAGACTGGTACACATAAATCGCAAAGGTCTTTGTGTGGTCGTCATCGGACAATAGCTGAAGATGCAGACCGAATTATTGTCCGGACCAGCAAACGCAATCACCTGCCAGTTCTGTGGACATCCAAGGAGAGATGTCAGCATTAGGGACAGACATTCAAGAGCGGACTATGAGAAATCGACTGACTGAGGCTGGTCAAAGTGCATATATAACGATACCATGCCAAGTTCTTACTGACAATATGAAGGACAAGCGTCTGCAGTGGGCTAACGATCACCAGGATTGGATCATTGATATGTTGAGATCATGGAGTTGATGTCGAAATGATACCCATAGATTTAATGCAAAACTATCATTTTTGTTACAGGTCATTTTCTCGGACGAGACGATGGTAGAGTTGCATCCTCACCAGACACAATTCGTTAGACGGTCGTGGAATGAAGCCGTGTCAGAGGTCCATATGCGGCAGCAGTACAAGTACCCTGTGAAACTGATGTTCTGGGGGTGCATGAATTTCCAGGGAATGGGACGACTCCAACTTTGCTAGGGATCAATGAACGCTGACCAGTATCTGACCGCACTTCAGCATCGTGTGGTGCCTCAGTCAGCAGAATGGTACGAAGGAGCTGATTGGGTATGCCAGCCTGATTTGGCCGCATGGCATACTGCAAAGAAGGCAAAATCATTCATGTTTTCGCAAGGGTTTGAAGTCTTGCAATGGCCAGGAAATATTCCTGATTTAAACCCCATTGAGAACCTGTGGGGTTGCCTCAAAAATCGTCTTCGTAAGCTAGGAATTCAGCAGAAATCAGAGGTTTTGAATCATTGGTTTTTGAACACTGCCCACCACTGTGATGTCATCACAATTTGTGAAAATCTCGTTGATTCCATGCCTGATCAAATTGAGAGGTGTATTGTAGCCAGAGGAGAACACATTAGTTATTGATGAGCTTTCGATTGCATCATTTGCCCTTCAATAAAGTTATTCTACGACAAAATTGTTTTTTTCAGTGATGATGTCTAAGTTCGATAGGCCTACTGACAGACATCTTAAGACAAATAATTAATCATAAAACTTAAAACTATCAGGTGTCGAATGCTGAAATCGAATATTTGTCACTACTGATAAAGCATGATGATTTTGAAGCAAAATAACTTACTAAGGATAGAGAGCTTCCAAAACTATGTTTTTGCCTCTATACGTCCATTGGACATTCAATGGATTGAGTGGGTCTACATTTTACCTGGATTACAGAGTAAGCTTCCAATGAGGTGCTAGTGGAATCCTGAACACTAGTGGCGGTTACTTAACAAGAATAATATCGATCAATTAGATGTTAAACAATCTTAGGGCCATTCAATGCAATAAATACCAAAGAAAAATAGGGGAAAGTGAGGAGGTATGGGCCACCCTAGAATCGGTTGATCTAGCGCTTCATCTATTCTATTAATGAGAACCTATATACCACTGTGCGATGTCTTAATACCCAAGGAACAAAACTTTGCATCATAATTACCCTTAAAATTTATCATTTGGACATGAATGGCAAAAAACGAAAATCTGAAAAAATCGACTTTTCAATTTTGGGTGGGAGGTATGGGCCACATGGTGAGGAGGTATGGGCCACTTGCGAAATCCATGGCCTGGTCTAATCGAATGCACATTTCCTAATGTAGAATGACTAATATAGGCTACATTTGCTAGCAGTAAATTACGCCTGTCGTGATACTTTTTGGTGTATAACATCTTTTGAGAAGTTATAATGTCTAACTATAGCAAGTAGAATTGAGTTATTGAACTTGGCGCATTTCGTCATTTTCATAGTCTACAGATTTAATAACGGCTATGATATGTGTCATACCCAGAATAAATAGCCCATCATGAATGAACTACTTTTGAAGGAAAACAACCGACTTTGAATAGATTCACTATAGGAGACAGGCAATAGAAATGTATGTTTTCGCTAATTGCAAATAAAAAGTTGCAGTTCACTGTTCATTAGAGTTCGTTGACTTCCACCTCCCCGTCAAATTCATACACCACCGTCCTTCCATTGAGTGCGATTTCCGGTTCTCGGAGCCCACACATCACGTCCTTCCACTGTACCTCAAATCGGTCCACCTCCCGTACCTGCAAATACAAATATTGAAAATTGAAAAATAATGAAAATCATCTAACACTTGTGGGCCTACCTCAAATTTAGTCCTTTCTGAATTCAATGATCGGAATCCTTGGACTTTGATCCAATCTCGATCTCCATCGTATGTTTCCAATGTCTGTACAACGTAGCGATAACTCGTCAAGTTGTGACGACCACCAATAATACAGACGAGCAGCCAGTCTCCAGCCTTGGTCTCGTTCAGGGTCCATTCTTGCTTCCGAGGATCTTTCGATTGTTCCTGTCTGAAGTCCTGTGTAGCAACGATGTTTGATCGACTGATAGTTCGAGCAGGACCATTGGACTCTTTTCACGACCGCGCTGAGTTCTCTGTTCAACAGGAACAGCCTTGGGTGCTTCGACTGAGTCAGAGCTTGTCAGTGGCACAGGCTCTGATCGGCTTGTACTCTCATACGTTGCAGAGGCCGGCCCATACCACCCCCGATTAGGTGGCCCATACCTCCCCCCATAGGGTACAAAAATCTTAAGCTTGAAAAAATGTACAAGGAGTAGTGCTACTTTCTCGATACTACATACAATCTTTAAGAAAGGGCTAAGCTTGAGAATGCTAGGCGGCATATATCTCAATTACATTTTTTCTGCAAAAATATAGAAAAATGGCGTTTTTCCAAAAAAATTCAAAACAGTGCATGAAACCTATTCACATGTATAACTCGAGAACCAATGCAATTGAAAAGCTGAAAATTGCGTGTGTTACTGAGCACTAAGATAGCTTTCAAATGATATATAGCTTGTTCCCCCATTCAGTTTCGTTTCGCGCTGAGAGCGGTGGCCCATACCTCCTCACTTTCCCCTACGTGTCCCACTTATTTTTGACGACCCTGTACAATGGTAGATTATGCTTGAAAATAAGTATGCCACGAAAAATCAGAATTCGAACTCTTCACTCTATCAGGGTGACCGCACGGCTCCGAAAATATGATTCGGGTATATTTTTTTGTGCCGAAGATTCCCATGCTGGTATTAAAGAATAGACATGGTAGTCTACATAAATACGAGAAACCACAATCACGTTCTTGCTTCCACGTTACTTTTATTCTGTCGTAAATACATAAATTCCTGTTTTGCAAGAGCGTTTTGCAAAAGCGTTTTGCAAGAGCATTAAGTCAAGAAACTGTTTGACAGACTACAGATTTCTATTCTGTCCTATATTACCTCATCTTACGTACGCTGTGCAAGTTTTGAATTTGGGAAATGCACTCTAATTGGCAGAGTTGCGGCGTGCGTTCCAAAATTAACATTGCTGGCGAGACACTGGCGCTAATTTTGCATGTAGATTGTCAGTAAGAAAAACAATGCATGTACCTATGTCGTCCCACACATCGTAGTAGAATCAACATGGGCAAAATCTGCGCTGCTTACAGCTGTCGAGAACCTTGGCAGCATCCAAGGTTGACTCCAATGTGTCGATTGCTTTGTTTTCCATTGACAGACAAAAATCTCAATAATTTCAAGGGGGAAGTCAAGGTCTTATTTCGTCACTTGACGAGCTGAGCACCAACTTTAATTCTCGCTGACTTCGTTCGACGAGAAATGATAGTCGACTGCTTGAACAACATCAGGTTTTTTCGTTGGATATTTCAGCCACTGCTGGGGCAGATCTGTCTTTGATAGCCCTTTCTTCACAGCATATATAAATGAGTGTTTTGGGAACTCACACTAAGCTGAGGTTGGAGAGCCCTGCCAATCGAAATTAATCTCCACAGAACAAGGTCTATCTTTCATTGCCTGTACAAGTGCATGTCGAATTCTATGCGCTTGAATTCTCAGACGTTGCCGGCATCGAATAATGATCCGCATCTTTTGAGAACATTATTGCATTCAGAAAAAAGCTTCGCAGTCTATAACTTAAAAAAGTAAAATTTTGGAGTATGAAACGATGACTGAGATGATGAGAATCGACAGCTGCCTCCCCAATGGACTACTTACTGAGATTCGATCTAACTAATTAACGTGTTGACTGCACTCAAATTATTCTCACTGAGGTAGAACAGAAAATAAACTCATTTCTAAGGTCTGAAAAAGTGTGAGTTGTCTCTCTAATGGACTACTTGCTGTGATCGGATCCAACTAAGCAACACGAGTTGACTGCATTCCAAAAATTCTCATCAAGAAAAGAAAATAAACATTTCTTGTGGTCTGAACGAGACTGATGTAATATAGCACTAGTGATACCTTTCCTGACTTGATCCAGTAGAAACAAATTTAGCATTGCATACCTAGGCATGTGCAGGAACATGCACGCATGTTTTGAAAGAGAATGAAAGAGTCAACAGAGTTTACAATGGAATACATATATTCGGATGTCTCTTGTGACTAATGAAGCAATCGAATACCAGTACAGTTGACTACAGGATCTTTCTGCAGATCGTGTCACTTTTTTTCAAACAGAAAAACTTTTTTGGAACCAACACTAGAAAGCCGGCGATGTAGTGTGTGGAAAATCAGCGTGCCATAATTCATCGTTGGAGCAGGCCAAGACATCCATCAAACACAACTTCACATTTACCACGAACAAATGTGGGTAGTGTGCATGTTTGATAGATCAAAAGAACTTCTGATTAAGAGAAAAAATCTCATTTGAAGTCGAGATTTGAGATTAGGCTGCTCTACTAAATTTATTAATGCGATCAATACCAAATATAGTTAACAAATACCATCAATTGGTCATAAATAGGTCGTCGCTGTGAAGTTGAAGACACCTTCATATCTAAAGTGGCACGCATACTTAATTAAATTGGGTCTTTCAAAATCAGGAGAAAAATTGGAAAGGGCTGGTGTTTATGCAGGTCCAAACACTACGGAACAGAAAATCATTGACGAGTGATTAATGGATTTAGGGACATAAGGGTCTTAGTTGAGTGATTTCTCTATAAAAAAGTAGAACCTCGACAACTGTAATGCAGAAGCAATGAATGCTATTGATGAACAATAACGTCGGGTAGCCAACTGATTAAACCGAAACGCGAAACCATTTTTTTTGAATAACGGGTCTAAGTAATGATCACAAGAAATTACCTCAGTAAAAAAGATCAAATGAATTTTGCCTTCTCATATCTTGTACAGAGTAGATGCTCAACATATATTTCACCATTTTAATAAAGGCTGTGAATAGAACCACACAACTTGACAGGAAAGTTTTGCAATTCGGGGTAAATAATTGCAACATGCCTGCAATGCATTTGGATCACATCGATAGGCTTCTCAAATTATTTCCGGTGGAAGCCATTATTATTAACTCTTAAAACGTGTTCTTAAACTTCTTAACGTGTCACTCCTCGAAAAACGATGGCTAGATTTTCACAAGGTTAGTGATTTCAGCTGGTTTTTCAGCTTAGGGTAAATTATTGATGGACAATGGATATATGTCCATTTTTGCATTCATGCAATGAAGCTCGAGCTTTAGTTTCCGAATAACGTGATAGTTTGTGTCATAAGCGCATCAGATCGAACGAATTTACGTGCATATTGTAATGCTCAGTTGCTCTTTTAAATCTGAGACTTTCTTGTCTTTGAACCATGCTTTGAACACAGTTATAATGCCATTGCCCACTCACATGTGATTCGAGAAAAATTGACTTTCTAACATGAAGAATATTATGAATGTCAGATTTTCCCATTCTTTTCAATCAAATCATAGAGTCCCTATATATGGGTAAATCCAATTTATTCCACAACATTTCTGTCTTTTCAACTTTGGGTCTCAGATTTCCGTGAAAATTTGCATGTATACTCATTTTTTTACGCTGAACACGAAAATCTTAGCGCCGACCACACCAAATAAAAACTTTCCATAGAAATCTAGCTTTTTTAAAAACCATTTTTTCTACATCTCGGTCAGAGGACAAATTGATCTCGGTCAGATAGATGTCGAATAGGAAACTCTTCGGCTTCTGCATTTGGGTTGCTGATGAGACTGGGAACTTAGGATGAATGCTTGCATGCGTAAAGCGAAGTGACCAAAATGTAATGTATTGCATATAATGTCCGTTGACCGTGACCCACCTTGTCCTCTGACCGAGATTTTTAAGGTCTCAGTCAGAGGACAAATTGATGTCGAACAGGAAACTCTTCGGTTTGTGCATTTGGGTTCATGAGACTGCGGGAACTTTGGACGAATACTTGAACGCGTAAAACGAAGTGATCTAAATGTAATTGCATATATTATCATGTCTTTAGACCGAGACCCTTGTACTCTGACCGAGATCTTCAATTTCAACGTTGTCCTCTGATCGAGATTTTTTAGGGTCTCGGTCAGAGGACATTTTCGTGGTTTTTGGAGATTTTGAGAGGGTTAATTGAAGTAAATGAAAAATTTCTTTTGCATAGATGTTAAGAGCATAGATCACTCCTATGCTGTGAAATTTCATCGATTCCTGACTAAATTTCTGGTTTTAGCATCCATATGAAATTTTTGGGAATATTCAAATTCTGTGGTCGAAAAAACGGATAAAAATATTTTTAAATCAATATTGCTCACTTGTAACGTCACCAAGCTGAATTTTCTTTGCGGATTTATAAACTAGCACATTACAGGATTCGCTTGGTGCAAAACGTTTAATGGAAGAATCAATATTCTTCGAGAAAAGGTACCTCGGTCAGAGGACATTTTTTTCATTGGACAATGGAAACCCAGTGAAAATTCAATGATTAATATTAATTACAATATTTAAATTAGACTGTCTTAAAGAGCTGATCTTCTTTCAGATGATATAAATATTAGTGGGTGTATTTGAATGTATCTAATCGAAAATCCGTGTTGAAGTGAGAGTACTGCAACTTTGGACATGCTTTTTTCGGCAAAAAACGGCAACTTGTGAAGAAGGTCTTGGCTTTGTTTTAGAAACCATGCCATAATAGATGAGATCGTTACGGTTCGATTGAAAAAAAAACTATTGAAATCGGTTCAGAAATATGGATTTTACAAATCAAAGACACATTTTCGTCAAATGTTGTGGATTAAATTGGATTTACCCATATCCCTACTCTATGCATCAAATTGACAAAAATTTAGTAAAATATATTTTTCATGTATGTCGAATCAATGTTTTTGATAAATACGTCACCATGTAAACCGTAATATGTCGAACATTACCGCCATTTGTAAGTACATGCCGCAATTATACATGACTTTTGTAGTGTCCTTCGCAATACCCTTCGTCATAGTATAATCAATGTGCATCCATCAAGCGACTCGTGCTATGAATGCTGCACAATTACCTGCTTCCACCTCACATTGCAAGCACTATCATACCGCAGCAATCGTTGTGAGCTGATGAATTAGTGAACGTGACGGCATATGGAAATCGAGTAAGTGATCTGTTGTTTTTTTATGCTGCACCGTACTTTCGATGAGACACAAAATTCGCCCGACAGAATACAGGTATCCGTAGGCTACTTCAGTTAAATTTTCTGACGGCTAAATTATATAATCAACACTGGCCCATGATAGGACTATGTGAATTCATGATCACATACTAAATATAGTGTAGGCGTACCATATAAAGTAAATTTATAAAGTAGTAAGCGTATATTTAGAATGACTGGAAATCAATACAAGATCATATGATAACAATACAGGACAGGTAAGAATATATCAGAGTAAAGATGCGCATGCAAAAAAAACATCGGCATAGACGTTACACGAATATATGTGCATATCAAGAGCTATTATTGAAATGCTTTATAATTTGCCGATCTTGAATTTTGATATAAATTACATAGGCTACACAAACGTGATCATGATTGCTTTGGAGTTTATCTGAGAGAGGGGGCGTAATAAACTATTGTCCAAATTTTTAAGACCAATCGGACTTAATTGCATAATCCATCCTTAATTATTCAGAACAAGATAGCCCAGCTTCGAGTAACCGAATGATTATTCGACAGCGCTCCAAAAGATGACACTTTCAAACATCTTTGTATTGATAAAAAAGACAATGAAAGAACAAAAAGTTGCATAAAGAAAATTGCTGAAGTGAATCCCAAGTCTTTAATCCAAACCAAGATTAGGCATCGGGAGATGATTTCTTCGCAACACTCTGAAATGAAAAAAAACGACAAGCACATTTGCATCATGTGTGAAAATTTGCAAAGCACTATTGGATTTAAAAATTCTGCTATAATTCGGTAATTTTCCACTTTTGATGAATATGATCAGCGTTCAAAAAACATTGCAGAAAATAATCATCAAAATAGACGTAAATAAAATCTGATAAATGTGCAAGGGCTATCAAATAAATATAAATCATAAAATTACAAATGTGAAAACAATGGAATATTTCTAAAGCAAAAATTCCGTTTAGTAGCATTATTCAATTTCATGTGAAGGTGAAGTGGATAGGAAATGTGTACCTTTAACTTGCCTTATAGTATTAAAAAATGAGTGCGTATTGATTATCCTACAAACAGCTGCTGTTCAGCAGCTTTTGGTTTTCCTGCATAACTTTAGAAAAGATAGAAGAGAAAGCAAAAAATCAATGAAGCAAAAGAAATGAGTTCTTTTTTTAAAAAATCACTGCAAAATTTTATACAAGGAATGTATTATCTAAAAACCAATATCAAAAATTTGCATAAAAAACATCTGATCTTTAGTTTTCATAGGAACTTAGTTCTACACCATCATGGTGAGCAATTAAAGAGGCATGAGAATAAAGATAGAAGTCATGCAAAAATAAAACGTGGTGAATATAGATTGAAGGAAACCAGCAGAAATATGAAAAAATAGCAGCTTAAAATATGTGCATTGTGCAGGGTTCTCACAGCGTCTTAAGTAGAATCATCCATGTTTGCTAGCAGTTAATGTATGGATTTGCAAGGGTCATATGAATAGATTTTGACACTGCAAATTTGCTAAATCAACGCAAATTAAAATTCTTTGTTTTCAATCCTCATATTTTTTTAGCAAGACATTTCTACGGAATAGCTTATTCACATTCAACCTCGACCGTCATACAAATTTTCAAACTCGAATAACATCAGCAGTACATGCGACGGTGATGTACAAATATAGCATTCTGATAATAATTTCTATACAATATTGAGCTTTTTGTTTAGTTAGATTAGACTAGAAAACAATTCCAATAGAATCTAACTCTTGACTGCTCCTCATCTCATTACGTTCTATTTTGAAACTAATTCCATTCTTTTCGCCACATTGGCACATTCGATCAAAGATTCTGACGGAAATATGTTATTACGGCAAAACATTCTTCCATCGGATGGAATTTGTACAGATTTATAGGTCCCGTAAATACAATAAGAGCTTGAAAACACTCTCAGATGAAGGTCTACACAGAATCAAATCAGATCATGGTGTCTACTCCAACCATCTCTCGACGATTCTTGAGTCTTCACATAAAATTTGATGCATTTTTAGATCACTAGTGAGCGGATCTCGCTTTGCGAAAACTATACAGAATTATTAAGATATAATCAATCCCAAGCGGTCGTCTGTCAATATATTTCAGTTTGTCATGGAAGGGTTGAGCGCTAAACAGGAATGATCCAGCGAAACACTCTAACTCACTCGCTCCTCGTTTAACATGCTCTTCTAACCGCATTGCGATGGTTAGAATAAGTCAACTTTCAGACCAGACTATCAATGCATGAGGTGGATCTGCTGTGTGTGTAAATCATTCCGCCGATTATCTGAGAATCGTCGCATGACCAAAATTTCGTATAAAGACATCAAGCCTTGATTTTAAGTTGATTCTACGTTATAGATATCACTGCTACAAGAATGGTTGAGCAATAGCCGCATCTGCACGTACCGGACGGTGCACCGAAAACTAAACTAAAAAAGTTGCACTGAAGCACTTATTAAAGCATAGGCGAAATACAATTTGTTTCGCGTTCTTAATTATTGTGTGATAGTCAATTAATATATCAAAATCTTGAAAGCAGGGTTTATATCTTTCATTATCAATATTCATAATTTCTAGAATTCAATTCAAATTTTATAGAACACAAGGAAAATTATGATAGTGCTAAAGAATTTGAAACAGACTTACATCGTCCTTTAATTTGGTTTCGACGATATTTTTTCCAAGTAAATTAATCTATATTTAGAACAACAAGAAAATAGGATGGTGCAAAAATATAAAGCAACTTTTAAATAGGGTGTTTCAAAAAAATTACAAAGTCATGTTATGAAGTCTTCCTCCGTGGCGCCTTCTACGGCAAGCCCGAATTCGTGAGTTCCCCGACCCCGATCACACATGCCGATCTCAATAGATCCTTCGCGTTTGCGAGCTGCAGGAATAGGCTAAGGCGACCAAAAATGCCCTTATCAACTCCATCTCTAGGTGTTCGAGCGTAGAGGGATAGGCGAGATGAAATGCGCGCGCCTCAAGGCATTTTTTGCCACACTTCCCATGTGCAATAGGTGGTGACGGCGATTGTTGTACAACGACAGCCTAACTCCGCACATTTGTCACCGTTTTCAGCGAGCTTGCGATTCTCAGCAGAGGCGGCTACAGATCCCACGACAACCTTGCGAAATTACGAAGGGAAGCCACAGTTAAGACCTTACGGAAACGCGGCCTATTTGATATTGAAATGTGGTCGGATGGCTCGGTAAAGGACTTGACTGGAGCGGGAGCTGCGAACATCTATGTGAAGAACAGTGTAGCTGCGAGAACTAAAGTCGCAGCATCAGCCGAAAAGATGGTATCTTCTAAATCAGAGTTGGTTGCCATGGATCAGGGCTTGAAAGAGATTTTGAACTCAAATTCGCATGTAATGGAGGAAGATGAACTGAATACACTGATTATTTGCACGGATTCCCAGTCGGCGATAAGAGCACTTTCTGGTGGACCACTGGGACAGAAAACGTTACTGCAATGTGAAATTTGGAAATCTATCTTGATGCTGATAGTTTTCAGTTTGTGGCGGCCCACTATGGCATTAACAGGAACGAAGAGGTGGATGTAAACGCCAATTCGGGCTTGTTAGATTTGGATTTGAAGGAAGGGACAATACAGAACCACGCAATGAAGTCATCAATCAAATGAGTAGTTAACCGGAAATGGAATGGAGAATTGAACAGGGCGACAAATAGGTATCGCAGCATGCAAGGCAACAGAAAGATGCCTGGAAACGACTGGAGCAGGAAGGAGACCACCCTTTTGGCACAACTAAGGTGTGGAAGGACCAAGTGGTTTGGGAGATACAGGAGAGACTTGGGAATTTAAAAAAATGATACTTGCAGATGGTGCAAATCAACGGCGGAATCCATCGAACACCTCATCGAAGAATGGTGTGCGACGGAAGCAACCCACGATCTATTGTCACTTTTTTGTTGGAGTTCATCTAATGGAAGCGGGAGAAAAAAACGGTAACCTTCGCTTGCAATAATGAGGTTGAATTCAACGGATGGGTGACCGTGATATCCAAAACCGCCGTCTTACTCAAATGCCAAGAAGGCAAAAGAATGTCGGCTGGTATACGCTGGTAATGGCCTTGATCGCCTCCTTTCTCGAGCTCAGGAGATAGGTGGGCTCGTTTGCAATAATCGAAGAAGCAGTTTCGCAGAGAATTGTGACGACTGACGACACTAGGACCATACCGTGATGTCACAGAGAATCAAGAACTTGCACCCTTTCCGAAGGACAAGTTGGAAAAATCGCAACACTCTCGAATAATTCTAATCCAAGCCAAAATTATTCCAAGACAATATTTGCAATTGACATTTTTAACCCACACGTCTGTACGATATTTCAGATGGAATTCTTTAAAACTAGATGAAAATAGAATAATGTAGACATACTACAAAGGTAGAAATTCGAAATGACTAAATTACTAAGTCAGTGGTTGGTTTTTACTTTATTCTTTTAAAATTAGAGATGCTATTATCATAGTAATGGAATAGTTTATTTTTAATTCTTTTTTTCGAAATGTCTGAACTCATCAGAATTTGTAGAAACCTCTACATCATCAACAATGTCATGTGAAGCTTCCTATCCGCTTGACAGAGTCGAGTAGATAAAAAACAACAAAGAGATATGACAGTCATGCGATAGAACGCTCTGTACTTCTTTTAACATTTACATAATACAAGTACATATAAAAATCTCAAATCCATGCTTTCTAAATTGAAAATATCAATTTTACAGAAACTAGGGATACAATCATTAAAGACGGACCCATGTGGCTTTACACTTTTCTAACAATTAATGATAATTAATAATTGAACAATTAATATCAAAAATGATTGCTGATAAACATAAAATTGTAGTCTTCAAAACTAAGCTAGCGATGGACTATCATTCAGATTTCACTTCAAAAAAGTTCAAGGATTACATGCAACATACATTTATCCAGCAATTTCTCAATGATTGCTATTCATAATTTGTAAGTTTTACCCTATCGATATTCGCGGTAATTAAACCTTGCCTCCATAATTAGTCTAGGCTTCACTTCATCATCTTTTTTGTCACTTTTTCTTTAGGAGAGCAAAAGATTCTTGCCACTTGCTTTTCCTTTTAAAGTGGAGAAATAGGAATAAATGCAAGTTAATAGTGCTTGCCACAGCACAACAGATCAACTTTATTCAAATGGCAGTATTTATATTACATTAGTGTTAATTTTCAAGCACTTAGCCTGCATTGGACTGAAATTTGGAGAAATTATTATTGATTGTAGAATGGCGTTTTGGCTAACAATCTTTCTATTTCACAAAACTGCGCTGCAACAGCAGCAAAGCGATTGCCAGACGTTTGAGAGAAACGTCATATAGAATATAGTTAATAACTCCACTAGTGTTTCCGCAGCCCACGCCGAAAATTTCTGCACATGGCATAAATTAAAAATGAGTGAATATTTGAACATCTGAAGCAAAAAATTTCGGATATCCAAGATGACTGACAATATCATCTCATGTTCATCAATATCAAAGTTTAGTTAGTGTAATATCAAAACTAGTGATAACATGTTTTAACCGTGACGTTTTCATCAATTAGCATTGTTGATTCATCCCGCTCAGCGTGTTTAGCAAATAAAGAAGTTAAGCTTTATTATAACGTAAATTCGAGCCATCATACTCGAATGAAAATACGTGTTCAACAGTCTAACTGTCCTTCTTGGTCTTCTTTTTCGCATTCAGTTCTCTCTCATTGTCTAACAATTACCTCATCAATTTCTGTACCAACCATAAGATCCGATGGAAATATTCGCCTTTCTTCGAATCATCTACATGACTTTTCTACATCGCTAGGCTTCCTTACCACTTCATCATGCTGCTTTTATGTGGAAGCAGCAGATTCTATAAGATGTTGATCATAAAAGGCATGTTGCCCGGTGCACAGAAAGAATGGGAGTGGGATGAATAGCAAATTGGCCACATGGAAGACAGGCTGCCTACTGTGCTTCCGAGTGTAAACAAAGTTTATTTATTTATTAATAAACATCTGCAGATTTCCATCAATGGTGATGGAGGATGCGTCAATATCTCGGACCGAATCTGTACCTTCACGAGGCCTATCAATGAAGGATCTTGCAATCGTTTGTGATCTCCTTCAGGGAAATGAAGAAACACTTGGCATCGGTGTTCAAGGTTAACTGATTCAAGTTTCAGTGTCAAAGCCTCTAGAAATGCCTAATTTTCTAGCGAGATAGACAACAGCTTCTTCCTTTGCCCGGTGAATTTTTGGTTCGATCATTTGCAATGACATTAAGATCCGTTGGTTCAATAACAGGTAATAATGCAAAATGTGGAGGACAGACACGTCAAATTTGAAAGAGTCTGGTCCTCATAGGAGCTGTGATGTCACAATTTCTCAAAGCCTTGCGAAAAACATCACCACTAATCGAGCTATCGCTCAAGCCTGATGCATGGTGATATTTATTATTTAAACTAAATTGTCAGTCGATTCGATGATGAAATACTGTGAGAATGCAAAACTTCTGAGCAGAGTTGTAAAAGTAGGAATTGGAATGAATTCCAACCCGGAATTAATTCCATTTTTCGTCGGAATTGGAATTGACGATATTTAAATCTACTGGAATTGGAATTGGAATTGACCTTGATAAACCTCAATTCCACTTTTTCGATAGACCTGTGATAAATCTATTTGTACAAAAATTAAAATCACAGTATTCGGCCGTTGTGTTAACTGCACGCAGAGATAAGAGAGAGATAGATCGACAGGGCTAGTTTTATTCTATTGTTGAATAGAGGGTGCTAATTGTGACTTTAATGGGCCTGCAGCCCCGGACAATTTTAATTCAGCAATTAAGCAAACAATGAAAAGATAATCATCTTTGTTCAATCTGTTATTTAGTTATTTATCATGTAAGATAATTAATAAAAATAAAACGATTGTTGAATTTAGTTCTTGATTGGATAAGCACAAAAATTGGAGATTAACTTAATTGTTGAACACACGAAAAAATCGGTTTGGAAAGATGAAAATGAACCCTGCATTAAGGCCTGTCAGTTCAAATCACAATATAGACAGTGTCAACAAATTATTCTAATAATTAATGATTTAATTAAAATGACAATAACATGAAATATTATTCAACTTCCAATCACAACAATTGACAATATTAACTTTGAAGACTATAATTATACAACTACGATACTCAACGATAAAAGAAAAACTTTAAACTTGCAGTTCACTTCTTGATGTTGAATTCACTTCAATTCGATCGGACTCACTTATACCAAAATAATATCATAAATATCATGAATATCAGTGTCACTTATACCGTCAATCTTCAATCGCGCTCGTTGATGTACATGTTGCCAGATACGCTACTGTGTTGTTGTTCGCTGGTAGGCAGTTGTAGTTGTTACTTCTGTAGTCAAGTTACACCGCGAGAGCACGGAGTTCTTCTAACAGCTACTGAAGATGTCGTATATGTTGTTGTTAGTAGTTGTTGTTGTTTCAATTTCTCATCGTCTCTAATTTATGCAAATTTTTGACACTTGACGATAAATCCACTTTCTTTTGAAAATTGAAAGTTTCCTTTAATCTCTGCTCGTTAGCTTTCGACCCGACCACATTTCGTTCTTATCACGGAATTTTTAATCTCCTTTTTTAATATGGACCATTAATCAGTTTTCATGATATCATTTTTATCGTCGATTTTTCTTTCATCAACAATCACGTTATTCGCACATTGAATTTCTTTCTTCTGTCAGTTTATTAATAGATTTATTCGCATCTCTCTCTCTCTCTCATAGAAGTAGATAATAGTACACTAGAATGGAAGTTTGATATCTTGCCTATGTACAATGATAGCACATGGAAAAAGCTATGGTTTGTAGATCAGATTCGATCTAAAACATTGTATCATAGTCAAACTATTTGCCAAGTTGGTTGTGGAAGTTGTTGGCAGCAAATTCATGCAGGATTCTTATAAAGATAATATTAAGTGAGATGGTGGCATTGTTTCATGTGGTATAGCCTACTATTCCCTGGGTTGGTATATTGTGTCGATTTGCAACAGTCATTAACAACTATTTTTCAAAATTCGAATTAAAAATTGGTCCACAAAGTCATAATTGAAAGTGGGCGGTGCACTGGTTGTAAGAATATCTCAAGAATTCAATAGAAAAAATTTTAATTATAGAATGATTTCTCCTTTATGCGGTTAAGAAACCTACCGCTTTTGTCGAATAAACACATTGAAAGCTTCTTCACCGACAATAATTTCTCAGATAAGTGAATAGTCGCTGGAACTTTACAATTAATCATTAAATGACACATGTGATATAGTGTGATGATATTTTGGAAGCTGATATTCGAAAGCATGTAAAGATTTTGAAAATTGTTCAAATATAGTGAACAAGTGAGCCCTTTCAAGTAAAATGAATACTCTGAGATTTCTTGACCTCTGATTTCAAGCTGGAGCAATGTATGTTCTGTAAATCGACATTGCAAGTTGCATATGTGACTGATAATACTTTTGATAGATTATAGGAGCGATATTTCAAAATGATGAACGTACAGAACGTTTTAAAGGATTTCTTTCTTTGTCATCCTGTCGCCGCAGTATTTTGTACATTCACTATTGCTTTTGTATATGATCTTTGGACAAGGGGCAGCAATCCAGATCACAATTTGGCTTGATAAAGATAAATACAAATAAGAAAACATGGAAACCAGCTCGCACAATTTGCGTTTTGCCCCAACTTAGTTCCTCCGGCGTGTGCCATAACTTTCATGCAATTTCCATTCTATGACTCTCTATGGTACTGTTAATTTCTATGCTCTCTATCTCTCTCAGCGTTTCATTCTTTGCTGACCGTTAATTTTCTTTTCTCTTTTTCACAAGATGTTGAATACCTCGTTTACGAAACGAAAATGGCGTAGGCTGACCGGCTATATATATACATGTACATAAGAAATATGAACAATGAACATGAGAACGCACATAGGAACGACGCAGGGAACGGCACACAGGAATAACGAGGATAGGATACGGGCACATGGTTCGATTGAAGCGAGGAAACTTTAGATACATTAACATATACGCGTCATGCAATTATCGGAATTGAATCTCATTATGGAATTGGAATTGAATTGAACTGTTTCGACTGGAATTGGAATTGAAGTTTTTGCTCTGGAATTGGAATTGGAATTTTTCCAGCTCTGCTTCTGAGACAATGTCATCCGCGAAAGTCATGCTAGAGGCCATCGGTCGGTTAAGCAGCTCAATTAGGAAAAATATGAATGATCTTCGACCATGAAAGATGAAAGAGTGTAAAAAACTGAAGGGTTTGTGCCACAAAATACGTATGAATGGACCCAGTTACTTCAGAACTTTAGCCTTCAAAATCTGTTCCGCAAATGTAAAAAAATAAATTTTGCGTTCTTTAGTTAACACAGCATTATTGACAAGACGGCTGTAGTTTCAGTTCTTCGGGTAATACAGTGAAACTTGTCACAATTCGCACATTGTAATGACAAGATTTTACAAAATTCAATCAATGAAATCAATCCCAATTTTTTTAATAAAACTTGGTAATTGAAATTGAAAGGTTATCAGCCTTCAAATCTTTTGACTATTTCATGATTTTTTTGCAAATCTGAAATTTTAGGACCATTTATGACGTTGGGGGCTGATGTCGAATGACCCCCAACTTGCATTTCAGCGGTGACAGTTTCAGGTGTATTTGAAACCAAGCAACATCTACCATTTCTTCATTATCATTGTTAATTCAAATATCATGCAATCGTAGTACTTGCACGGATTGAATATAGCCTAGGACGAAGGAAGTTACTAACGACTGGTATGATTAGAACCTAATCAAATCAAAACATGAACACTTACCTTTAATACGGGGGTTGGCACTTGAAACAAATCACAAAGACGGTTGCGAATTGGTCTTATAGATGCTAAATCCTCCTCCCTGAAAGCAAAAATCATTTTAAGAGATAATTTATTGCGGATGATAATGTTTGATGCTTTGATATTGTTTTGATAAGTTCATATAATTGAAATTTTGCAATCGGAGCCTCTCTATAAAGAATGATCCATTATAAAGTCAGAGACTTCCCTCAGAAAAATAGCTGCAGTCGCATTGTAGTTGACTGTTGTGTTGATTCTGCAATTTCATTCACTTTTGTAGTGAAATTCCAATTTAATGACTGCAGTGAATTCTCCAATTTCATGACTGACTTTTAAAGTGAACTGAACGATGAACTGAACAGTTAAGCACAAATTTAAAATGGACGAAGAAATGAGCGAAGAAAAACTTCAAATGAACGAGGAACTGAGTGAACTGAGAAAATTGCCTCGTTCCTGGAAATTATAGACTATATTTCTTTGCCTCGTTCGAATGCACTGGTATTGATTCTCTGACACGCTTTGATTGGTTGATGTTCTGTTGTTGTTATTGCGTCGACAGCTCGGACAGCTCTATCATTTGAGTTCGGACCTTAATGCGTAAGAATGAAGAGCGTGTGTTAGCAGCTCGATATGTACACACATATGATTGCAGTAACATGCGAAGTGGAGAATCAAATATTTCATGAACAACTTTCAGAAAATATTGGAAGAAGTCGTGAAAAAAAGTTTTTAGTTTTTGAGCACTGCAATGAGATTTATCAACAGAAGAATTGAGAAGCCTACCAGATTGTCTCCGTAAGTAAAGACATTGCTTCATCCATAGCATCATCTTCCAAAATTCCTTCGTAAGTCAATACTGATTCGTAAAGTTTCGTCGCGCATGTCTTCCGTATCTGAAAATTGAGACAAAGTTCCAATTTTCGGAATAGGATAATGATGAAAACGATATTGAAATACGAACAACACTAATCCTGTGACTCTCATATTCTCATTAAAGCGTCGGTAAGTTATTATCTACAAATGCTCCTGATAATAGCAGCATAATCCTTTAATCAAATCAATTTAGCTTAATGAACATCGGCGTCGGTCATGGTTTAGAGCACGGGTCGGCAACCTTAATCAGTCCGCGGGTCCCTCGATGAAGTTGAACCTTCTTGCGGGCCGCAACCCCAGAAAAAGCTAATCATTACAAAGCGAATCTTTATTGTGGCTTTTGAAAATAATTCACAAAACTAATGAAGAGAGTACTCTTTTCAATTCTTTTAATGGAAACATAAACTGTTGCTAGCTTTAATTCATCATTTATTGTAGACATGGATGAAATTCTATAGAGAAGTAATATACAAAGCAAAATAGTAGGTTGTGGATGAAGGTTTTGCCAATTTGCATCTTTCCTAACATCAAAAGTCCAATGCCCCAACTTGAAAATGAAAGGTTAGGTGTATTCTGTGTATACCTGCAGCGCGGTGATACATGGCAGTGAGACGTGGGCCGCGAAAGGCTATCAGATCATGAAGAACGAAAAATAATATGTCATAATGTCTAGCTACATTATGAGAAGAGACGAAGACGACTCGATGAAAAGAGATCATTTCAGCTTGATATAATAGGCAGAAGACCAATTGAGGCTGCTACTAAGACACGGAAAGTGATGTGTTGGGACTAATTGCTAGTAAGCTGCGCAAACACGAGGAAGAACAAGTCAGCGTGGATGGACTAACATCTGTGTATTCCCTGCCCATAGCCCAGAGTACATGAAGGAGACAGTAGGGGAATACGCGAATAGTTAGAGCCAATGATAAAGAGTCAGGGGAGAGAGAGAGAGAAGAGAGACACACCATCACATCATCAGTCACATCATCATCTCCCTCCTCGAATTCCGTGCGGATAGCGGATAGGCGGATGACCACGGGATTTCCTGTTCGATCTTCTCCGTAGAGCTCCTTCGACTCCAATCTCGATTGCTTGGCGGTCTTCACGATGACGGACCAAGCTCCTCGCGTTCCATCTGTTGCCGTCAGATAGCAGATAGGTGTAGTGTCCGCATACTTCGGTGATGCGCCGTGGTTCGGAGAAAGGTGAGAGGCCTTTCGGGACATGGGGTAGTCGAACGCGCACCCAGTCGTTGATGCGAAACGGACCTCTGTAGCGTGGCTTTTGCTGAGGAGATTGATCGTCGTTCTCGCAGATAATCGTAGGTGATGATTCGTTGGTAGGCTTTCGGCGGGCAGGCTGATTGATAACTCATTAGCAGCTCTTAAATTCCTGAGGCGAATTCTTCCCTGAAGCGAACGTTTGTACACCGTGTTTCAAATAGCGATTGAAGACTTCAACTTTTCCGTTTGGTCGAGGATCGTAGACGGGCGTTTTCCAATGCAGGATGTCTCGTTGTCGTAGAAACTCCTCAAAAATTCCAGAGCAGAATTGCTTGCCATTGTCTGACACTGAGATTGACGGATTGCCGTAGCGAAAATAATTCTTGAAGCCAAGAGATCATTCGACCGGAAGTTATGTCACCGGACAGGAGGACTTCCGGGAATCCGAACTTATAGTCTATGACCACTGTCAGGAATCGCTGATGACTTGGCGCGTTGGCGAACGGACCGGTGATGTCGATAGCTACTTTGTGCCATGCTTCGGTTGGCAGTTCAATTTTCGTTGGTTGCACGACGGTGGGTTTGTGGGACTTACTGCTGTCTCCGCAGGCGGTGCAATGTCGGACTAAGTTCTCGACATGCGAGTCCATTCCAGGCCACCAGTAAATTCGTCGTAGCTGCCGCTTTGCACGAACAATGCCAGGATGTCCAGCATGTGCGACGTTGAGGATAGTCCTGTGCATGGAAGTAGGCACGACAATTCGAGAATCACTCCGTATAAGTAGGTCGCTCTCGATGCTGAGTTCGTCTCGGACACTGTAAAAGGGGTAAATGTCCGGGGAGAGGTCATTTTTCGTAGGCCAGGATGATTTAACGAATGTCATTGCTGCTTTCAGGGTGTCGTCTCGAAGGGTTTGCTTCTTCAGTTCGTCGAGAGATATCGGGCTGCTCATTAAACTTGCAATTGTGGCAGTACTCTCTGATTCCTCATCCACTTTCTTCTTTCTTTGGATTGGCTTGAGGTACGCGGCTCAAAGCGTCGGCCATGTAGTTGGTGCTGCCCTTGATGTAGCTCACGGAGCAATCAAAGCGAGACAAGCGTTCACGCCATCGGATGAATTTGGTGGACTTTCGGGTGGAAGTGTGATGTTGGAGGAGAGTTGACAGAGCGCCATGGTCAGTTCGGAGAGTGAAATGGCGGCCTAGCAGAAATTTTTCCCAATGCTCTACAGCCCACAAACACGCGAGTGCTTCACGCTCGTTTGTCGCGAAGTTGCGCTCATGATCCGAGAGCGCATGTGAGGCGAATTGAATAGGCACTTCAATATCATTTTTCTGCTGCGAGAGCTGCGCACCGAGTCCAATGTCACTTGCGTCGACCGTAACGATTGTTGGGGCATGGGGATCAAAGATTGAGAGTTGTAGCTCCTCCGAGATCGACTCCTTTAAAGTTTGGAATGCCCTCTCTTGGTCGCAACCCCAAGTGAAAGCTTGGTTCTTGCGCGTGAGACGTCGGAGAGGTTCCGCCAAGTTCGCAAGGTTGGGGATGAAGTTGGAGAGGTAGCTGACCGCACCCAGGAAGGATTGCAGTTGCTTTAGGTTCTTCGGCGGTGGTGCTTGTTTGATGGGTCGGATCTTGCCGGGGTTGGGACGAAATCAGAACTAATTCCGATCTATGTCCCCTAGTTCTCTCAGTCCCTTTCCAGTTAAGTCGGTTAAGACGTAGGGTAGCTAATTGCTGATTAACAGCAAGCTAACCGCCGTTCAGCCAAATTCTTGGAAAATGTTGGATTAGCATATTAACTTTAATATTTTAATTCATAAATCATAGCATACGTTTACACAATACAAACATCGAACTTTAAGATTCCAAAATTACAACAGATGTATGCATACTGCACAATACATATATATCTAATTATACATTATACATACATGCAACTAACTATGTGATATAACTAACTAAGTAACCCACTAATTAACTCATGATATGCATAACTAATTATATAATTGTAAATTATCTTGATTGTAATGGAGTTGCAAATATTGTTGGTAATTCTCAGCATCAAAGTAGCTGATTGCTACCTTTTAACAAATATACAAATTAAAACACTCACCACAGGATATCGATGACAGAGCACGACCATCAAGGAGGACAAGGCTTTTTTACGTACGTCCAAGAATTGTAACATTGTGCAGTATCTGTAAGGAAAATAATAGATCGGTGATATTTAAGTTGAACAATTAGAGCATTAGAAAAGTCAAAAAAACTATTACGGTATTTCTCGAACTTAACGATTCCAATGTATTTACCTAGATCCATCCATAAACAGGGTTGCCATAATGTAGTGCAATGTGAGCTGCATGGTGATTAAGTGCAACTTGTCAGAATAAACGTCACCTCATTGGAACAATCATATTAACAGTTAATTAAAGCACGCAGAAATTCACCACAGTCCTTACCCCTCACGTACAAAGAAAAATTCTAATGCTGATTGGAAAGTTGAAGATCAAATAAAGGATCCTTTCTGATTCGGTAGATCAAGACAGGAAGCCTTCTGTGATATTACATGTAGTTCAAACTTGTGACAGTGCTATTACGACTTGTAGCATGTGCAGCACATGACTTTTCCATGTATAGAGCGGCAACTGTACATGAAATTGTACACAATGTATAGGAGTTCTGTGTTGCAATTCACGCGCCGAAATGGAGCTCAGCCCTGAAGAAGACATCATTTAGATTGAGAGGGTGCGGAGATATTTTCCTCGAAAATGCTACATTTCAAGGAGGATCCCTTTTCTATTTTTGGTTAAAATCGCCCTCGAACTTGACGATTAAATTCTTTGGAATACACAAGGATAATTGAAGATCTCTGACTGCATTGTGAACGAGATGGCTAAGAAGTGATTATTTCTCGTACATCTTTCGCGTTGATTACTATTTCAAACAAGGTAACTCAATCGGGTTGAAACAAGCAGAGAACAAGGGAAGTTTTTCCTGTATAGTCACACGTCAAGTAATATTTCATTATCCCAGATAACTTACTCTTTTTCATGAACAAAGTCTTCAACGAAATACATGTACAAAGCTGCAAAAAGCTGATATCTGCAGCCACCTACTGCTGTTCGCATTGTTTCTGGTGGAAGGTATAAATAAAGGAGTGTTAATTAGTTCTACTTGAGCGAGAAATATGTCCAATGCTCGTCAGCTTATTTCATGAATCGTCCCTATTCGTGGGCTAATGAGAAATTGTTCCTTCGGCGATTTTCCACTAAAATTCTAATGTTCATTTTAGTTAACACCGTAAATTTGAGCTATCCGGGCTAATTCCTGCAGTCAGGGTAAAAAAATCGGGCGGGCTAGTCTTTTATCTACATGCGAAAGGTGATGGCTGGAAATTGTCGTAAAGCTCGATGGTTGTTGGATCGAAAAAAGGTGGTTCATTTTGCGTAAGTGTTCTGATTCAATTGCAAATAAAACGTGTTAAGTAAGAGTTGATTCTCTAGATGAAGTTGATCGTTTACGACACTACGGTCATTTCCTTGTGCCAGCCGACATGATATCAAATCTTGCCCTAAAATATCACGATCATGATCATTTCAGTATCAATATAATGCATCAATCAGGAATTCCTCAATTGATGCCGGATACTGGTTTCCCGCATGCCAACGACCTTACTGTGTATGACGTGTATTAAGCAGGGATGAGGAATCCTATCATTCTGATAGAACTCCGACTCCGGGGGTTGATAGGACTCCGGCTTTTTATAGGACTCCGACTCCGGGTGGCAAGTATATATAGCCTAGTTTTTTTTTTAAAAAAAACTGGGAGCCTACATCATAGATCATTGTAGACTTACCTGAATCTATCTTTACTGATCATTGCTCTATCAATTATATATCAATCATTTGCGATGAAAGTTCATCAGATGTCGCTTTATGTTGGATGCATACAACCCGCCTCCTCCCATGTTGTTGATGTGTGCTTCACACAGTTTTTTTTCTCTAGTCTCTACTAGGCAGAAAAATCCCCCATCCTTCTCCAAAAAATATGAGTGCGCTTTCGATTTTAATATGCTCTTTGGAGGAGCCATCACACACGATTAACGTGAGGCTAAGAGGTAATGTTCTCAAACAAACTAGCATTTCATTTTTGTCTTTTGTGACCTTTGGTGCGTAGGTGTGATCGAGACAATAAGAGGGCTTGTTTTCCTTACTAAATCACCGAGTGAAAAGACAATCTTGTTTTCACTATCACGGTTCATTCCCTCAACTGTTACAAGCTTTGCATGCACTGTTGTCTCTGTACTTTTGCTTGTCGGAAAAAATTGACATCAAGACAGTGACAGCTATGAACGAGGATAAATAATTTGTTTTTATTATATTTCGGGTCTAGTTATAGGCCGGAGTCCTATCATTTGATAGGACTCCGACTCCGGCACTCCGACTCCGCATCCCTGGTATATTAGAAGTTATCTAAATCAGATATTTAAGGATATTCAGGATGTAGAGTTCAAGTGAAGATATATTAACCGGATTTTATTAATGTAACCATGCAGCTAACTCACGAAATTGTTGACATCAGTGGCAAGAAACAGAAGAAATAACTGAAACTTACACTCCAATTCCAGCCATCAGCTTGTGGATGTCTGCAGATCGAGCAAGTTCAGCTTTCGTTAATTCTAACAGTTTCAGCTTAATTTCTCTGCAAGGAAATACAACATATCTACCGTTGTGCATGTGTTATACATATTGAAATCCTCTGATACCTACGCATCAATATTTATCACGTGGTCCGATAGGGAAGTATTATTCAATAGAAAATCCAGAAACTTCATCATAGGAATGATCATTCTGAAAGACAAATAGAACAATAACCGTCATGGGTCGAGGTAGATTTCTGATCCTTTAGTTCACAAACATAATCGATCTCAAGAGAGCGATTGTTTCTAATTTAGTTTTATACTTTCCCGTGCCTATTAGCACACTAGCAAGCTAGGGATGGATCAGCATTCATGCGCTGTCAACTCCCACTAGGAATGGGTTACCAACCTACAACAACAACGGTAAGGCGGACCCTCCAAAAAAATAGTAAAAAATCATGTAGAGAAAAAACAATAAATATTTCAATAAAGATCATTTTGGGTCCTAAACTACACCTGATAAGATGACCGGTCAAAACTGAGCAATTAACTACACTGTGGGGCATTCATTTTTTAAGAATGCGCCTAAAAAATTCTCACTGAATCCGCTGTCCAAGAATGTCACTTCAACTAACTTGAGTAATTTATTGTGTGTTCTAGACATCAGTATGACTTTATGCATTCTTTACAAACCCAGTTTAGTGCATGAAACTACTAATTCTAGGTCTCCGTGGCACAGCGGTTAAGTGCTTGGCCTAGCGATCTTCTGGTCCAGAGGTTGAACCCCGAAAGTGTCATTGGAAGTCGTCAGGAAGGACATCCGGACTACAGATGACAAGGCCTAGATCAAAGTCTGACTATGTCAGCACCGTCCAAGCCCCCAGTACGGGAGTGGTGACGTTAAACCATTCATCAAACTACTAATCATACAGAGGTGAACTTCTTAGTGCATAAAATATTTTTTCAAATTCAGTTCCACAAGCAGTCGATTCCAAAGCGAAGGAGAATTCCTTCATTGAAGATTAGTGAGGATTAAAACTGTGCACGTGTTAATCAGCACAATAACTTTTTGTCAACATTTCTCCACATCGTAATCCAGCTATTATTCGTCACGTCACTGAACCGACTATCGCTCAAAACAAATTCTCTTTTCGGCATAATCCGTCAAAACATAATGCAAAAGCATTCCAATTTAACATTTTTGAGTTCAGCGTGAAAGTGGATTGACGACTGAGGTCAACATTACTTGTCAGTCCACTCCCAATAACCAAATATTTTGCATGCCGTACACACATATCATTTCGTTACTTTAAAAGCTCGATGAATTCTCGCAAATCTAACAAGAAGCCGATACTCTTGAGGTCACTGCTCTTCGTTTTCTAAACCACCATACTATTTATGTACTTTTCATGCCGAATTCTCCGTCAAAGCCAAAGCTTTTCCCTTTTAGAGCACACTTGCAAAAATACAAGTACCGGCACTGCTTATTCATCATTAATACAAATAAACCACAAACTCACGAAAAATCATCTGTAATGACTATAATTCATCAGTTCACCTGCAGATCATAATGATGATAATTAGAGAGATGTGCAAGAATAAAAAGCCTTACATTGGAAAAAACAATCTTTAAAGGTAGGGCTGGATTGACACTTTGGTAGATTGACTTGGAGTAATTAGTTTGATATGCCTGTTTTGATATTTTGATATAGTCGCCTATATTTTGATATGCATTTTATTTTTCTGTTTTATCATTTTGACATAATTTTACAATGAAAAAAAGTGGCGATGTTGGAATAATTGCATACATGTGGCGGACAGAGATTCAAAGATACAACCATTTAACATAGTGTACCTTTCATATAGTTTATAACATGTAGGTAGGGTAACACATTCAACGGCAACACATGTCCCAAAGTCCCAATAAGCAATTGATGTAACACCGATTTTGTAAATCAATGCAAAACTGACTCACCGGTCAACTTTCTTATATTCTTCGTACAGACTGATAAGGTTCGCAACCACTCTATCCATCTCTTCAGGTCCTTCTTCCTCGATGTTTGTCAACACATTTTGAATAGCCTCTGATGAATATCTGACTGTGGATTCCGTCAATCCACCTACGCTGACAGTAAGACCCGTGAGAAGACTTCGTTGGTACTTAGGTAATGGTAGAAGTGAGCAAAATAATGGAAAACTTTCCATTGGATTTGTCCACGACGTTCTTCCGCAGACAGCTCTGAAAATACAAAGATCGCATGAATATTTCCGACCTGACGCCAAAGTTGGGAACTTACTTGGGGAATGTATTCAGTAACTGTTCAAGGTGAGGAATGTGAGCAACACGTCTGAAATGAAAGTTCAGTCAACTTTCACTACATCTGTGACAGAAGCAATGACAAAATGATGTGTTGACAAAGATAATGATGGCAGACGCGCAGAGTTGATATACTTATGATAATAGCCTTTGGTTTATTCAATTATGTATATTACTAACAAGATAAACGCGCCAATCTCAGTGTCAAAGTCCCGGTTTTCCCGGCTGACTTGATGAAATTCTCCATTTAAACATAAATTTACTTTAATCAAGCATAAGGAACACCGATGGAATCTATGAATGAGGTCATATTTCTTCCATGTATCCTTTCAAAAGATCATCTGTATGGTGGAATTCATTCATTTTAATACCCATTTTCTTTTATAATGCAAAACCATTACTGAAGTAACAATAACATTTATTCAGAACAAAACAGCATTAAAAACAACAAAGTGTAGCAAACTGTTGAAATAATATTGAAAACTCTCAAAATACAATTAATCACCGTCAAATTAATTAAAATCCAATCCATCTTGCATACCTCATAAAAGCAAACATTGAAAATGAATGAAGAATATGAGCCATGATAAATTGATTTCATAATGCTACCCGTTGTGCTTCTACGAGTAGTTTATTAGAAATTCCGATATGGGCTTAGATAAAAATATGAAAGCGATATCAAATAGTGCAAAATGGTACAAACAACAATTCATAGTACATGACTGGACTTTAATGCTGATCGATGTTGCCTATTTACAACAAAAAGTATAGCTCATATTGTTGTGGCATGATAATGGCTTTATGTTACTTGAAAGTCAGCAGGAAGGGCATCCGGACGAAAAGATCACAGCGCTCCAGATAAGTCTGACTATGCCAGCACCGTCCAAGCCCCTAGTGTGAAGGAGTAATGATTTTAAACCATCCATCCAAATTCATTCAGTTACTTATCAATGGTCTTTCGAAGGTCCTTCATCTGTTCCATCAACAACTTGTCTTCTGCCCCTATTTTCATGCGAAGCGCAAGACATTTAGCTTGTAGTTCCTCAAATTCAATCTTCGCTCTTCTTTTCACCTCCTTCTTCTGTTTATTTATCTCATCTTCATTTTTCATTTCCTACGATAGTGAAACCTAGCAGAACGTGCCTACTCCAACATCTGCTTCGTAATGGGGATCCAACATTCCCTTGTATGACTGTATGCGATCAACAATTGAACACAAAGAAATCATGAGATCTTTTCTCTAGCAAATGTTATTGAGTGAAAACTCGCTCTCTACATGAGCATTTCCATGACTGAGAATAAGATTTTTTGTACAGATCAAAACTGTCTTTGTAGTCAACATTATCTCCGAAGCGAAAAAGAAGTCCAAGCGACCAGTGGATATATATGGAATGGGATTGGTAGTATGATTTCTCATAACTCAATCCCAAAATTT
Source organism: Prostheceraeus crozeri (assembly GCA_907163375.1). Classification (NCBI taxonomy): domain Eukaryota; kingdom Metazoa; phylum Platyhelminthes; order Polycladida; family Euryleptidae; genus Prostheceraeus; species Prostheceraeus crozeri. The sequence goes on from CAJQUW010015688.1 coordinate 294,946, forward strand.
CCCGGTTATTTTGGCTGAATTCCCGGTTTCCTGAAGAGATGCCTTTCCCGGTCGTGGTCATCCTGTACTAAATAATACACATGTAAATATAATACATAATTTAGTCATACTTTATATCATCTTATTTAATTGCATTTTAATGGTTTATTGTCTTTCACTCACCCCCACCCAAGACACAAAGCCATGCTAGCAAGCTAGAATGCGGAAGTCTTCAAGCACTAGCAGCTCTTACTAAATTGGGATTAGTAGCCTCTTGTGAGTTTTTTAATAGGGGGCATCTAAAATGTGACACATAGTTGAAATTTAGGTCAATTATGCACATAAAACAATTTTGATAGAATAATTGAAAAATGTATGTAATAGCAATAACTCATGTCGCCAGTTCAAACTTTTCTTTAATATTGTTCACGACTAATGACAAAAGTCGGATCTGGTGAACTGAAATATTATATCACAACGTTGATAAAGCTGGCTTTCTAAATTGAGTTGGATTTTTGACAACTCTGAAGCGCGATGCGAAACACTTAGATAGGAGGGCAATCAAGAGTAGCAAGAAGTAGCTCTGGGATCCTCCTATTACAGGAAAACTATCGGAATCGTTGGTCAACTCGATTAATTGTACACAACACTGGGAGTTTTCCCTTCATACCTCATTCACTAAGTTATGAAAACAAGTTTAAGTGCGTGATGCTCTAATACTCACGTGTCACTGTGAATGAGCCGGACGAATGTTTGTGCAGCAATTCCTCGTGTTCTATCAATCTTCTCAACGGCTTGCTGAACAATGCCACAAACCATGCGTTCCACTCTAAATAGAAAAGTTAGTTGAATAAGCATGAAAATTGGATATCGTATTTCTTCGGAAATGCTGTCTTCCTATATCAATGAAGCAAGTCATATACATATAAATAATCACGGTATACAATGCATAGAATCGACAAAATCGAATTGCAGATATCAATAAAAATGCAATGATCTAACCTTTCTGGGGTGAAGACCGCGTAAGCAACTTCATTGGATTTATGTTCAATGAGCATCTGACAGACATCTACCAAGCTGTTCATTGCCGCTTCTCGAACACTGAAAAAAAAATTTTCGAAGCATGCCTATGATAAATATTTAACGCAATTCAAAAAGTAAGCAACTCTTCAAAAAATCTCTCCGAAAATAAATAAAGGACTTCAGCATTGGAAAATGAAACGAAGTTATGAATTTTTCAATCCATGATTCATTTAGTTTCTAGCCAAGTGAAAAACAACAAAAAGTCATTTCCTGCTTATCAAAAGTAGAACCATTAGTTACATACGTAACAACGCACCATCGTCGATCGTCTATTGCAAGTAGGTGGCAGCTCAATAATTTCAGAGTAGGGTTAAAACGCATAGAGTAAGTATTTTAGGTAGAGTAGCACTATTGGGTATTGATAACAATGAATGTTAAATATGCAAATTTATGCAGTTTTGAAGACATTACTACGGAATTGACTGATCATGATATGTGGCAATGCAGAATGAATAATAGTATTTCACAGATCTCCGTATCATGACAGCACTGGAGACGTAATGTTTTTAAAATTAGCAACTCGAAGGTTGCTATTACTTTAATGCTCAACTTCAACCTTAAGCGTGATCATATCACAAGCTACTTGCCACTGGAAGAGAAAAATAACATAATCAAAGACAACGATCATAATAAATTTTAAAAGATGTATTCATTGGGCCAACATTACTATTCAGATTCAAAAAATGAAACATAAATTTAGTGAATCATAAAATCATACCGATGAAAATAGAATTAAAACCTTGAAATTTCAGCTTTGAATATTCAGAAGGCACAATAAGATCTCGACTTTTTCATGAAGACTTGATGCGGTTCATGAAATTACATTGATAATCAGCTAAAGTTCCACTTAATTAATATGCTTGTTTGCAAATATTCATTCCTTTTGATATACAACATGTTTCATGCTGCTTGCAAATTAGGTTCATGTCAATAGTAGATAAACACAGGAATAATGCGTAAAAATCTAGCTTTTTAAAAACTGCTCAAATAATTTTTTGGACCACAGGAACGTGATCACCTCAAAAAGCAATATTTTCATAAATAATTTTTCGCTGTATGCAGATACTTTTTTGAGTCGACAGTTTACCTACTACACCCTTACTGTATGGGTTATAACTAGGGCGTTTTTTTATTGACCTAAAAAATTACGAATTTAGACTTTATTTTCAAATAAATTTTTACCAAAAATTTTGAATTTAACGAGTTAAGTTTCGGAGGTTCGCTTACCACTAAAAGTTTGACTTAAATGTAAAATTTTGGCAAGTAATTCTTTTGCACTTGGATGCATCACTTTCAGCTGTCTTGGGCATTTCGAACAATCGAAGACAGTCAGCGTCAGTTAACAAAAAGATGTAGTTATGTGCGTTGAAATCCTTGCGAGAATATTTGGTGTCCCAATAGCTTAGCTTTTTGTTTTGATTGAAAAGATTTCGGGAAACCCAGATGTAAAAATAGCGCTTAGGAAGGCCAGGTGTCTAAAAATAGCGCCTGGGAAGACCAGATTCCTGAAAAATTTACTGTCTTATTTAAACTTTTTGACCTTATTTGACTACATTTGACCCTATTTTCACTCTATTGACTATATTGACTTCAATTGTTTATTTTGACCGTATTTTTACTTTATTGACTTTATTGACCGCCCTAGTTATAACATTTTTGTTTTCTTTGATTAATGCTGTTTTCACTATGAAGACTATATAAAAGAAAACGATAGCGAAGACTTTAACACTTCCGCTCTGTTTTCAATGTTGGTAAATGCGATTGGACTTTTACGGTAAAAATGAATGGACATCATCTCAGCATTCGGAATGCGTCAAAGTACAAGCTGTAAGCTACAGTAGACCTACCTACATGTTTGAAGGGGAAATATTTCTGACAGAGTTTCATTCAATGAACTTTCCGCATCACAAGTACTATACAGGCATGCAAAATCCTAGCATGCACGTGTACCAGGACATCCTGGCAATCCTAGAATCGCAGTAGTGGTAGTAGCCTCATTCATTTTAGTGATGAAATATTCCGACTTCTGAGAGAAAAGCGTTGACGCTGATGTGACGATGAGGCGTAACTGCCTGTATGTGATTGTTTGGCTACCATCTCTGTAGTGACTCGTCTTTGTTGCTTCGTGTGAAACTGGTATGAACGTTATGACTAGGAGATCGAAGAATGCGCCTTGGAACCACTTTATCTTCGAAGTCACGAAATGTAATATAAGTTCATTTATACTAAGACGAAAAGTCGTTATAAAACTACAGATCTGATAAAGCTACAGAAAATTACAGATATGAGACAAAAACAACACATGTGATACAGGGTGCTTGTACAAACTGAGAAATATGAGAGAACTCAATAGCATACCAGCTTTTGTAAGGGCCTTTTGTGTTTAGAGGGATTCGATTGTTAAAACGGGGTCTCTAAGCCATCGAACAGCACTATGGACTAATGCAAGAAAAATGTCGCCTTGAGAAAAACGTTGCCTAGTTGGGTAGTCGGTCACATCGTTTAATACGGCATCGACGTTTTCCTCAGTCATAAGCTACAGATCTGCCTGACCTCTCTGCATCGCGAACAGATCCCGTATCGTAGCATTTTGGCATCAAATATCTGACACTATTCTTGTGAGAGACACATCGATCTGGAAAATTTGTTCAATAGAAAAGTGTGCACAACAGGGAATATTCTCACTCAAACAGTAAAAATAATGTCGTGAAAAAGAAAGTGACTTGATGAGAAAGTAGAACTTTATTTTCGAGTGGAAATTATCGAACGAAATCTAATCTATCATCGTTCTCAAAAAGAAATGAACAACAACGAATACGAATGGCAAATGCTGCCACATACGTGCGTATGATTGCTTGTGTGAATATAGCAATGCTGATTTGAAAATGAATGAGGTGCATAGTTCTGTACGTATGACGTAAATGTGTCACATTTCAAAAGCGAAAATAAAAGCACAAAGCCTTGTTTCGGATTTATTAAATCACGAATGAAAGAATGCTTTAATCTGCAGTACAAATACTTTTCTTCATAAAGTTCAAAATACAAATGCATGAGAAAGGTGCGAGCAACAAGGTAATTTTTCCGAACCTGAGAAGGATGATTAAATATTGAGAAGAATAATTAAATATCGTTGTCAATGATATAATACCTTTCTTTGATCTGATGCAATTTCAATAATTCAAATTTAGTTGACACTGAATTAAAGCACTCTCACTCATCACTTGTACTTACATAGCGCCCACATCGCCACGGCTATCGACCGAATAGTCCTTCATACACTGAAGCATCGCCTCTGAGGCTTCGATCCACAGTTCTGGATCCACTTTTTCTTCCAAGGAGCGCCTGAGAATGCTAACAAGAGCTAGAACGGCCTTACTGCGAGCGTCAGCCCACTTGCTGGTTCGAGCATCAATCTCCAAAGAACTAATGAGGGATTTATTGAGAATGGTGAGACGAGGAATGTCGGAGACAACGAATATGGGCATCGACCCGATAGCCCTGCAGATCCCGCTGCGAATGTGTTCCAGTAAAGCAGAATTCATAGATGCGATGAAGCGATTCAGAAGTTCATCTGCAACGATGATTTGAAAATTCACTCTCAAGCCGTGTGCAGCTGTAATAGCAAGTAAGAATGAAAATATCTCACCAACAAACAACCGGTTGCTGTCCGCACGCTCCACATCACTGAAGTTGAAGTAGGCGGTCAAATAAGACGGAAGGGCAATGATTGCGCTGTCTTGAACCAATAGTTCTCTGTGTTGTAGGCTCTCCTCCATCAAGGAGGACCAATTATCTGAAAATATAGTTTTCCTTAAGAAGTCCATGCTTATGATTATCAAATATTCGGATTTCAAAACGTCCACAAATGTGACAAAGCATACTTCTCAAGTCATCTTGCTTCAAATGCATGCGTTAAGTCGACAAAATTACTACGAGCATATAGTGACATGCTCATAATATAATTTTAGATCCCATGCAATTTGACTAGCCTACACTGAGCATGCTTTCATTAATACTATACATTGTGGTCACGTAATTGTGTTCAGTACTTACCTAGCAATGCCTTTCCGCCTTCCCTATGATACGCCAGATGAGCTTTAGAGCAGCGATCTATAAGATTGCAACATGCTCTACGCATCAGCTCTCCGCTCATACCGCGAAACATCTGCTTCGCCGTAAGCTGAAAATGAAGTTAAACACAATGAAATTATAAGTAAATCTGCACTTTGATGCAGGGCTGTGGAGCCGATGCGTTATCTCATCGGCTCCGGCTCCACGACACTGATGTGAAAGGCTCCGGCTCCGACTTCAAATTCAGGTTCTATCTATGCTGGTTATCCTGGATCCGTTGAACGGGTTTTTTGGATAACGGTGTGGCCTTTAGAGGCTTGCTACAATCATCAAATTAGTTTTCATTAACAAGCAACGACTTAAGTTAATAATAAAAATGATAATAGCCTAATATAATGACAAATAACATAGTTGTCATATATTTTTGCATGAATTGACTATCTCTGAAAGATAAAATAAAGTTATAGCCAGGATTGGTTAAATTAGATAAAGATCTCCCGCACTGGCTAAATATAAATTGGCCTAGCCTGCAACCAGTCTACTACGAGGCTACATTAAATAAGACCACATGAGTGATGATGATATACCTAATTAGCCGTCACAGGGGCCGAATAGTAGTATAAGCTTTTTAACAAAGCTTGAATATGAAACTGGATAGCGTATGCCTCTAAATAGCTTATAGGGCCTGTATATACTCGAACATGGAAAGGGTATCGGCTATATAGCCAAATATACCGTATCAATAAAGATATCAATTGCTTTACTGAATATTAAAGTGTATATAGGCTAGCTTAGGTTGTTATTGTTATTCGTTATTGCCTTTATTCAATAGTCTGTTGGTCCATGAATAATATGATCGGTGGGTAGCCCACGACTCATCATCTATAGAAATTGTAATTTAGATAGCCTCATTGCAGTGTAGGCTAGAAATGTACAATTGAAAATTATACTTAAAAAAATTAAAAATATCTAATTTAGGACAAGTTTTGTAATTCTATGCAGCATACTTAATAAGTTAAGGCCTAACTTACATTATATTAATTTCGTATTTTTCATTATGGCGTAAAGTTGCACTAAATAATTCATCAATGATTCATGTATATTATTATATTCAATTTATGTATAACACATTACCACTATTCCTCTGATGATGGTTAGGCTGATGAAACTGAACTCGGAGTATCACACAGTATGTTGCAGGGCGCTACTATGCATAATAAAAATTTGACTGCGAGCACCGAGCAGAAATCCCATCTACTTTGCTAGCTTTCAAATGCGCGTGCGGTTTAATGTCACAGACAATAGAAAAGGGAGGTCAAAAGGCGCCTTTATTGAGAGCGTCTCAGTCTTTTTTTTTATTGTTTACATATAAGTCAGCATGATATCAGCATAAAGTGTTGACAGACGGAAAAAATAATAATGAAAATTCTTGAAATCCACAGGTCTATGACATTTGGGGAAATATCATTACACGATACGGCTCTTGTGCAGTCCTCCCCCCCCATTTTTTCTCTGGTCAAAAGATGCAGCACCATTGGATGTCCGTTTCAGCATCACCGGTTTGAGTGAAGCATTCCGTGCTGTTGTAAAAATCTACGTGGGTAATTGCGATGTCATGGTCGCAAACTTCGTCAGCAAGTAAACATTGTAATTTGACTTCGGGTTTTTCGCATTGAAATATGCCCTTTGAATTTTGAAGTCAAAGGAAATTCATTGTGAATGAGATACCTTTAAAATAATAGGGTGCTACTAGAAGTGGCTGGGTCGCTTATTGCTATAGCCATGTGAGGACTTGTAGTCAGGTCATTCGTGTGAGTGTGAAGAGTTATCCCTCCAATCAAAATTGATCAAATTGAATAATCGATTGTTTTGAAAAATGTAGGTGGGGAGACTGCACAACAGCCTATAATACAATCTAAGGAAATTGGCATTGTCACAGATGCCAGTAGCTTCTGCCAGTAGCCATACCGATAGATGATAGCCTACATAATAACCGTATTAGATTTAAGACATTGCGCAAGAAATGTAGCTATATTATCTTTGCTGACTGAACTGGAAATGTGTACATAAATGACTGGCGACTTGTCTCTAGGAATCTACAATCATCTAGTTAGCATGCATATAACAAGTCTTCAAATTAGTGGATTTTGGAGAATACGTTGTCAATATGGAAATTAGTCTCACGAAACATATGCAATAAAAAAAATATTACACATGTGTGTAAATATATAATAAATATAATACAAAAGAAGGCGGCAACTGCAAAGAAAGATCTCGTGGAGGACAGATTATTGGTATACTTAAAAGACATATCTTTAGATTTCAAATGATTTAATTTTTTTACGATGCCAATTAATAACTTTCAAAATTCTAGATTTATATCAAAGCTCAAACCATCAGAGCCGGAGCCGGAGCCTTTGTGATTAATCGGCCCCGGCTCCGGCTCCGACCAAAACCATCGGCTCCGGCTCCACAGCCCTGCTTTGATGGACAAATTCTGATGGATGAATGATTCATCATGATAAAATCCTTTGCAACAAGTAGCGAAGACTTTATGCACGTCAAGTTGCATATCGTTTTACGAAAATATCAAGTGCCTTTCGGAGCACAGCATTTGGTTTGAAGAAGCAGTTTCATATTCTAGAAATTTAAACGCAGATTGTAATCAAAGTACAGGCGTATGTTGCTTCTATTAACCTCGATTCGCTACTGCACTGTTCGATATACTCATGTTCCAAAGTAAAAAGTCACGACTGTATTCTTGATAGGAAAATTTTGAACGACGTTTAAGTTCTATCGTGATTCTTCCACTCCTACATAAAAGAAAAGGCAGCATCTTTCTAGATAGGACTGGCGATAAACAAAGACACAAGAAAAGCGCATTTTGAAGACTAAAAATGAGAATGCGACTTCCAACCTTGACGCGGAAGCACAGTTGTAGGTCTCCTACATACATACATACATAAAACGTATTATCACGAATCCTAAGAACCACAAAACACTTTTCACAAATAATGCTTCGAAGCATTTCACAAATCCGATTCCATAAATCAATGAAGGCGAGATCATCGAACAAGTGACATCTAAAAAACTTGATATTCCCACTACTACTGGCAATGTTTTCTTGCTCTCGGGAGCCATCTATGACGGTAACATTTTCAGTCTAAATAACCTTCATACATCAATATCACGTTGGAAACCACATCTTCACACTACAATATACTAAATTTAAGTAATTGTCGATGCACTTCTTCGTCCGGTTAAAATATCAAAAATATGCTAGAAATGGCATGCATGTTTAATCTCCTATTCGTGTTACAATATCATAATCGACAGAAATTCTCGCATTATGCATTAAATTTTGTCAATTAAATGATCCACTTTGAGGTTCTCACCTGCAAGGTTATATTTTGAATTTGATCTTTCATCTCCCGACTCAGTTCATCTGCACTGGAATACAAAAAATCGATCTAATGAGTTATGCAGATCAGTTTTAATGAGGTTTGGAAAGAAAATAATGTTCCGCTGTTACCTAATGAAAGATTGGGATAAGGAAAGGAATCGGCTTAGAAGTTTTGGATGGCCTGGCCGATAACCGATATCATCCCCGCAGGGTTTTTCAGTAAACATTAAGTCCGTAATACGCAGTATGTACGAGTACATGTAATAGGACATGACGTCAAGTACAAAAAGAGAAGAATCGGAAAGATTTCAGATGACATTGAAGATGTGCTAGTGAATTACATATTCTTGAACTCCATTCGCATCACTTTTAATAGCATCGGGGGGGCTTGGTTGAAACGTCCACGAGTCCATAAGGTCCAGGTTTCGACCCCCTCTTGGACTACCTACTTGGTGGCGCTTGTAGGTCGTGCCCTCCGGATACTACCATCTTCATTTCCGCTAGTAGTAACTGATTCAACCGCAGCCGAGTGCTGGGCGGCTGTAAATAACCTGGTTAACCCCAGCATCTGGGGAGGGTAGTGGAACCCTGATGGAGTAAATGCCATCAAAGCTTTAGGCACCCACACTTTCCTACCGTCTCAGTGGGTTAGAACTCTTAAGTTCATGAGACTATGGGCCCCACCCAGACAGAAAGGGTTGACGGCAGGAAGGGCATCCGGTCATAAAATCTCGCTACAATTATATGTATGAAATGTCGATTCAATGTTTACGAAATAGGAGAGGGCTACCTCCGGACTCTCATCATACGAACAGGAGGGCGCATCGGCAGCCCCGGACCGATGCGACAGGGGTTCATCTCGGAGTCCTCTGGCCGAGATGCGACATGCGATCGGAGGTATTCAACCAAATAATGTCAGCAAAGTAACTACGGTGAAAATGTGCTCCCTAAATGTCGGGTCGATGCATAAACGGTCAAGTGAAGTCGTCGAAGTCTTGGAGAGAAGACGCATTGATATCTGTTGCGTACAAGAAACACGATGGAGAGGTGGCTCGGCTAGGATGATCACGGGTAGAAGAAGTCACTATAAGTTCTACTGGAGCGGTTCTGACGATGGATATGGTGGGGTTGGCATTCTTGTCAATGAGAAGTATGTTGACCAAGTTATATCTGCAAATCGATTAGACAATCGCCAAATGAATTTGCGCATCCTCATTGGGAAAGTCGTGTTGAATATTCGTTCCGTGTACGCCCCTCAAACTGGCAGACCCCTAGAAGAAAAGGAGGAATTCTACGCAAAGCTTTTAAATGAAGTGTCAATCGTACCTGATGATGAGATTCTAATAATAGCTGGTGACTTTAATGGTCACGTTGGTCAATCTCAGGATGGTTTTGAGAATAATCATGGTGGGAAAGGTTACGGAACACGAAACCAGGATGGAGTCAGATTACTGGATATGTGCATTGCGGCGAATCTTGCAATAGCTAACACCTTCTACACAAAGTCTGATAGTAAACTGGTAACATACAAATCTGGCCTGCATGATTCTCAAATTGATTTCTTCCTTCTTAGGCGCAATGATCTCCGCCTCGTTCAGAATATACAAGTCATCAATAACGAAGAGTGTGTATCACAGCACAAGCTACTAACATGCACCCTAGCCATAAGGAGTGACAGGATACGACCCCGCAGGTTCCCCCCAAAGCAAAAGATTTGGAAATTACGGAGCCCCACGATGCAGAGTGCATTTAAGCAGACTTTTGCCGACACCCTTGCCAGTACATCTGAGGACCGAGGAATCAATGAAGACTGGGAGAACTTGAAGGGTGCCCTTCTAACTGCTACAGATTCCGTTTGTGGTTGGACAAAAGGAGGTGTGCGAAAACCTCGTGAAACATGGTGGTGGAACGATGATGTTGCGGCCGCCATAAAGCAGAAGCGCCAGGGATGGAAGAAATGGAAGAAGAGTGGTAGCATGTCGGACAAAGAGCATTACTTAGAAACAAAGAGAAAAGCAAAGTCGGCAGTGTACCACGCTAAGAAAGCGGCAGAAGCAGCGAAAATCGCTGAGCTTGAGAGGAAGGATGGCAAGAATTACATCTTTAAGCTGGCAAAGAAGCTGAAGTGTGAGTCACGTGATGTCACTCGTGAATGCCATGTGAGAAATGAAGAGGGAAGACTTACATGCAGTGAGTTTGAAAGCCTTGAGACCTGGAAGAGACATTATCAGCGTCTTCTGAACATAGAGTTTCAGTGGGATTCGCGGACGCTCGAAGTACCTCAACCAGTGCAAGGTCCACCTCCATTAATCACTGAAGAAATGGTAGACTCAGCCATTCGAGAAATGAAGAAAAGCAAAGCAGCAGGTCCATCAGGCGTTGTCGTGGAAATGTTGCAAGCTGCTGGTCATGAAGCTGTTCGTGCAGTCACAAATCTTATAAATTGAATCGTGAGAGAATCCCAAGTACCACAAGAATGGAATCTGTCCTGCATAGTGAACTGCTTCAAAGGTAAAGGAGATTCACTCGATTGTGGAAATTATCGAGGTCTGAAGATGCTCGACCAAGTTCTTAAAGTAGCTGAGCGTGTTCTTGAAAGGTTCATCAGAGAACAAATTGCGATTGATTCCATACAATTCGGTTTTATGCCAGGCAAAAGTACAACAGATGCAATTTTTCTTGTCCGTCAACTGCACGAAAGATTCAACAACAAAAAGAAAGACCTTTACTTTGCATTCATTGACTTAGAAAAAGCGTTTGACCGTGTATCCCGTGAAGTCATATGGTGGGCTATGAGAAAATTGAAGATTGAGGAATGGATTATTCAAGTAGTTAAAGGGATGTATAAGGAAACAAGGTCGAAAGTTAACATCGGATCAAGGTACAGTGAAACGTTCAACGTCGAGGTTGGTCTCCATCAAGGGTCTGTGCTAAGCCCCGTTCTATTCGTTATAGTTATGGAGGCTATCTCTGCGGATTTCCGTCATGGTTGTCCCTGGGAGCTGCTTTATGCAGATGACCTTGTGATCATGGCTGACTCGCTCGAAGCATTAAAGCTTCGTTTCCAGTGTTGGAAGTCAAATTTGGAAGCGAAAGGTCTAAAGGTTAACATCGACAAGTCAAAAACGATGATCAGCAATCCCAACCACGTGGAGAATCAAGTGGACAAGGCCAAGTATCCATGTGGAGTTTGCATGAAAGGAGTTGGAAGAAACTCGATCCTATGCACGCACTGTGACCATTGGATTCACCACCGGTGCACAGATCTCCCCTCCCTTCGAGATGCTCAAAATTTCAAATGTAAAAGATGCGAAGGTAATGTGACTCCATTACGAGACCTGCCACATACCATCAACATTGGCGAAGACGAATTGGAAGCTGTGACATCATTCTGCTACCTTGGCGACATGATAGATCAAACAGGAGGATGTTTTGGTGCGACAACCACGAGAGTCAAGTCGGCTTGGAAAACATTCCATGAGTTGCTTCCAGTGCTCACCAATCGTGGCATCTCCCTCCGGCGAAGAGGATATGTTTACCAAGCCTGTGTCCGAAGTGTGCTGCTTTACGCCTCAGAAACGTGGGCTGTAAAGACTGATGATGTCAGCCGACTGGAAAGAAATGAAAATGCGATGATCCGATGGATCTGCTCCACGAAGTTAAGTGAGCGGAAATCGATGGCTGAGCTAAGGCATGCCCTAGGCATCACAAACCTTAAAAGCGTTCTGAGGTCAAGTCGCCTTCGATGGTTCGGGCACTTGGAGCGTATGCCTAACTGGCTATGGCCAAAGAAAATTATGAACTTTGAAGTGCCTGGTCCGAACATCCGAGGAGGCCAAAGGAAAAGATGGATTCACAATGTGGACAAGGACCTCCGCGACCTGCGGCTCGATCGTCGAACTGCACAGGATCGAGGTGCATGGAGGAGCGCTATCCGTCCTCAACATTGGAGTCGGCATGGAATACCGTCCAACCCTCAAAACTGGTGGAACCAAGGACGTAAAACCGGTCAGCAGTAAGTATCGACAGCGAGTTTCACTATAAACAAAATCATCTAGAAATACGAGTGCGACTGGAAGAAAATAATGCATCTTTAAATACGATCAACTTATTTATAACTTCAATCAAAGTGAATGATTAACTTACTCGCTTCCACCAAAAAATGGAGGCATGAATGTCACTAAGATAGAAATGCGTAACATAGGCGAATCGTGCATACTTCTGAGTGTATAAAAATTTAAAGGTTAGTTTTACTTTTGAAGATCTTAATGGGTCGTCAACTTTTAATCTCTCATAACACGTACCTCCCAACAAACTCCTATCAATACCTTGCTTGCTGACAAGAAATAGCCCGAGGAATATACGGTTAAGTAAAAGCAATATTTACTTGCTCTAGCCGCGAATTAGTTTATGCACACGTGTACGAAAATTTCATACCGTATAGTTTTCAATTTTATGTATGCAATCAACATATAAACTTTTGTATCCTCGCACAAAGCATGCTTGCCTCTGATTGCGCAAAAATGCCACAACACTATGATTCTACTGGATAAAATTTTGATCTCAATCACAGTCCATCGAGGTTGGGTTTAAGCATTATGTTGAACCATGTGAATTTTGACTTTCACCTAGTGCAATGTGGAAAATACATTAATTATTTTTGGAATAGCCAGCTGAAATCATGACATACACTTTGAAATTTGGAATGTAAATTAAGTACACAATTATGTCCTACTTTTAGAGCTGAAATAAAGTCAAACGCTTGTGTGATTGCCTAAGTTGAAATACTGACGGAACTTCAGTGCATTTGAACGAGGCCATTTTTTCAGTTCCCTCAGTTCATCGCTCATTTGGCGATTTCGGTCGTTCACTCAGTTCGCGCTCATTTTAATTTTGCGCTAAGCTGGCCATTTCATTGAAAAATGTTCGCTCAGTTCTTTTACGTTCACTTGGCAAGACGGCAAGGCAGTGTGCTTGTCGAATTTTCGGTAGATAAGGTAATTGCGCTTTTCGATCGCATTTAGTATCCAACAAGAAATCCTCAAATTTGTGTATTTGTGTTTTTCGGAAAAAACTCCACCTCTAGATAAGTCACTTTATCTTTTACCTACAGTTGGAGTAATTTCTGAAAGACACAAATACATAAATTTGAATAAGATCCCAACTGCAAGTATATTTGGTGATTTGAATTAGAAATCCCATAATTCACACTGTCAATCGCTGTTGTTTATTATTCTGTCCTTGCTATGAAAGAATATTGTAAAATACCTTTGTAAAATCAGCTGTCGATGCTATGACAACTGATGTTTGGCGGTGAGGGCTTGATGCTGCGAATTGACAGTCGCATGTAAGCGGTTGTAGCTCAGTTGGTAGAGCAGAGGTTTAGTTGACCTGGATCGTAGGTTCGAATACTGCCAGCCGCACATCTTTTGCATGGCAATTCGATCTATCGTTTATTTCATTTCATTCTACTGTTAAATTTATAAAACGAAGACAAGGTCAATGATATAATATATTGAATAGCTTTCGACTTCAATAAAACAACAACAACCTCTAACATATTAACATGAAAAGAAGGAAAACATTTTTGACAATATATCATACAAAATTTTTAAAATGAGGTGCAAACTGAATACTATGGTGAATGTTGGACAAGATATCATTTTACATATTCCAATACATTACATTGATTCCAGGCATTTTGGTTTTGATAAAATATCTCTCACAAATTTTGCGTTCGTAAACATTAGTGAAATTACGTTGTAAGATTTCTACTTTTATATCATTGGCAGATGGAGGCAATCGATGTTTTGATAAAAAATGTTGATGAACAAGATTGTTATTACAATTAAGATGTTCTTGGATTCTCTTTCTCATGGTACATTGTGTTTCACCAATATAATTATCATTACATCTATTACATGTGATCTCTTACAAACAACATTTTTCAAATAACAAACATGACTATTATTACAAAGGCAAGACTTACAAGGAATTGATTCTTTCTTTGTTATCTGACTTATTAAAGATGGTGGAGTTACGAAAACAGGTTTTACATTCAAAATTGGAATTTTATGTAACTCAGAACGAACTTTTCTTGCTTGTGTTTCTTTTATAAAAGGAATCCGAATATATGCAAGATTCAGATTGTTGTTATTATTTTCGTGTATTGATGGAATCGAATTCGAAATATATTAGTCAACAAGATGTTTCGGATACCCGTTTGAAATAAATCTGCGTTTAACAAAATTTAAGCCTTTCTCAATTAAAACAGGTGTGGTGCAATTACGATGAACTCGGAGACATTCATTTTCCAGTAAATCAATTTTGCAAAATGGTACAAGGCTATCCCAAGGTAAAAGATGACCACTGTGTGTGGATTTGGAATGAAAGGAACTAAAACACAGATTATTCGTGAAGGAAATCATTGTATCTAAAAACAGAATCTTGGAATCAACAGGATACTCAACTGCAAAATCAATACAATCAATTGTACTATTCAACTTTGCACGCAAATTATCAAAAGGAGAAACAGAAACAGCAAAAATCTGATCAATATATCGTTTCCAGAGAATAAACCTAGAAGGGTTATTGGATAACATTTGTCTTTCAATGTAGAACATGCAAATGATAGCTAGAATTGGTGACAAATTATTACACATCGATAGACCTGAGGTTTGCTTATAAAAATTATGTCAGAGGTTGCCGCGTTTTAATAATTTTATAAAATCCGATTCATTGATAGACGACAATGAGGTAGATGATCTGTGTTCAATAAAAAAAATCAGATACAATAGAAAATACATTATTAGTACCAGTCAACGGAATAGAACCCCATCTTTAATAAGTCAGATAAAAAAGAAAGAATCAATTCCTTGTAAGTCTTACCTTTGTAATAATAGTCATGTTTGCTATTTGAAAAATGTTGTTTGTAAGAGATAAATTTGTGGACATGTGCTGTAATTCCATTCATTTTTAGTTGCCGGTAGTAATCATTCATATGCTCCTGGTCTTTTTCGTAGGCTTGGTAAAATAGTGGTGCTTACCTGAGTTCACTCTGAAAACATCGTATTGCACCGCATCGGATTTAGAGCACTATGAAGAACGACTTGTAAGAATTTTTCTTCCTAAAACAGTCGAACTTGTTAACGCACCCTAAATTTTGACATAAACATCGTATGCATTCGCAGGCATCCACGAAAATAAAGAAGTCCTCAGCCAAAAGTTAACTAATCCCTCGTATCAACTTCAGCATACCGGAGACCACTTGAAATCGAGTCCTCAATCTCATTTCAAACTTCGCATATGAATAGTGAAATGCCAATATGAGACCACACTTCCCGCTAAAATTGTAGAAATTTGAGAAACCTCAGTTCGGTTCGTTCTTCTGTTCACGAACGGCAAATTCTTAGTTCAGTCTAGTTCAACGACAGTTAAAAGAACACCTCGTTCGCTCACTTCAGCCGTTGACCAGTGAAATCTTGACCTTGTTCGCTCACTCACTCACTCACTCAGAAGTTCGAATGCACTGCATCTATTACCAGAGTTGGATGTCGGTTGACCATGTCCTCAAAGTCTATTGACTTCCGCACAATTGCTGTTTCAACTTCTCATCAAATGTTATGTTATAAATACAATCGGCATGAATTTTGTAAATTGATTGTATTAATAACATAGGAATGAAGGAATATTTAACTTCAACACAACTTTCAATCAACACAACATCATGGCCTCATCAATCGACTACAGGTTGACTGTGCCAGAAGGCCTTCCCTGGCAACTATATGGAACTAAGTTAGACTATATAAATGTATGTACATCCATAATGTACATGTAGTCATGCTGCGTTTAAGTCATCTACATTTATTGAACAATCGAGACGCAAGAAGCGGAAAAATAGAACGCAACATGACTACATGTGCCTGAAACTGTCATGCCTGTCAGATCGTGCCGATAGAAGAATAGCGCATATCTTCAGACGCAAAGGAATCAAAGCCAGGATAGCTACAATATATAACAACACTACGTCACGCACTTCAAAACGAAAACAGGAATGAATCGAACATCTGCAGTCTCAACATTTGTCCTCTCAATAAAATCAACTGTCATAAAAAGAACATTGTATACCAACTTCAGTGCACAAAGTGTTTTGCCACATACGTCGGATCTTCAATAAGACCTCTACATATCAGAGTGAAAGAACATCTTACCCGACCGGAGTCATCAGCATACAAACATTTCAAACTCTGTCAGAACAACTCAGTGAGCACCAGTGTTGCGATTCTTGGCGTAGGGTAAAAAAAACGCGCAAGGTCGAAAAACACGCGCACATGTATTTCCTTACAAATAAGCCAAAATGGCAACTATGATCGCTAATATTTGATGAAACGAATTTTTACAAAGCTTAAATTTGCAGATCAGATAGTAAGAGCTTTGGTATTTTTCAGGACAAGTCAAATACACACGTGCCTTAAGTGGTAGATGCATACGAGCAGTGGGCCTAGAGGCTATACATTGAGTGAGATGTTAATGAACCTAAATGATCTTTGATAGGCTATACATGTGGCTTATCTAGAAACTGCATGAAATTTGAAATTTTGATATCTTAGAACCACAGTTTTCTATTATCAAAAATTAAAAATAGAAGTCGAAAACTTAAAAAAACGCGCAAAATGGATAAAAATGGAAAAAAACACGCTTACACGCGCAAATTGTCAAAAAAACGCGCGCGCGTGTAAACACGCGCGTATCGCAACACTGCTCTACATATCAGAGTGAAAGAACATCTTACCCGACCGGAGTCATCAGTATACAAACATTTCAAACTCTGTCAGAACAACTCAGTGAGCAGTGAGCACAAAAGTATTGGCCAAAAACATTGATACTGCCAATCTCAGAATTACAGAGGCAATTTTCATTGGATCTGTGTCCAAGTAATGAACTCAAGGGAGGTGCTGCGTGACTTTTTATCTTTATGACCTTTTTTTGACTTAGAAATCTGAACAATTAAAGTTGGTGATGAAAAAGTTTGGTCATACCCTGGCATCATTTCAATTGAAAACTGATGAATTGAAGCAGAAAATATGAATGTGCTAAGGGTTAATAAGGCGTTGGAAAGCATCACTCGTAGACATGCGTCAGACAACAATGCTTATATTTCACAATTTTCTTCTGATTCATTGAGCACTTGTCCAATTTGCACAAAAATGTGTAGGAGTGCAGAAAATACAGTTAAATCTGCAATTTTGCTGTGAACAGTCGGTTTTGAAAACTTCCACGACAAATTAAAATATCTGGGAAAGGAAGGACGGCAGATCATTACCACATTTAAACTACCGCATAATGCAGAGGTGATTCCCATTGTTGCAGTTTTAGTCTTCAAAATATTGTTGAACTGATCCGCTATTTAATACATTACACCGGATATCTGCGATTCTTTCATTTATTCGTGCGCATGGCATTTGAAACTCAACAGCCAGAATCCTTGCTCTATGTTGCAACTGTTTTTCAGTTGCCAAAGAATGATTTTCGGCATTTAATAATCACTCTAGTTCAGCAAACTGATGATACTCAATCTTGACAATAAACTGCTGCGATTGATGGTTATTAGTAACAATAATATATCCTCTTTAATCTACATGTTTTCCCATAGATTGCAAATTTATTTGCGCATTTTCCCTTTCAACTTAGTGCTGAATTGTATAAAGCCAATAAATTCATGTCTGCTTTTGAACACTTTTAATATCGCGAAAGCAACAACAGTCACCCAGTCATGAAAATTCGAAAAATTATTCAATTCTTTAAGTGCATTGCAACGTGTGATAGCAGGAATATCCACAAGATTCGCATCGGGTCAAGCTCGATATCAATGACTGTTTTTTTATTGGCTATTTTTTGCTTAACCGATCCAATAGCAGCAGTCGAAAACCCGAATTTATGACTCATCAATTTTACCAAGCATGTCAGTGTTTATCACAGATCGGATTTTTACACGCTTTGCATCATTTTGATGTCATAAACTTATGCTCTGAATCATATGTAGGCCTATTTCAAAGATGAAGTCAATCGGATCTGTGATTTCAAAGTTGTTAGAAAATGTAGATTAGAATAATGCTTGAAGTCATAATTGCGGATAAACCAGTATTTGCTATCGTCTTTTTTTATACGGTACTGCACCAGCGATGAGCTCGAAGTATTCTGTCCAACCCCAGCAATACTGAAAAAAACGGGTAAATACAGAGTCAGTTTAGTGATTAGGGTAGTCAAACAGAGCTATAGCTTTGGAGGGAAGAAATGTTCGCGATTCAAGGGTTTGTTTTACGGAGAATCATCTATTATGCTGAGAGTCAGACAGAAGCAAAAGTAGAAGCAGAGATAGGATTAAGGAGAAGGAGGGCAGTGTTCCGCAAACTTAACATCTGAGGTTCTCGCCATCTTGTCTTACTTGTTGAGAGCTAGGATGACTTCTGCGGTGGCTAGAATTGATCCATGCCGACGATAAAGATCAGTCCCTGTACATGCGGAGAGCATACGAGGAAGAGCTGAAAATGAAAAGAAGATATTTAAATTGCGCAGTACAAGTAAATCGATGAAAATTCCTTTCATAAGATTCCCTGATATTTGATAACCCTTTCTCTAGATGAACTAATTATCGCCGCGAAACCTGAACCAAGTTGAATGCAGATTTGACGATGAGGTAAAATATTTTCAGAATTCCACGGTAAGTATCTTTATTAAATCAATACCTGTTCTGCGCACCATAGCGGCGGTTGAAAATAACAAAAGCGCTCACGGAACATTGTTGAAATTTCAACGTCTGCAAGGCACGCATTTACGCAATTCCCACAGGAGAGTACTTAGAACGCCGACTTAGTGCATGCAATTCATGGATGTAAAATTCGTCCAATGAATCCTATGCAATGTCACCTCGACAGTTAGGATTTTAGTAGTCACTAATGATAATTAGTGTCACATCGATTAATTGATAGCGATTTATCAATAAATAAAGGGCGTTCTAGTCTGAGTTTCAAGGTTGTATCAAAAGAAAATTAAAAATAACAAAGAACTAAATAAATACAAGAGGAGTCTGTCATTGAACATACTTGCAGTCTTTCTGAAATGGTGCTAAAAGTCGACGAAAGTAACTGAGTAACCAAATTATGCATCTTGACAATGTCATTTGAAACTTTCTTGAAGACTGTTGTCAGCTGGCCCGCATGAATTGAGAGCGCCTTTTTCAGTGTAGACTGTAGACAGCGGCAGGGGTCATCAAAGAAAACTAACTGCAATTATTCGCAATCCTAAAAATGGCTTAGTTTGTTACGATCAGCCACGACCAAAAATGTCGGCTTTGACTTCTATAGATGTGACTACGATTATTCTGTATGAAAAGTGAGTGCTGTAAGTATTTGTCTTGTCAGCAAATGCTGTCAATAATTTCACGAATTTTTGCATTTTTCAGCTCTTCTATTGGCAGCATCAAAATATTTTTGTCCATGACATTTAAGTTGACGGAATACACAATTGTGAGCCTATGGTTGTTCATGAAATGATGATGAATTATTGATTAAGACCTTCATGATAAATTCTTGGAAATTTCTGCTTCCAGTTCTAACAAACTTCTAGATCAATCAATTTCGAATCATAAATGTGACCAATAATAAGCACAAAGACTTTCCACTTGCACAAGCCTCCTTTACTTTTACTTGTACATTACTATTTGTGGAGTGATTTACAAAGACTCCGATGTCAGTTCCGCCTTATCTCCTTTTTATACTGTTTGTGACTGAATTGACGATAACTTCATGACACTCAGTAGTAATAAAAGCCATTTCAGTACGTAAAGCAGACAATTTTGACCAATACGCATTGCCCAGCATTTCTGTCGTGAGCAGTGTTAAACTGCTGGGAGCTACCTTTGACAGTCATTTGAAATGGTCAAATCATTGCGAAAACATCACCAAGTGAGCTTCATCCCGTTTATGGGCACTTCGGCAGTTGAAACCCTTCCTTCCGAAGCAAGTAATTGTTGAGATTTGCAACTCAACAATTCGAAGCATATTGGAATTCGGTTGTCCTCTATTTACGTCCCTATTTAAGAAAGAATGCGATCGCTTAGAGTCAGTGCAAAGTCGGGCCCATCGAATTGTGTGTGGCACATCAAGTTGTCCATGTGGATACTTCTTGCCTCTTGAGTATCGCCGAAATTTGCTTTCATTTAAGCTATTTACGAGTTTAGTAAATGACCAGACTCATCCCATTCACCATCTTGTTCCGTCGCGTCTCCCTCGCTCAGGCAAATTCATTTTACCGAAATGCAAACTTGACTTGCGACGAAAGTCCTTCATTTTTTAGTACGTGCAAGCTAGCGAACAGCGGATTCACTTTGTAACTTATTACTTTGTTTTTGTTCATATGATTCATGTTTATATTCTCACGTGAAAAAAGTCTCACGATTTTTAGTAATGAGACTGTATTACTTCAATAAACGTTATTTATTATTATTATTATTATTATTTTGCATCAGAATTTTATTCTTTACAATGAATCCATAGTGATTAGCTTCCTTAAAATGAGCAATTGCTACAATAGCCAAACTAGCTTGTGGAATTCGCAATGACAATTAATTGATAGCAACAAATATTTAGACACAGCTTAATACACAAATTCCGTCCTCTGAAAGAAAAACTACAATGCTCAACCGATTGTGGTACATGTACGTTCGCGAAAAAAGAGAAGGACCCTTGTTTGAGAAGAACCTCATTAACAAAATTAAATGTGAATAATGCTCCAATAATTATATGTGTGAGATTTCGCGAATGATAGACACGCATTAAAGAATGATCTCAAATAACCATTCGGCAGTAAAAGACCATCTTGTAACTGATCATCGGGGGGGGGGTACAATTCAAATTGAATCAGAAATTATAAATCGCAACTTACAGGGTTATTTGAAAAGTAGGAATCTGGAAAGCATGTACATCGAAATAGCAGTAGAAGTAATGTTATCAAAAGACAAGAACTTGTTTGTCTAACGTGATATTTGAGTTCTGGCTCATATCTTTCTACTTCTTCATGCTACTTTCTATTGTTGTTGCTAGTAGAGTTGGGGGGCTGGGTTGTCACGTCCACGAGTCCTCAAGGTCCAGGTGTAAACCCCTTTCGGACTGCCTGCTCGGTGGCTCCTGCAGGTCGTGCCCCCTGGATGCTATCGGGATACAGGTCTTGCCTCCTGGAATACATCGATAGTAACCAAACAACCCACCGAGTCGGACCGGTTTAAGTCCAGAAGAGCCTTGGTCTAAATAACCAAGGTGAAGACCAGCGGCGACGAAGATCGATGAGCCACAATCATCAGTAACTACCAGCTTAACTTCCGACTCAACCCCAACAAATCCAGGGAGCGTCTGCTCAGTATCTGACGGCGACCTGGTCGGTCAAACCTCTGCGTCTGATGGCAGCCATCGGCAAGTTTGTAATGGTTTTTCGGTTTTCGTACTCTCCGAAACCTGCCCTCAGAGAACCCGACTCTCCAAACGGCTGCGGAAGGCAATGGCAAACCACCGCAGTATCTTGCCACTGAACCCTATGGAGATGAATCACAACTACAGTTATCACGTAAACGACGTTAAGGGGAACTCGACCATGCTCGTTGATCCCTCGTCCGGTAGACGTCCCTATGGAAGACAGGTAGGACCCGACCGTCAGCAAGCTACTGTCAAGCAGAAGCATAAGAAGAAAACAAAGAAGAAGTTGAAAGAGAAACAGCTAGCAATTGGTACTTGGAATGTACGTACTATGAAGGATACAGGAAAACTCTATGCCCTGATCAAAGAACTCGAAGTATTGAATCTGGATGTTCTGGGAATCTCAGAAACGCGGTGGAGCGGAAGCGGTAAATTCGATTGTTTGGACAGCACTATCATGTACAGTGGTACAGAGGAGCGAACTGGCCTAAGTGGTGTAGCAATTATAGTGCGAGGTAAAGCCCGGAAAAGTGTGATTAGTTTCAACCCCATCTCGGACCGTATACTCGTTGTGAAGTTTTGCACCAAGCCTGTGCCCACAACAGTAATACAGGTTTATGCTCCTACAACTAGTCACGATGATGAAGTTGTTGACCTCTTCTATGAGAAATTGCAATCAGCAGTTGAACAAGTAAAGAGTCGAGAGATCTGCATCCTGATGGGCGATTTCAATGCGAAGGTTGGTGAAGGAGACGAACCTTCTGCTGGAATTGGTCGCTTCGGTCTGGGAATTCGAAACGAGAGAGGTCAACGGTTAGCAGATTTCTCTACAGCAAACAATCTTTGCATTTTGAATACGCAGTTTAGCCATCACAAGCGTCGACGATTCACGTGGACATCTCCAGACCAAAGCACCCGGAATCAAATCGATTATATGATGATAAATAAGAAATGGCGCAACAATGTACTTGATGCCAGAACTAAACCAAGTGCAGACTGTGATACCGATCACAAATTGGTCGTTTCAAAGGTTCAATTGAAAGCATTCAGTGTGAAAAGAAGTAGTCAACCATTCCGTTTCAACTTGAATAAACTGAACGATTCGGAAGTCCGGGATCAATACGTAACAGAAACGAACAACCGATTTGCAGCGCTATTGGAGACAGATACTACGGAGATGGAGCCGAATGATCTCTGGTCAAACATAGCTGATACCTTAAAAGAGGTTGCAACCAGTGTTGCGATTCTTGGCGTAGGGTAAAAAAAACGCGCAAGGTCGAAAAACACGCGCACATGTATTTCCTTACAAATAAGCCAAAATGGCAACTATGATCGCTAATATTTGATGAAACGAATTTTTACAAAGCTTAAATTTGCAGATCAGATAGTAAGAGCTTTGGTATTTTTCAGGACAAGTCAAATACACACGTGCCTTAAGTGGTAGATGCATACGAGCAGTGGGCCTAGAGGCTATCCATTGAGTGAGATGTTAATGAACCTAAATGATCTTTGATAGGCTATACGTGTGGCTTATCTAGAAACTGCATGAAATTTGAAATTTTGATATCTTAGAACCACAGTTTTCTATTATCAAAAATTAAAAATAGAAGTCGAAAACTTAAAAAACGCGCAAAATGGATAAAAATGGAAAAAACACGCTTACAAGCGCAAATTGTCAAAAAAACGCGCGCGCGTGTAAACACGCGCGAATCGCAACACTGGTTGCAACCGATGTCATAGGACGTGCCCCTGGGCGGAAAGTAACTGATTCTTGGATTGGCAACGAGACTCTCAAGTTAATTCATGAACGAAGAGAAGCTCGGCGTGTTTCAGATAGCCTTTTGATTAAAAAGCTGAACAAGAAGATAAAGAAAAGCCTGCGTAAAGACAAGAAAACCTGGCTAGAACGACAGTGCGCTGAAATCGACGAGTTCGATAGAATGCATAAAGGCAAAGCACTTTTTCGAAAAATCTCCGCACTTACTGAACCAGCAGCTACTGAAAAACAAAGTGTAATCAATGACTCCACAGGTCTAACCCTCATAGAACCCAACCAGGTTCTAAAGCGTTGGGAAGAATACGCTAAGCAGCTTTTCGGTTCAACTTCATCGGTTTTTCATCAGGAGCTGGTTACTACGCCTCCAGCAAAAAAGGAGCCTGTTCCGCTGCTTACAGAAGTCCAGAACGCGGTAAAGAAACTGAAAATGGGCAAGACTGCAGGTTGTGACAATGTGCCTGCGGAACTCGTCAAGTTCGCTGGAGACTTTGCCACAAAAAGTCTTCACAAGCTTTGCGTGAGGATTTGGGAAACGGAACGTTGGCCAGACGATTGGAAAGAGCAAGAATTCGTATTACTGCACAAGACTGGCAATCCCAAAGAGTGTGGCAATTATCGCACCATTGCGCATATATCGCATGCTAGCAAAGTCCTCCTCAATATACTGCTGGACCGCCTGCGCATGAAGATCGAACAGGAACTCCCAGATGAACAAGCAGGATTTCGAATTGGCAGAGGCACCGCAAACATGTTGGCAACCCTACAAGTCATTATTGAAAAGTTAATGACATGTCATGTGGAGCGGTTATAACTTTCATTGATTATTCCAAGGCTTTTGACAGCGTGAGCCACGGTCAGCTCTGGGATATCATGTCTACTTTTGGATTCCCTGATCACCTCGTCAACCTGATAAAGTCCCTCTACTCCAATCAGCAAGGAGTTATTCGTTGGAACGAGGACCGAATCAAGCAATTTCCAATCAAAAAGGGTGTGCGTCAAGGATGTATTCTATCACCGCATCTTTTCAGTTTGTATACTGAGCAAATCATGAGAGAAACCGATTTTACGAACGCTGGCATAAATATCGGAGGCAGACAAATAAGCAATGTCAGGTATGCCGATGACACAGCTTTGATAGCCAAGAACATGAGTGAAATGCAGGAGATGGTTGACCAGGTAAATGCTTCAGGAATTGAGAGGTCGCTCAAGCTAAATGCAAGGAAGACAAAAGTAATGCGAGTCGGTTCAACACATGACGAAGATAGCACAATCACAGTTGGGGCTGAGACTGTTGCAGAGGTCGATCGCTTCAAATATCTTGGCTCTATCAAGAAAAATGATGGAAGTTGCACAGAAGACGTCCGTGTGAGAATAGCTATGGCTAAGGCGAAGATGACCAGACTGAACAAGCTATGGGCAGATAGGGCACTACCAACAAAGCTCAAGATGAAATTAGTGATGACGCTTGTGTGGCCAATTCTATCATATGGAGCGGAAGGATGGACGCTGAAAACTACAGACGAGAAACACATCGAAGCTGCCGAAATGTGGTTCTGGAGGAGAATGTTGCGCATAAATTACAGAGAGCACCGAACGAATGCCAGCATCTTCGAGCAACTGGCCACTACCCCTATGTTACTTCGACACATTCGGAAAAGGAAACTCTCCTTCTACGGTCATCAGTGCAGGGAGGGAGGATGCCTTTTAACGAGAACTGTCCTGCAAGGCAACATGGAGGGCAACCGGCGCAGAGGAAGGCCCAGGACGCAGTATGTCAACAACATCATGAAATGGACCGGACTCAACATGTACGAATTAAACTGCGCAACGCGTGAGCGAAAACTGTGGCGTGCCATCTCCAATGGGTCGGCCGAAGTTCAGCAATGAATATGCCGCTTAAAGTAAAGTAAGTAAGTTGCTAGTAGCGTCATTCTATGCATCTTTATTTTGTACCCTCCTTGTTTTATATTGTTGCTTCTATAGAATTTTCAATTGATCTTTATTTTTGATTTATATGAGCTATGTTGAAAGCTTGCTGCATTGCACATTCCAAGTTAGTCAGTCATTCGTGCATGACTAAGCCGTCACGGCGAAATGTCGCACCGAATCCGAAGATGATCTTGCTTCAAATTTGATAATGGAATCGGGTACCCGAAGAACTCGACCTCTGGGCCTTCTCAGTAATGGCGATATGTAGATCATTTCGACTCGTTTAGTCACTACAATCTGCGTCAAATTCCCTGTAGCCCTAAATTTCGAATTTACGACGTCCATTTACGATTAAATTTGCGCTTGAAAAGTACTGGATTACTTTCAAAAAATTGAGAAACTGTCAATAAGATGCAAACTTTAAGATTCATTACAACTAATAAAGGAAACCTTGTAGCTAACTTCACCTTTCTTACATTTGATTGTGCACGGAACCACACATTATTATGGGGATTGTGAGAGTATAGAGTACAACTCCCAAGTCATAAATATTCAATCGCATGATTCAATCAGTTGACACTAAAGTCTTCTTTGTTATTCCGTTTCTACTGATTTTATGAATAGTCTCTAATTCTTAGTCCATAATGTAGATACTAACTTCATACTGCAACTATGATTAGAATGCATTACACGCACTCCTCTACAAACGGTTGACTGCATGCACGATACTTCATCAGCATGCAAAATTGAATTCAAATCGATGACTAAAAAAAACTGCCATGACGCATAAAAAATAACTCTGTAATAACTCTTTTCATAATTTTCCAGGTTCTTAGAGTGTTTTAAGGTCTTCTCTCAGATTCGAGTTATTCAAGGTCTCAGGTCCTCCGCAGCTTGCGTTATACATTATCTACATATTTCAATTGTTCAACCAACTGAAACATATGCAAGCAGTCTGATCCACATGCGAAAGTCTTTATCGCAGTCAGATCAATTTAACCTTGCAAAACACATTATAAAGCATTGTACATTGGGTTTCACTTAAATTTTGTTTTGGAAAATCTCCCGCGCAAGGAAATTAATTTTGCAGTAACAAAATTTCACTCACCACTTTTCATCATGTATTCACGGTCGTATTTCGTCAGATGATTCAAAGCCTTTGCTGCTAATTCCCGCATGACAGAGTCCCAATGTCCAAGTTTGTTATCAACTAAATGATCGATCATCGGTTTGATGTATTCAGGAAATTGCGCCACAAACTCGCTGTGTTCGGTGTAACACATCGGACGATTGCCTACAGCAAAGTAGTCAAGATGAGTGAGAATATCAATGCCATGCGGAAAATGTCCTTGTCGACCAACATTTTCTTGAAATGCAGCGGCGGCAGCCCTTCGAACGTTCACTTCACGGTCAAACAGACTGACTAGCACCAGCGAACTGCAACAATAACTGTGATGTAAATAGTATAATCAAAATGTCCTGCTACTTTTTGCGTGAGGATCTTACATCTGATGTAATGAAAAAAATAGTAGCAATTTTTAAATGGCAGGTGTTCTTGATTTTACTATTGGCTATGCCATTTCAGTTGAAATTCAAAATTCCTTTTAGAATAGTATTTCAACGATGCCATTTCAAAGATCTGGTAAATTCTCGTGAAAAATGGAGAAGCTAGTCAATTGCAAAGATACATAAAGGAGTCCACTCATATCAAATTACAGAGAAATAGAGAATATCTGAATGAATATGTCAAGCTAACAAAATTTAAAAGTGCAAGATGAATACACCCTTGTATGCCGAAACGCTTGGCTTTTCTTAATTTTCTAAAATTACTTTAAGTTATTAATATTTTCGAATTTCTCTGTTTATAATATATACAGTAACTTTTGTAAGATGTAGACCTGTAGTAAGCCTGTCTTCTTTTTTAAACTGTGTTTTATTGGAATTTACATAAGCTATAGTTAGAAATCATGCAACTTAATTGAGGCATATATGCACATCAATCCTAAAGAAATAGGAGACACTAAATCAGTTTACAGCCAAAAAATCACCATCATGATTCAGTTGTCTGTTAAGATTTGGGTTAAGCCCTTTTATGTACAAAACCAGTTTTTTTCGCTTTATTGCATACTGAATATAGGAATGGTAGTCTCCGTGGCACAGTGTTTAAGTGCCTGGTGTAGCTATCTCTTGGTCCAGAGGTCGAGCCCCGAAAGTGTCAATGGAAGTCGATAGGAAGGGCATCCGGACTAAAAGTACTTCAACGCTCCAGAAAAGTCTGACTACGTCAACACCGTCCAAGCCCCAGTATGGGGAGTAGTGACGCTAAAGCTTCACTGAATATAGGAATATACACAGAAAAGCCAGTGAATAATTCAACAGTTTTAAAAATAATTTAGCTAGACATGGTCTCCGAATATCACTAAAAATGCTGTTGCTGAGAGATCGATTAGATATCTGAATTTCTTCCTAGACTTGTTGCTACTGTTGTGAGGTTACTGGAAGAGGCAAACGTTTACTGTTACACGCACAGAGATACGAGAGAGATACTCGTAAATTGCTTTGTCTACGTTGTTTGGTCTACAGATGACATTTTTTAATACTGATGGTCACGCCAAGAACTAGTCCCGAGGGGCAGAAAGATCAATTTTCCATTGAACGCAATTTCTGTTTGAACGTAATACAAATTCAAGTCTGAATGCTGACGAACTAAATCATTGACACGGCAATGAACGCAAGTCAGTAAATTTAGATCGTGAGGAGTCGAACGATGTGAATAATACTTCCACTTGATGAATCTATCACGAAGAAACATTGAGTCAAAGATAGGCAAAATCCTCTTGGAAGAAGTTCAGACTTCAATGTGAAAACAGTAGATCGTGTGATTCCCTAATACATAACTTTTCTTACGCATTGTGCACGCTTAGCCAATCACGCAAGACATAGGGAGACGACTCTCTCCACACCTTACTACCATCGTATACAATGGCTGAGATAGATTCACGTCACCTCTAGAGTAACAGCGACAGACGAATCCATCTTTGTGGCTACACGCATCTAAGACAACAACTCCATCTGTATATATTTATGAACTGCTTCAAATAACTTTATTAATTACTCTATTTATTTTTTTTAATCGATCTTCCCTGCCAAGACCAAAATCCATGTTTATCTGAAAGCATTTAAAATTAGAGACAGAGATTTTGGTCCTTCGCATGCAACGAGCAGACCAAGAAGTTGCCATTTTCGCTATTTTTTGAGCTTCAATATTTTTCTTACCATATAAATGACTTCCTGTATTGTAGATATACTCGTGCTTTCCTATGTTTCAGAAAAACATGCCATCACAGATAATATGCAAATGCTTTAAACATTGATGAAGACAAACATTACATTTTGTTGAAAAATATTTTCTTCCAACAATTACTAAAACATAAGGAACAGACTTTTTCAATCAGCACTCACCTAGCAATACTGACCACATGCTCAGCCATTTCTTGTGGGTCATAGGCTCGAGCGAACGCCCAAAAGACGTAGCAAGCAGCATCTCTGACATTTGAACCTAAAGTGCAATCTCCAGTTCGCTCTTCATAAACAAGCGCCTCCAGGAGAAAGACAAGGACATCGTGGAGGCGAGCTGGCAGAAGGAGACCTCGACGAGCCAATTCAGCAAGTGCCAGACACCCTCCGTGCCATGAAGCGTGTCCTTCTAGTCGAGAAAACAGACTGAGCAAAGCATCTTCTGAAACTACGTCTCCATCTACCAACTCGTGAGGTAGCCGATTGCACAATCTCCCTATGCTGTAAAAAACAAAAGGGTATATCTAAAGATGAATTGCATGTATTGGGAAATACATAATGCCCTGTATGTCATACATTACTTCATCGGAGTTAAATTGAATTTCAGGTAGAATAATACTTTTGTGTTCGAAATATTCCACACCATCCTACCATTCATTATATCATATCGATTATATTCAAACTCGAATACTTAATTTCGTCGTTAC
The DNA here is from genome assembly GCA_907163375.1 of Prostheceraeus crozeri. NCBI lineage: Eukaryota > Metazoa > Platyhelminthes > Polycladida > Euryleptidae > Prostheceraeus > Prostheceraeus crozeri. Next base: position 324,658 of record CAJQUW010015688.1, read on the forward strand.
ATGAATGAAAAATGAGATACCGGCGCTCAGACATCCAGTCAGATTAGCCATAAACTTCCTAGGTCTTACACGGCACATCAACGCTGATGTCTCGAAATTGATTCGACATTGTATTGCTATTGACCTCCCTGTACTTAAGAAATTACTTGCTTGCTAAAGAAAAATATGGAGTGACATATTTTGCTGATCGATGCTAAATTGCAATTTAGTGATCATCTATGTAGATGCGACTTCACACTCGTGCTGCCATGATATTTTACGGACGCTGTTTACCATGACTGGTAATTTTTTGTCACTTTGATAAAAAGGCAAAATGTGATGCTCAATAATGTTGCGTGCAATAATAATGTATATTGAACAAGGATGTGGAGCGGTACAATTTTACCGCTCCGCTCCGATTACACTTCGCTTTCGCTCCGCTCTGCTCCAGTCATTTTTTCATACCTAGCCACTCCGCTCCGCTCAGCTCCACTTAAACTAAATCCTATTAATTTACCATACCATAGATTTCCTTGAACTTTTTAGGTTGTTTGACTACTGTAATATGACTGACTTCCACTCTGATAATATGCTTAACTGCAAAATATTAGCCTTATGCTTGTCGAATTTTAAATACGAATTATGGCCGATAATCATGAATGATTTTAAATAAATAATGATTATAATTGAACAATACTTCGAAAGCGGATTGCACATTAGCATTAATAGTGATTCTACACTTATCATGTGATAATAACTTAGTGACTCACCTGAAGAGTAACCGCAAATATGTGTGACAATCAGAAAATTCATTCTGTTGCAGCCTCATACTAGGTAGCAATACGATGCTATCAGGTAACGATGCTCGCTCATACTGATATAAGCATGAATAATAATTAATAAATTGTAGTTTTCTGTAGGCAGAATTTTTCTTGTATTTTTGAAATGATAATTTTGTATCAGAAAAATTTGATAAATTTTATAAGAATAATTTTGTATAAGATGCAAGGAACGATACATCGGTACTCGGTAGTACGATAAGAACTTTGCATTGAAGAATTAATGAACATCTGAAAAACAAGACTTAATCCATCTATAACATCTCATCACATGTCAAATAACCTAGCAAACTATATCTGTGTCAATCATTCATTAACCTAACATTCCGTGAGCCAATGCACACTAAAAATTTGAACCCATCCATAGGAACGAATATGAACTGTCGGACTTCCATTTTTTACTTTCAGATTTCTTTTAATTTTAAATCATATCTTTATTGGCTTTCTTATTAACGGTTTATACAACCCTTCCACTTACTGTATAACTTGAGAATGGAGTCTTATCTCCGAATAATGTTGAAAAAATAAATAATAGACTAATATCTTACGAAAAATAGTGTAATAATAATAATGTAAAAAATCATTAATTATGATAAAACTTTGTTGACTTTGTCAACATCAGGTTCTCTCCCACTCCACTCCGCTCCGCTCCAGTCAAAATTTTCTTTACCACTCCGCTCCGCTCCATTCAAAATTTTCTTTACTATCGCTCCGCTCCAAATTTACTCCCACTCCGCTCCGCTCCACATCACTAATATTGAAATATTTAACTAATGCACATACACGTATTTACCAGTCATCGTCATACACATTATTTTATAAATGCGATACTTACAAAGCTCTTGATTAGAAATTTTGAGATCAATTTTAAAAACATTTCTTTATTTTAAGTAGAATTTTACATAATTATCTTAAAAATTCGAGTTTTCACTTCCAAATGGTTTTCTACACAACAAATCATCCTTTCACTTTCAAGCCTGCATCCTACATGCACATCTATATACCGCATTCTCTCTAATATGCGCCCACTCTAATCTCTAAGAAACACCCTATCTAATCATCGTCCCAATAAGCCCCACAATGCTAAAAAAGCACAGAAGCCACAATAATAAGTGCCCCTCTTAAGCTCCCATCACAAATCACTTAAAAAATTGACGAAATGGGCTTACAAAAGCGAGAATCAAACATGCAAACTATACATCAAATATCATGTAGTTGAAATTTTAGCATCTATCTGCAGAATCATGTTGTTACATGTAGTGATGGAGCTCAGTTGATCGGACCTTGACATCTTTATTAACATTAAAAGTCAAAGTGTCTCAATCAGAGTTTTGAAGGAGCATGCTGCAAGACCTATAATATATCGCGAAGCAGTCGATTTTTTGTAAAGATTCTGAATTTTGTCATGTATTGTAGGGTATATTAATTTCGTGGGTAATTATGCTACTTATTTAGTATTTGTTTGAATACTTTATTAGCCTAGAGAAAATAATATATAAACTACTGCGTGTTTTAATAAAATACTGAAATAATGCTACTAAGAAGTTAGACTACCGCCCGGTATCACATTAGGATCAAGTATTAGCTTTATATATAGAAATGTTTCTGATTTTTCGAATACAATCGGGTCGGGTCGGGTTCTGGAACTTTCTGTCGGGTTCGGGTCAGACATTTGTACCCGACCCGACATCGGGTTCGGGTTGAAATTTTGTTCGACTCGGGTATCCAAATTTTTGGAACCCGACCCGACGCTCATCTTTACCATCAACACTGGATAGAAGACAAAAATATTGTTTTATGACAACTTCAGCAACTATGATCACACATTTGTTTGCGAATGGATTCTTACCCTTTAGCTGCCGACCACCGAACAACAGTATCTCTGTCTTTCAGTGCTCTCAGCAAGTGATCAATGATATCCGCCACTTCATCAGGAACATCGATGTCCTCTTCATCAGCTCCGTTCACCTGGGGCAACAACCTATCGCCGTTGTTAGAAAGACCTTGCTTTGGCGCTAAATTGGCCAGTAAAGACCGATTACCACGCTGATATCGCCACGAAGCAACTCGCATTGGGAGATAGTTGAGACCTATTCTCTGCAATAATTTGGCATGGAATTTCTTTACTTGAACGTGAGTGGCGTTATGGACTGAGCTTCTCTGCAAGGTGTTCAGCACTTCGTCAGCATATGCTAGTAAGTCCTGACGCTTCCCGAATTTAAAAAGATGAGCTAGACATCTTAGGAGTCCATTCATGTAGATCATTTCCACTGTGGAATCATCTGCGAGAGAAATAAAAGTAAAACAGTTGATAAACCACCTAAATTTCAATTATACATTATCTACATTGATTTAAACATGATCAAATGAATAATCACTTTTGAATGTACAAAATTCTTCGGTTACATATTCACTTGTGCGAAATTTAGCAAATTGATAAAAGAGAATAACAAAAATTGCAAGAAAATACAGCTATTTGGACAGAAGTAGAAAGCCTAGTTTCTTCGAGACGTTCTTCATTTGCAAATCCACATCCCTCCTCCCGAAAACTTTTGCTATCTGTAACTAGAGTTGACCTACCAATTTCCATATCGCTAGTCCATGTCATTGACCATAACGGCATTAGATGTAGCATTGAAAGCAGAAAATATAGCATGGTTACCAAGTCTTGAATAAAAGACTGATCTTGATAGCACTTCAGGTAAAAGTATTAAAATATTCAGAATTGCACAAAAAACGGATATTTCCCTAGATATTCACGAAAAGTAAATGAATTACGGTGACGATAACTCAGTTCAGCGATTGTCGAATTTGAACGGTTGATATTGTTGTAAACCGATAAACATTTGAAATTAAATATTAATTAAAGGCCTATAAAAGCTACTATCAAATCTCAGTGGTCATAATCTCCACGGAATATACTTCTTTCAATTGTTGACCACCTGCAAGTTGATTTGAGCCAGCGAAGCTGGAGTCAGTGTACACCGGAGATGAGAATGAGACAACGGTGGTCTCAGCTGAAATTCACATTTTTCAAGTGCTCAAATAAAAGATAATGAATGCATTAGACAGATTTATTGTGGCCCACTGAGTTCCGCGGAATATATCCTTGGTACACAATTGCAAGTATGGTCACTAGGATGAATTGTCTTGTCTCTTTTGGCTCCAACGTAGCAGGTTCAAAATTATCCACTACGACTGATGAGAAAAAAGAAACTGTAAAATCTTTAATAGTGATTTCATTAGCTGGGATGCAATGAGAAAAAGAAATTAAAACAAAACCTGAATTATAGTGTAGGGACACAAACACGGAAGTAGACATCTTCATAGGGCGTGGTTTAAAGAGCCATGAGAATTAGAGAACTTTTAATGTCGTCAAATTGTTACAACGTTACCTCGATGTGTTGAGAAAACAAATCCATCACACATTTATTTGCACATGACACTGCTTAGACTTTAGATCAGGGTTTTCGCAGACAATGGGACGCATCTCGAAAGTTGGGCCGACTGACAATCCAGCTGGGACACCTGAATTTCTTTCGGATATTTTGAGTGGGGATATACAGAATAAATTCCCATCGGCACATTAGATTTCAAATGAGTCTACTCTTAGAAAACGTAGCGGTCAATGAGAAGTGTGCTCTTGTCACATAAAAGTCATTGCAAATGATCTAAAGTCATCAGTCTTCCCCTAGATGATGATCAGAATCATTGTTGAAGCCGATGCATTAGCCGAAGCAACATGGTAGGCCTCTATTTAAATAGACATAACGTCTTGAGTTAAGACGAGAGGGGATCGCCTTTTTCAAAGCTCAATTGATGATTCTACATTCCTTTTTGGTCAAAATAATAATGCAGAATAGGGCCTATGAGCATCGGGTGATTATTTAATGTTGATGACACTGGTCCTTAAACAGCTCGTTTATTGACTGGCATGCTCTAAGTTCGCTTAAGATACGCAATTAGTACATCAAGTGAAATTTCGACGGGTATTCATTAGATATTACTTTGAACATACTACTGACATGCCGCATAAGTTAGTGCACCTGCAATAATTAATAAATGCTGATTTAAATCAATTACAGGTGCACTAACATAGGCAACATGTCATTAGTGTGCTGAAAGTAGCATTTGGTGAATATCCGTTGAAATTTCACTAAAATATGCGAAATGCATTTTTAAATCAAAGCTTGAGGGAAGAGAACGAGCCTATGTACCGCAAGGTGTCCCTCAGAAGATTAAAAAACAAAGAAGTATGAAATGGAAGAAAGAAAAGTGGAAATGATAAAAGAGAACAACTCATAGCTGCAATCTCAAGTTTCTCATAACCGAACATCTCAAGCTTCTCATAAATTAATATCTCAAATTCGGTTGAGTGTAGCTGCAGCTTTAATTGCAGTTATGAAGATGTTGGGAGATGTGAACTACGCCTTCTGATGACTTCTGATAGTGGATGAAATGGCAGCTATTTAAGTCTTCCCATTTTCAACTGAGGATGCAATTCAATATTTAATTATTCTATTTGCACTGAGTTCACTTGTTAATTAATGGAGCCCCATTTCTCACGCTTTCGGAACACTTGTTTGATATTCAAGGCTTTCATAATGAGCAAATACGAAAATCCAGCAGATCCTTTACAAGCAAATATGAATTTTGATGTGAAGTTTGAAAAGAAAAAGTCCGTATATTCAATAATCAATTAACAGCTATTACTGTAATAACATCAAGGATTAGTAATATCATAAACTTAATAATACTTATTAATCACGATAATAACAGATCAACTTGTGATAGCAGGGATATCAAGATATAGAAATTAAGAACATTCGAGATCGGTTGAGCCAATATACATATCTAAACGTTGGCTACATCGCTTTAGCTGGAAGTTTCAACTGTGAACTGTGCAATATCGGATGCCGCAATTAAGCATACCGGAATTTACACTTGTGTAAAAACGCAAACAGACGTACGAAGCAATAGATGTGCATCCTGGAATCATATTTACGATTAGATGGAACAAGCACAAACCAGCGAATGAAGTCATATTGAGAAAACATGCATTCTCACTGCATCCTCGGAATAACATCCGCCTTCTCATTTCAATATTGATTTAATAAATGATTCGTGGTACATGTATTAAAGTTAATTTACTTTAAAGTTTTAAAGTTAACTGTTCAACAACGAATGCCACAATTACCACATCTAGGGAACTCCTTTGATAAGTATTAACAAAATAGCAGGTACCGGCATTGATAAGCATAATTATCGAGGCAGTTACCATCGCACAAACTCCAAAAGATCGCATCACATTTACTGCAGATCATCAGATCAGTGATCATCCATTCTATAGGCGCTACGTGAAGAGAGTTGATTTTAATTCAAATAATAAAAACATAATTGAGTCAAGCAGAGCGAAGTTAAAGATTAAAAAGAAAGTGCAAAAATGCAGGTTTTTAAGTAACTTATAGTAGCTAAAATGAAAGATTATAATTTAACGGTGCAAGTTTGCTCTCGGGATTCATATGAAGAGATTAGATTTTATGAAATTTTATCACAGAAAAGTCACTAAAACAATTAACTGGTGTAATTCAGCATCAGAAAAAAAGTACCAGTACATAACACAATTGATGAACATGTGAAATGAATTAGTTTTTAACGAAGTCTTCTTTGTAGCGAGGGGTTGAATGGAAGACAGAAGTTAATAATTCATCAAGTTAAATAATGAACAAAATCAAGTCGGCTCTCACGAGTCTTCAAATGATGGGTAGATAAATAGACTTCAAGTTGTCAACTCCAAAGACTGAGAAGATAGCTTATGGTAGCATTAAGGAACACAAGTCAGATTTTGGTGCAGACTAACGAAGAAAAGTTTTGAAAGTGGCATTCAATGAATGCGTCAACAAATTGATTTAACATGCTAATTGTGTGCCTCAAATTGACTCCGAGCTACATATTAAATATGGAATTCTATTCATGTTGAGAGATGTGAGCAAACCTGTTGATGATTCCTGATATTGGATGAAGTTCACATTTTCACAGGTGCGTTCACATTTTTAACTGAGTATGCAACTCAACATCTATTTATCTATTTACAAGGAGTTCTGCATTTCAATTTTTGAAAATTGATGTTGCCGACAAATGACATGTAGCCTAAGTGTTTTTTGAGAATTTAGGAGCAACGCTTCGAAACTATATGAGTGGAGATCTTTATTCACTTTTTAAATCAAGAGAGGATCTTCTCCAGTTACGGATGTAGCAAACAACAAAAATATTTAGAACAAAAGTTTCGGTCTCGGTAGTTATATATCTTGTCATTTTACATACGCAACTGCAACCCTCTCTTGATATTTTAAAAACAACAATATTTCTCTTCTACTGAAAAATATCGATAAGTAATATGGAAGTCCATTGAAATGAAACGAGAGACATGTTTCAAACAACCTCAATTATTTTCAACTTTCGGGGTAAATGGAAAAATAATGTTTTCGTCAATGAAACAAAAGATGTCAGTGAGTATGAAGCACCAACTTCCAGTGTCTTGAAAAGTGAAAGATTAATAATGCTGTCCAAGTGCATCGAGAAAAGACGTTGATTTAATTTTTCTAAATCTGTGAAGATGGTTCTTGCAACAAGAGAGGATGGTCACTTTTCAATACTCCAGTCATTTTATACCGGCAAATGGAATGGATCCTTAAAATTAACTGGTGACAAGCTATTGGAGATAAAAAATGGAATAAATTCAAGTCCATATTTGAGAATTAAATTCCTGAGCATTTTCATGCAAAGACATGAGCATTGTCACTGTTAAACCAATATTGCACGATCTTTCTCGCTTCATCATTACTTTGTGATATTAGTTACAATTTTCGATAGCGCATCTACGTGCAGAATGCGACAACAGAAAATAAGAGAAAGTTGGAAGAATCATTTCAGTTTCACATGATACATTTCTCTTTAAATCATCGAGCAAAAGGCTATGATGACAGCTTTGTGAAAGATAAGTCATTCTATGAATTTTCATGATAAAAATAGGAAATCAATTCTTTTTGCATTGACGCTGATAAAGAAAAAGATAAACTCAAAATGTCAAAAATTTTCGGAAGTTGCATCATTTCTAGATTTTTCTACCCTTCTCGTGTCAATCCTCCATTTTCTGTGGCGAGAATTCATTTTTATCATTCCTATGTCACTTGCAGAAGTTCTAAATGTCGTTCATCGATGTTTTTCGAGCCTACTTACATCTGAAAAGGGGAAGAAGCATAACAACAAAAAAGATGTGATTTACAAAATTGTAGGTTTCCTTCATTTTGAAAAATTTGCTGGCATTCGTCAATCCTTCGAAATCAATTATGCGGATCATCCATTCCGTGATACTAGAACCATACATAATTCGAAAATATCAACAGTTTTCCTGTTATTTTTAAGTCAACTAGCTCGGGCTTGGGAGCAGCGTGTGCAATGAAGATGCATCAATATTGAGTTTCTACAACCCTGATTTCCCTGTATCACGAACGGTTTTAACATCAACCCTATCTGATTCAGGTTATCTATGCGTCCTATTAGTTGACAGGTCACATGTAACAAAGTGGCAAGTGTTCTCATAAATCTGCTCAATGCAACAGAATGAAGAATTCAATACATTTCATGTCACTGCCTCATCGATTGAACTTCGATAAAAATAGCAGCTACAGAGATTAAATGATAAGATTTTATTATTCATTATTGACTAACCTGATAATTTCAATATTTCAGAACAGCACCAGTGAATAAAGTCTTCCAATTTAGCTTTCACTACATCCGGTCGGGATAGGAATTTAGCGAGAAGATATGCTGCAGCATCTTGGGGTTTTCCGCAATGATTCAAGTAGACCTGCAAAAGAAGGCGAGAAGCGAAGCTGTCAAAGGGCGGTAAGTCGATTGGTGCATGCATCAGTAGGATTGTCTGCCATCACTTATGATTGGTTTGCAGTTCACGTGAAAAATGCATCTGCGGACAGAAGCAAAAAAGGTCTGACAATTCTGATTTCCAAAGACAAAGTGAACTATCTGTAAAGATGTGATTCGCGAGAAAACTCATGTTACAAAACAATTTTTAAGCGAATCCTCACTTCACTTCGAATATTGAAAATATAGTTTCACATCAGATATCATTGAAGTTTTGTCTTATGCTAGAACAGTTTGAAGTCAACCGATTGATCCAAGTTGAACGAAAATCCAGGAAAAATAGTTACTTCGGGAAGAAATATCCTCATGCCTGCAAGCTGGTAGCATCAGAATAAATCAAATTGAGGAATAATTTATCTCTTGAGGTGCCTCTATGCGAGACGGAATAGTTGCCATGCAAAGTTGTGAATTTAGTAAAAAGGTAGACGTCGCATGAGAAGCGCTGTCATGAGAATTCACGTTCAGGTCGATATCAATGGATAAATTGCCTACATCATGTGCAATTGCAACGAAATATTACGAAATCGTTTACATGATCATTTGAGAATGTGATAGAATATGAAAAGTGGAGGGTCTCCGTTCTTTCTGGACAAGGGACTAAAGCCTACTTTACACTGGCAGTCGCTGCAGCTGCAGCAGACGAGCTATACTTTCGTCATGTGATTGAAGCGCAACATTGCATAGCCACGAAACAGAACTGCATGCGCAGCACCTAATTAACACTGCAACCACCAAGACATCAAGTCAGCCACTGCACTGTTCAACCAAACTGAACCATGGAACGAAGAAAAGAGAAAATTGACCAATAGTTTTCGGTGAAAACAACTGTCTTTCACTCCTAAGCTATTTCTGATAACATAATTGCGAAATGCGCTACACTGTGACAAGAAAATTTAAGGCCAGATAAATCAGGTCGGAATTATTGCGCCATCGCTTACATGTAAACAAACAATTGTCAGACAGATCTCAGACAGACATGGATAATGAATGAATATTGAGCCATGATTGGTCAATATATTTCGTGTCACAACTTTGCAGTCTCGTGTCGACCTCAAAGATATTTGATAATTATTCATTCCTTAACTAAAGAGAACATCAGAACCTCGATCACTTACTTTTCCGATATCGATAACCCGATTTATCACTGGTTCACGACCTGGCACATCCAATCGACACAGATCGAAGGGTATCATACAAACAATTGATAACCATAACAGCAAGACATAACATGTTTCCCAAGCCTGAAAGAATATATACAAAAAATCATAAAACAATCCCGATGCACAAATTAGTAACTTACATCAGCGTCCTTTGGATCCTGTTGAGATAATAATTTCAAAGTTGGTTCCAAGTCTGCAACCTCATGAGGCATTAATCTGATGACAGATTTGTAGCCACGAGTTTTGACGAGAAGAAATAAATATCGAAATATAACATGCAATAACCCGACCGGCGTCGATGGGTCTCTGACGTAATTCAAACATTGTTGCAGAATTCTTTCTGCAATGGAGCAATGAAAGCCGAGTCAAAGTAACAGAGAATATAATTCACAGTAAAGGAACTAGAGATTTTTGAAGCTCCTCATCAGCAAGGAAACAGAAAGTTTTGAACACAAGGTCTACACGAATTACACATGTATATAAATGCAAAAATGTATATTTTACATACAGTCAAGTATATTACGGAATCACAGCTCCTCATTTACAAATCATGTCAGCGCAAACTCATGACTTCAGGTAAGTTACCAAAACATAACTCATTGAAATTTGTACAAGTACATAATAATTTTGCATTTCTCTCAAATCACGAATCGCTTCGTTTTGTCACGCAATGGCTAGTTGTAGAAATGACAGAAATGATTCTATTCCATATTATCTTAACATGTCTAGATAATCTGGGGCATCTGTCGCACTTCTTATGCATGACAATTGTGTCTCTTTTATTTTATTTCATTTCTACTGTTTATATATTATATTATACTTCTCTTATTCGAGTTTTCAAAGCTACAGGTGTGAAGGTTGACATCCCTGTATTTGGAACTGTGCAATTCAACCACGATAGCCACTAACAATTGTCTCATAATTAGCAAATATAGGCCATCGCCTATTTACATTTTTGCATCCTGGTGTTAATTGTGCAACCATCGGGCGGGAGCTGCTTTGAGGTTGTTGACAAAAAATCTGACATGATAAATTCATATTCTAAAATAGGTCTATTCGTCTTTAAATTGCATGAGACCTCATGAATTAAGTACGCACAATAAAGGTCGATTAGATATGCTAAACAAGAACGACTTTTCACAACTTTTGCCATTTTTAACACAGATGACTTTGCGTTAGTGTCTAACCAAGATCATTCGTAGCTTACAATAAAAATATACATTGTATGTCAGTAGAAAGGTTGTAAAGTAAGGCGGTTTAGAAGATCTGTTTTTAGTCTGTTCTTGAAAATCACAGTGCTTTCAAAAGATCTGCAGGAACGAGATGGAGAGTTTCACAACTTTTGGTCCAATCCTCAAAGGCTGCGCTGTGTGTTATTCGATGTGTGTATTCGATTTGACACCACATATAGATATAATGACAAACTTAAATGAGATCTCATGGATGTATTGGCACTATTCACTTGAAGTGGATTCCTCAGGTATGCTCACTATGCATTAAACAAAATGCTGCATATGGTATTCGTAGAGACACTGGCAACCATTTTTCTTCCAAGATGAAATATGAATCAGGATGATATCTGGGCATGATATCTGGTATTCGTAGAGACACTCGCAACCATTTCTCTTCCAAGATGAAATATGAATCAGGATGATATCTGGGCAAGCGCTTTAAAAGTCTGCTACACCCGTTCTGTACAATTTGAAGTCTCCTTAATTCCTTTGAGGTACATCTGCTGAATACAGAATTACAGTTATGTAAGTCTGAAGTAACGTATGATTTCACTGTTAATGATGCTGAATGCTCCATAAATTGTGTGACCACTTCACCGAGTGCAAATTTCGAACCATGCGGAAATTATTGGTAGCAATTATGCACTTAACATGGATGAGAGCGTGGTGCCACAAAAAAATCCGGAAGATCGCTACTTTTTCTGGGGCCCATTTTCAGTTTTGATATGATTACAAGAAATCCAAGAGTCAATTTTAAATAGTTATGAATCTTTATGTACCTACACAATATATGTCTTATAGCTGCGACTAAAAATACATTGATTATTAATTCACTAAGGCCACTGATAATAATTGATTAGAGCTCAGCCATATTGCGGCAAAGTACCGCAGACGGAAGATTCTCTTCGCTGATTTAAGTAGTGATGGCAGAATATTCAACTGCATAGGTCCAATTATGTACTTTTTCGAACCAGGGTACGAATTTCGTGCCAATTCGAACCATTTCGTACTGGTTCGAAATTTCGTACCAAGTGGTCACCCTGTCCATAAGACACGAACGCATCTTCAACAATGATCGTAGAGTGTAAAATTTAGAGCGTCGAAAATTAGAAACATGACTGGACGCAGACAGCGTTTTATCAATTTCAACACCAATATATCTTACAGAATCAGAAGCTTGAATGACATGAACCAGAAGCGTGATGTTCGAAACGCTAGGTGTCTCGAGACTCATCTTGGGGCCACAAACCGTCGAAATACCGCATCTCATCGATTCCTGATCATACAATGTACTCTCATCATCTTCATTTACGCTAGAGATTACTCTGTTATTCTCAGCTTCTCTTCTCTCAAGCTTGAGCGTGGCAGTTTGCTGCTAGTAAACTAACGTCTCTAAATTTTTTGCACGCCTATTTTGTTCATTTGTTTTGTCTTTGAGAGACAACTTCTCTCCTAAAAAATCGTAATACAGTGCACTCCGAAGAAGTGGAACGGTTTGGGAGCAAGATTTCTCTCCCGCTTAAGAGGAGTAACAAGCTTTGAGCTCATTTAAGCATGTATATTACTGTATACACTTTATTTTTGTTCTTCTATTGATAGTGACACTTGCACATAGGGCTACAGGCTCTCACTGCTATCCTGGACGAGAGTCTGTGTAGCCTATGTAGTTGTAAAGACACGGAACAATGATTGAAGCTTATTGGTCAACAGTGAAAGAAATCAAACATCTATCTAAACAAGAAAGGAATCTAATGCAGACGTGCCAACCTTGAAACATGAAAATCAGGGACAAATTTTATTACCGTAACTACCCGTGTATAGCACGATACCATGTATAGGACGCAGTGGATATTTGACCCCAAAAGCGATGGAAAGACTGTGCGCCTGCGTATAGGACGCATCCTAATTTTAATCCTTAATTTCCATTATTTTTTTATAGAAAATGTGTCATTAAGTTAAGTCATCTCCATTCAATTGCTACAATCGCAGTGTGTGCTGATTCATGACTCACTCATCCTGTCAGTCAAAAATATTGATATATTGATAAATATTGACAAAGTATGAAATAATGTTTATAGGAAATTTTTGATAAATGCATTATTTTTATAATAAATGTGTCCATGGATGAGACGCACCTGGGCTTTCAGGTCAACTTCTGAAGAAAAAAGTGCGTCCTATATGCGGGTATTTACGGTATTACCAAAATGGTTGAGTAGCAATCCCATTTCATCAGCTTTTCAACTCCATTTATGATTTGTAATCAAATGTAGAAAAATATCACCTATAAATGATAAATACGTATATTTCATAACAGCAAGGCAACTGTGGACCATAAAAAATGTTGAACTAAAGGTCTACAAGACTTGGCGAATTTTGTCGATTATGATGGCAAATGATCGAATGAATAAACATTTCGATAAAGAGCAACTCTTGAAATCCTAACAGTTAAATCTCTGTCGTTGGTTAAATTCAGATTCCTACCCATAGGTTCGAGAAACCAAACTCTAAGATCAAGGCTACGGACGCTTTTATCTAGGATGCCGTGCAATGAATTCAAAACCTGTTCAAATGTAAAGCATTTCTGACATGAGACTTTAATGACGTATCTGCCAGTGTCGCTATGTCTCGAATTCTGTGAGAAATTCCTCAAAGTACTTGGCTTGATCATGTCCTGCAAATTTCACAACGAAAGCAACAAAATAAGCTGAAAAGATTTTATTACTGTACACGAAACAACGCAAACAATTAAACAAAATGCGATTTGTTTATTCTAATCAGAATGGAAGTGATGAACGTAAGTGGTAAATTACTTTAATAAAAGATAACAAAACTATTGAGATACATCTATCTGGACAAATCAAAGCATATACATATTTAACAAATAATAATAATAATAGAAACTTTATTGGTCCACAAGAACAAATCGGTAGACGCATTACAGATCACAGAACGTAAACGTAAGTATACAATTCATTCATACGCACATAATTATTACAAGAAATGATGATGAGAACATAAGAAAGAAAGAACATATTTACAAAACATTATGAACGATGATTTGAAGCGGACAGTTTTTGTAAGAGGAGGGCGAATAGAAAGGGTAGAACGAGACACTCGGGTTGAAGCTTCATCAAAAATAGGTCGAAGGGGATGATTTTGATCGTCGTTAATTTTGTGGATGAGTTGCGTACAGATGGAGTCAACTGCTTCTCTGATATGAGGTATTATTGGTTGGCCGATTATCTGCGCGGCCCTGCGCTCATCTTTCTCTAGTTTCCTCCAAAGGTATCCTGAAGCATTTACAAAGACAGGACAACAATATAGAATAACTGATCTTATGAAAGACAAGTATGCACTGCGAATCATGAAAGGAGGAAATCCTGCTTTTTTCAGATTCCACAGAATGAACAGTCTTTGACACGCCTTGGAAATCGTATGGTTAATATGGATATTCCACTTAAGGTCCGCGGACAGGTACATTCCCAAGAGTTTGACCGAAGAAACAGTATTTAAAAGGTCGTTCTGTGATTTGATGGGGGAAACAATCAAATTATTTTTCGTGATGACATTTAAAACTGTACATTTTGAAGAATTCAATTTGAGTCCAATAGTGTCGGACCAAGAGGTGACGTTGTCGAATTCTGCTTGTAGCTGGTCTTCCTCACTCTCTCTCACAAAATGTGAAATAGTTAGGTCATCGGCGTACATAATAGTGGAAGAATTAGAAAAAAGAGTTGAAAACTATCAACAGCCATGCAAAATACAAGCGGGTCGATGACACTTCCCTGTGGAATGCCCGCAGAGATGGAGAACCACTAGAGGAATTAATCCGCACTGCTGCATGGCGGTCCGTGAGGAAGCTGCGCACCCAGAGGATAATTGAATGTGGCAAACCAAGTTTGATACAGGCATTGATTATAACATCATGAGGCGACATGTCAAAAGCTTTAGAGAAATCGACGGTAAGGACACGCACTGCCCCCGATTTACCATCAAGAAACTGCAAGATCTTGTTGTACAAAAGTGTCATGGCGACGGATGTGCCTCTGGAAGGAACGTAGGCGAATTGTTTTTCACTGATTTTATCAATGACATGCGGAAGGATCCAATTCTGTGTGACAATGCGCTCAAGACACTTAGAAAGGGTGGGAAGCAGTGAAATCGGCCGAAAGTGCTGCAATTCCGAAGGGTGAGGGCACTTTGGGATGGGTGAAATGAAAGCAGACTTAAAGCATGCAGGAACTTGACCATGGCGAAGACTGGAATTGAATAGCGAAGTAATAGCAGGGGCAAGTAGTGATGAGAAATCGTGAAAAATCCAAGACGGAATTCCGTCGGGTCCTGGACTTCTTTTCTTCAAGTTTGTTAGTGTTGATTGCACTTCAGAAACAGAAACTTGCAGACTATTATTGTGGAAACCGTGGTCGCAGGACGGTGGACACTGTGAAACATTGGTATTACGGGCGTTGTCGTGGATGGAGACGAAGAAATCGGCTAGTTGTTCGGCTGTGAAGGGTGCTGTATTGTTACTGCGATCCGGTTTTGATCGGCTAAGATCTTTGATTACACTCCAGATTTTCTTTGAGTTACGAGAAGCTATAGCTGTGTTTACATAGGTTTGTTTTAGATGATAAGTGTGGCGTATGACTTCGTCGCGGAGTCGAATATATTTAAGTCTCTTGTTTGAATTAAACGCCCGATCACGATCACCTATCAAAATTTTCAAGGATGTCTTCATCCAGGGAGGGTCAGTGTTCCGGAAACGTACGGTGCGAGTGGGAAAACAGTGATCGAAAAGAGCATAGAGGCACGATTGGAACACAGAAGTTGCTGAATCCACGGAATTTTCTGAGTTCACTAATGCTGACCAGTCGAATTGATGTATAAGTTCACAGAATTTGGCTTTGTTTGAGGCATTGACCTTACGAACTACTTTCTTGATACAAGAAAGTTGGAGGACTTGTCAAGCCACAATATGACTGAATGGTCTGATTTCCCAATTGGTCCAAGTCTTTGAGGTTTGCATGTCACAGGGATGTTTGTCAGAATTTGGTCTAGAGTGTTGCAGCCTCTTGTGGGAAAGTTTACCATGGCTGTTGTCCCAGTAAGTCGTTGAATTTCGTCGGTATGAAACCGTAGGTCGTTCAAGTCGCCAGCTATAATGATTCTGTTATCAGAAGGATCTGAAGTAGATGACAAACAATAGTCGATAATGTTGACTATGCAAGAGATGGCGTCTTCATGGTCACTAGCACTGTTCCAGAATGGATGATATAGTGTTATTAGAAGAAGCTTGGGCATTAAAATAGGTAGTATCTCCGATTTGCAAGTACGGAGTGAAGGTATCTCGTTGTCTGACAGAGTTGAGCAGACGCGAGAATCTCGAACGTAACACAAGATGCCTCCGCCATTGCGATTTCGATCTTTCCTGAAGATGTTGTAGCCTTTACAGGCTATAGCACTGTCTGGTATGGTAGTGTCAAGCCATGTTTCACATATGATGGCGAAGTCGGATGAGTACTTGTTCGTCAGCATTGCCACCTCATCCACCTTATTGATGAGTGACCTTATGTTAGTAAGGATGAAAAAGCGAAAAAGGCGAGTTGTTAAGTCGCTGATGCGGAGTGGTTTGTCTCTGGCGTTGAATAGGCACCAAGAAGCGAGAGAGAGATATTCCTCTTCCTTGTACGGAATTCTCGTCCCTAGACCGGGAAATCCAGTTTCCATGACGATGTGTGATGCGAACTGAGATAGCATGTGACGTATCGTCAGGGGAAGCTGGCGAGCGACACACAGGCATAGAGGTTTGGGAGTAGAAATCTTTGAGGGCAGAGAAGGCGAGAACACTGTTTCCGATGACGTATGTAGTTGGGAAGCTTGGGAAGACACAGACCATGAACTTGACACAGGCGCATGGTTGGCGAAAAAACTTGGCCCAGTGCACGACAGCGATGTGAGTGACGCAGTGATAGATTGAGGTTCAACATGTTGATTAGATCGAATGGGGACGCCATGAAACCAGACAGGTCTCCTCATGGCACGGCTGGGAGGAGGAGCGCGCGCGCGGAGCTGCAGGAGGACGTCACGGGTGTACATGAAGCGGGAAGATGAGGCCATCAATGTTAGTCACTGCCAATTGAGTAAGAAAAAAGCAGAATCAGTTGCAGATATCGGTTGACTACTGGGATAGGTAACGCAGAGCACAGAAAACGACGATCGGAAAGTGAACAGGAGGACAAGGAGCACAATAAGAAAGCATCGAACGAGCAGCAATAGATGACGAGAACGAAAAAGTGGTGGTATAAAGTCACTGAACGCCCGATGCAGGAGAAGTTCACCTTCCCGCTCGCGCGCTGGCCAGCGAATGTTAAAATATTATATTTAATCTGAGGACAAAAAGTCGAAGAGGCTAAGAGAGTCTGAGAGTCTAAAAGTCTCCGGTGATCACTTCCTCAAAAAGTCCATTGTTGCCTTTTTGCACTTCGTCAGAACAGAATCAGTTAATTGTACACCGAATCCCATCTTATTTATCAGAAGCGCTTCGAGGGTAGGTACGGACACAGAAGCTCGGGATTCAGTCCCAACTTTTCTGACCATACTGAAAATTCGTTCTGAAACAGCATTACCATGGAAAATGGAAAGAATCCCCAGCATGACACAAGCCAGGTCATGATATGGATAAGTGCCAAAAGACAATGCAACTAAGAAATCCACAAACTTCATCATGCATGTTTCCTTATCTTAGGCAGCGCAAATTTTTGAAATATGCGTTCTTAAACTATCTAGAATTCATCTTAGGTTGATAAATTCAAAATCCGGGACAGGATTTTAACTTTTCCGGGACAGCTCCAAAATCCGGGACTGTCCCGGAAAATCCGGTACAGTTGGCAGGTCTGCTAATGTCATTTCAGAAGCCCTGATGAGTTTAGCTTTCTCCTCAAGAGAGAGAGGGAGTATGTGTTTGGCTCGTTGACACCCTGCGCTGTGAACTGGCACTCAAATGAATTCTATATAAAAGATCAACAGCAATCGTTTGTAAAAATAGATGCCTTGAACTGCTTTTTAGTGGCTGATAGAAAACGAATGCTCAAATCAAAAAATCCCCTTCCATCTCATCCAAAGCGACCTTGTCTTTGAGCAGGAAATGATCTTTTTGCAGCGCTGCACTGCCACAGTACATAACAGACATAAGAACACAAATGCGGTTTTGGTTGGAACATAGGCGAAAACCACATAATGCAGAAGTTCGAATCCAGTTATCCACAAAAAATATCGAAATTATTTAAATTGCAAGAAACTTTTCCCGGTTAGCCGGAGTGACTTTCGAAAAATCTGCCCCCTTAACCGGAAGACTTTACATGTGTTGGAAATGTTTCCTGACATTTTTCCCGCTGAGCTGGAGTACACTGTTACCTGACTTTTTCTATTTCAATTAAAAATATAATTTTTCAATTCCAAATTATTTTTTGCATGAACTTGATTACGAAATATTTCACAAAAAATATAATCAATAATTTTTTTCAACTGTAGTACTTTTAAAGCAGATAAAGAATGATAGAGAAATGTCTTTAGATTCATTTTATCGTTAAAATTTTACTAAGAAAATTTAAATTGTATAACACATGAAAAAATGTCACGTTAACGTACAGCAATAGAAATAATACAGCACAACTCAATTGACATTTTCTGGAAGCTAAACTTGGCACAAATGAGCGGTTTTGGACGTCACTGGCCTATTTCGCAATGATCGATAAGACTGAGAACGATAGTTTCAGATTAGGAAACGGAAGAGATCAACAGTGTATTGTGAGCTGACCTATCAATAGCCTTTAAATATCTAAGCAGGGGAAGGAGGGGCGTTATGGGCATGCCAATGCCTAGGGCTACAGAAGTGAGTATGTTGATTCCAAAATTAAGCAACTAGGCTTACTTTGAAGAGAGAAGTATCATACTACTATCCATATCGCAGTTTATTTGCAGTGTGAATTATAACTCCCTCAACTCAAAAATGACATAGCATGTCACTTTTCATGCGAAAATGTGAAGTGTGTAATGGGAATCCTGGTGGGTGTTGCGGGGTACCACAAAATAATAAATTGCATCCATTTACCCTCCCACTCCCATTACTTGTGCCCGTGATAATCATTTCAGAAATGAATTATAATGATCTTACAATTTTCAAGCTACAAGCTTTTTTTGAAAATATATTTCAAAATCATACATTGATCAGAATTTTTAAAAAACGCCACTTTTCCAACAGTGCGATTTTGATTAGTTGTATACAAACTAAAAACGCTTAAGACTTTTATTCCCTTTTAAGTGCCATTTTGATAAATCATAAAAAGTGTCACGATTCTCAAAAAGCAGCTGGCCGACAAAACTCTTCATTCCTCAGGAAGCACTCAAAGCTGGCTCCTTCGGTCGATAAGGAATGTCTTCGAAAGGAATCGAAGATAATTCATCTTGAATAACGACAAATTGGGTTCTCTCAGCCTTCACCGATGTATATCCTCGAACTTCGGTCCATCCAATATTATCTGGGTAGTGGGTTCCATCAACCTGACCAACAAAACGAAAATGTTGGCCTTACATTCCATTAAGCCCTCGACCTCAATGTTAGCTGGCAGGAAATCAAGAATGACAGGACCAATTTGAGACCCGCAGATTGACTAAATGAAAGCTGCAGGAAACCAGAAGCTAAATGGGGCAAACCAATAGCCAGTCAGAGAGTCGATGATATCACAATTCCATTTTCCAATCTACGGTGGGTGCTTTGGGCGATGCCCATGACACGCCTCTATATCATGTCCAATCATATAACAACCCATCCCATGCATGACTCAATTTTGTACATGTGGCAATAGAACTAAGATAGACTTCAGATTACGTATAACGAACGGGTGACAGATACCAATTGCTCAGCACTACATTCGCTTTTTTATTCATAGTTATCAAGATAATTCAAAAAATGAAAATTTGCAAAATATAAATAAAAAAATGTCTCTAAGAAGATGACAACATAACTTATCCTACAAATTCCTCCTTCTCACACAGTATTTGCATAACCAGTAGGCTTAATAATAACAAGTGAACAAGAAGCATCCTAGATATAGAAGTCTTATAAAGTGGCATGCCCATTGCCCATAGCAATCACCATGCTCATGCCCTTTCCCTACCTTTTTACTTAAAACATCACAATCTCAGCAATTAGCCATTTCATTTCAATCAGTACTCAGTTGATAAAACTTAATTTTTCTAAAAATTTTAGTGCATTTTCAAAGCATGAAATTTTTTCAGATTGAGCATAACTCGAGCTATTTTATGGAAAATTCTGAATTGGTGAATCATTGATTCATAATTGTCGAAAATTTCAAATTTCGTGTACGTGCGGTCAACTTCACGAAGATTCAGTCAGAGCACTTAAAACAATTTCGTCATTTGTAATAATGCTATATTAAGGTTGCCTAGGGGCGAAATCAGTTGTATTTTGATTCGGAATCAACTGAAGAACGAAAATAACAATGAAAAACACTTACCCAAATATGGGTCCAGTAAATGTGGCTGCTCTTGATAACTATCGCAAATAACTGAAATGAAAATACACAAAATATTTTTTTGGAGAACTGAAAATATTAAAAAAGAAAATAGACAAAGCACATGATCATTTAAAACTGACATACAGAGTCGGAGTTGTAAACATTATTCACGCCCTGAGTCGGGATCGAAAAAGTAAAGGGTTCGCTCATATACCAGATGGAGATTGATTGCTCATTACAGCGGAGGACAACTGCTCCATTTTCTAAAGAAAATCCGTATTTATCAGCGGCGTTAATATGCTATCTGTGGTGCAATATTATCTTCAAATTGTAGAAAAGTATTTTATCACTTGTCCAGATTTTGACTTGCCATCAAAAGATTTTTGACAGAAAATTCCACTAAATTCTCATTCAACAAAGGACTAAAAGCCACTTAAGTATGTGATTTACACATTCACGTACATACACGTATGTGATGTATATTTGATTGACATATCAAATTATGCTTTTTGTGTACTGAAGCTGAAGTTTCAGTCATCTGCTGTCAGTTTACAAGTACAATGTACAACCACTTTTATTTCCTGAATGATTTATGGAGCATGACAGCCCCATTCCCTTAAACTACCAGAGAGTTGCCTCACTTTATTGCATCATATGCATTTTCAAACATTCTCTTTATTCGTTTTGGCATTTTTATTACATCAAGAATGTAAACTACGACTCGTTAAATTGATATTGTTGATGCAAACTAGTTCAATTTATTTTAGAATGCACCAAAATAAGTAAATTCTGCATTGTGAGGAATTCTATAAAATACATTACTGTTCATTGAAAGGAAATCATTCATATATAAAAATTGAATAAAATTGATGAAATTGAGGGCTATTTATATTCGGAGCTTGCTTCCCTTTTGTCTGATCAAGCGCATGTATACGGATATGAAGCCATTAACTATGCACGCTATTAATGAACGTCATTAATCAAGGAAATATGCATGATCAATGATCATCATATTTGGTAGTTGTTGTATCCTTATTCAGCAGACATCATTACTTACAATGTTGCATCGATTGCTTTCATATCATGCGAGATATTTAAATATGGTAATATTATCTACATGAATTTACATTAACTTAAAAATCATCATAGGCAGCTAAATAACTTCATTGCTGTCATGACAAAAGGGTCATTCCACACCAAAACGTCAAATGGCATGTGGCGAAGGTTCTCAGATTTTCTTGAAATTCACATATTTTCATAATTTGGGTCTATCTAGATGAAATCCAAAATGTTTCGGAAAAATTCTATCGGGAGGGTCACTTGCGTGGCCTTGACTTATTCAAATTTTTCTATTTTTAGAGAATTTATGAAAAATCATACACATCTTTGACGGCCTACATCACCGATCTCGCGGCGAAGTTGAGAAAAATTCTTCTTGGACTGCCTAATTGATAATCAACCATAGATGTTCCAAGCGGAATCCATCACTATTTCGCTGCGAGAAAATTTCTTTGGGCCCCCTACTTCTGCGTAGAAAAAGTAACTTCTGATTACAGCTTCAGATAGATCATGTGAAGCGTAAAACACTCGACCTATCAGAATTGGCGTAGCTGCTGCGAGAAATTGTCAGGACTGAGTCAAACATGTCAAAAATTGAATATTGTTCATATAATTTGAGATTCAAAAACCTTTTTCCCGATCTCTGGTGATTTTCTAAATATTTTTTTACAATTATTTGGATGTATTTGTATTCGCCTGTAGAAGATGGGACCGCAAAATTGCTTTTGCATTTTTTAAGAAATGTTTGAAAATTCGATTTTTTCTGAAAATTTTGGTTATATGGAGATCGGTGATGTAGGCCGTCAAAGATGTGTATGATTTTTCATAAATTCTCTAAAAATAGAAAAATTCGAATAAGTCAAGGCCACGCAAGTGACCCTCCCGATAGAATTTTTCCGAAACATTTTGGATTTCATCTAGATAGACCCAAATGATTAAAATATGTGAATTTCAAGAAAATCTGAGAACCTTCGCCACTCACTTTTTCCGAAATTTGACGTGGAAAGACCCACAAGTAATTCCCGGTTACGCAAAAAGCTTTTATAATCAGCAAAAACATTCCGCCGCTGTGGTCTTGTGGTGCACCTCGCTCTTCCTGGGGGTGTTTGTGTGTGCAACAATTGACCTTGTTGTTTTAAACTGTTTTAAACACCGAATGTTTTTCCCCAACCCTCGAGGTGATATCGCCGACCAAGCCACAACCGACTAAACCACACTCAACACAAATACAACTACAGCCCTACACGCCTCCTTCCGGCCCACGACTAATAGAACTCCAGCCATCCATCGCTAGAAGCCAAACTGCACCTTGCACAGCATGGAAGACTCTCCCCAATCTCACATTCCATCACCTACCCATACTGATCACCAAACGCACATATTCCCATGCCAAAGGAAAAACACACCCATTAACTAACTACAACAAAGCAAACTGGGAAAACTTCACCAAACACATAGAACAAGATATCTCTTATCATTCACCACCCATTAACGTTCATAAAGCCAATTGAACAACATGAACACAAACGCCATGTTACAAGCCTAGTACTATAATATATTTCTATATTACAATATATTTTTTCATTATATCTTGATGGCTATGGGCCATCATTTTAAATGGTGTCTCGGTATCCAAAGTTATTCTTTTTGCTTTACGCAAAAAAGACTATGTATTATGATTGGACGAATTTTGAATTATTGGCATAGAATAGGCTATCCTAGCAGATGCCAGCTTCGAACATATTGTGTGAATATAGCGATGACCATGATAAGATCTGGTCGAGTGAGGTTGTGCGTTCTGGGTCTCACGTCGGTAGATTCGTAAAGTTCCGTGTTCGTCTGTTTGTGGTCATTCTTTTTTTCATCGGGTTTTGGATGACTGTGTTCGTCATCGGGTCCTGGTTGCCTTTCTGTCGTCCGTTTCATCGGCTTCCTGGTGTTTCCTTTGTGTTTTTGGGTTTTCGAGTCAGTTGTCTCATTGGTTTGAACGTATCTCACATCGCCGCAGTTGCTTGTATTGTGTCATAGCTTCACTGAAAAATTACGTGCACATCGTGAATTTTGCTGGCGTCACTCCAATTCTATAAGTAGTTCTTGACCACCTGTAGCAACGCTTCTGTGCTGCCGTGATCGACATCGATCACCTGTAATTTTTCGAGAAAGCAAGCACTTCAAGCTGACGTCATCAAACGATCTTTTGACCTCCATGATTATCAAACTCTTTTCTGTCGATAGTCTGTTGATTGAATAGTAACTTAGTTTGATCATTATAGGCGCTGGTCATCATACTGAGGGTACGGTTTCACCTTTAAAAAAGATTCGATCCAATTTAAAGTCTGGCTTGGCGCTTAAAGACATAAAGGAATTGATATAATCTTCGAAAGTAGACATCTTAAGTACTGTAAAAAATGGAAATTTCAAGATTCAAGAAAGGATTGCTGAAATCATTGTACGGCTGCATCAACTAGAAGAAACTAGCGTCTTGCGAATAGAAAATAAACAATTGAAGGATAATATGTCGGAGCTCAGAGCTGCCCTGCACAATGATCTTTCACAAGTTGCCAACGAATTGCATTTGAGACAAGTTCGCCAAACAAACACTTTGTCCGCTGTTCCTGAGAATCCTGATGGCAGTGTAACTAATCGCAGTTGGTCTGATCATGGCTACTGCAAAAAAACAATCAACGAACTGGGAATGGACGCAGATTTCGAAACACCAATTCGAATTGGCAGATCAAGATCTGGAGACCCACGGTTACTAAATTAAAATGCAAATCAGTCGAGGGGAGGAATAAAATATTACGCAATGCCAAGTCACTCAGACATTCTGAAGAATATAAAACTGTCTTCATCAACACTGACAGAACACCAATGGAGCAAGCAATACATAGAGCACTGAGGAATGAGCCAATCAGAAGACGACGGTGTGATGAATATGTGACTCCTCATAAAGGGAAAATTGTCGAAAAGGAGTACATTCAGCATCCGCATTTTCAAAACCGGTCTTAAATGGTAACCTTCCCCTTGAGAATTTACCGTCCGTGATTTTATCAAATGTGCGAGCCATAACAAACAAAATTGATGAAATTCGTTCAATCGCATCGACATTAACACGTCACCTGATCGTAATTGTTGAATCTTGGCTAAGAAACATGATAAGTGATTCAACAATCCATATAACTGGCTATGAAAGACCTTTTCGAGATGATAGGTAAGATGAAAGAATGGGCAGCGGTGTTTGTTATTTTGTCTGTCAAACAATGTAATTTAGTAACAATGTCAACAATGTCTTTCAAGTAGGCCTATTCATATTCAACTTACATTCGATATTGATTTCTCCAATCACTCCCAATCGAAAATGTCTGGCTACATTTTACACCGATTCATCTGATAGTTGTTGCTATTTATGTGCCCCCAAATTTATCTTACTTTATTCTGCAACAAGTAAACGATTACTTATTCTCCCGGTCCGACATGGCCACAAAAACCAATGTTGATGATAGACTGATCTTAATTGGTGATCTGAACAGGCTTCCAACCCAAAATCTGGAAAACTATCTTTGTGCCAAGTTGTTAATTTACCAACAAGAGAGAACGCGACCCTAGATAAGATTCTTGTTCAAGAAAGCATGACAAGTAATTACCTGGATCATATTCCCTGTCCTAACGTCAGATTTTCAGACCACAAATCAATTCTCTTGAAGTCTTCTAGCAACGATGCGTCAACATCAAGATTTGTTAAACTGATGGATTATAGGCATAACAATATCGACAGATTTGCGTCCTATCTCGGTTCTTCACCTTCGCATTAATTCGATCGGTTAGATACTGGTATTCAACAATAGACGGACTTGTTCTATGTGTGGGTTCATGATGCGCTCCAACTTATTACCTTCGTATTTGTTGAACTCAAAAGCACTGAATACGAGAGGTGGATGACACCTCTCGTAAAACACATCATCAATTACAAGCACTCATCTTTCAGATCAGGAAATTTTCAAGTGAATGATCATTTGAAAGGTAAATTGAAAAATGAGATAGCGAAACTAAAATGTCTTGGAAGAAGAAATTAAAGCATAAGAAAAACAAACTATGGGCACTAGTGAATGATATTTAAGGTGTGACAGTCGAACGATCTACCGTAAACTCGATCATTTCACAATTTGATAGTCCATTTGAAGCTGTTGAGGTCATCAATGAAAGCTTTTGCAAAGTATTTTCACTTTCCCCAAACTGAGACATCATAGAATTGAATATTAAGGAAAATAACTGGCGTGGCGAATGGACATTACCGTCGAGATGACTTTCAATGAGCTATCTAAACTCAATTCAAAGAAAGCTTGTGGTAGCGACAATGTACCAACCAAGCTTATCAGAGAATGTGCGGACATATTTGCAGGGCCTATTACTCATCTTTTTGCATTATCGGTGGAGTCTGGGGAAGTGCCATCACAGTGGAGGATAGCAAGTGTAGTTCCTACACCCAAAAAGAAGCAAGTGTCAATCAATAATATACGTCTTATCTCACTTTTGCCTATCTTTGCAAAAACATTAGAAAGAATAATTGTTTATTCCTTGAAGAAAACGCTTCTCAAAACTTGCAGTGAAAATCATTGTGGTTTCAGACCAAACTCTTCAACCCTATTGGCTCATATCGATCTTATGGACCATCTAACATCAATGATCGAAAATGATTCTAATCAGGGTGCTTGTATAATTGCATTTGATCCAAGTCGAGCTTTCGACCGACTTGGCCATGAACATATTTTCAATAGATTGAAAGAAGCAAAGTTCCCTTCCCAGTTCATCCGATGGTGCATGAACTACTTGACAGGTCGTTGTCAGTATGTTTCCGTTGATGACTGGAATAGCTCGCTCATACCTGTCTCCTTATCTTCTCAGCTCACAAATAAGTTCCTTAAAATGCTGCAGTGCAGAATCTAAGATGTTTAAGTAGGCCGACGACATTATTGTGGTCCTTCCCGTGATCGTTGATAGATTAAGCAACCTAAACGACGAAATAGATAAGGAAATTATGATTGTTAGCCAATGGTGTGATTCTAAAGGTCTCCTTGTCAATCGAAAGAAAACCAATGTCATGGTTGTAAAGAGACGATCCACACCAAGTTCGGTAGTTATTGGAATCTTAGCTGCCCTTGTTTCTGAGAAGAGAATTTTGGGTATCCAGTTTCAGGATAATTTGAAATGGGATGCTCACGTTGCAAAAATATGCTAAACGTCATCGAGAAATATTTAGATTTTGAAGCAATTAAAGAAAATGATTACACATAAAGCCGAACTTATTCAAGTATGCAATTCAATCATACGTGGCGTACTTGAATATAACAGTCCGTTCTTTGTCTGACTGTCTACGGCAAACTCCAACAAAATTGAAAACGTTAGGAAGCGCTGTCATCGTATCATCTTCGACTACCACTGCACATGTGATCTCCTTACCCCTCTCCACTGTCGTCGAGAGATTGCTGCTCTTAAACTTTCCAGGAAGATGCTTGATCCTGATAATATGCTACACCACCTCATACCTCCATTTCTGACCTCTTCCAGACGAATAGAATGCCTCACGCAACATCCTAAAAGGACCTTCATGCCTGTTGGTGCTAGACTATTTAACGAGGGAACGTAGAAAATGGATTCTTTTTGTGAATTTCTTTGACTTTCTGTGACACGACTTGATATTTTGCACTGCCTCACCACAAAGAAATGTTCGTTTTTCATTATTTGAATATGAAGACATATACATATAATTAAAAAAATAAATAAATTCACTTAAATGACGAGAAGCTGTCTGCTTTTTATCGATAGACTTTCTTTCAACAAATGTGCGTAGACGAGCTTCGATGCGCCATTACCTTACTTTCACGTGTCAAAGAATTGCTAGTGCAGACGCATGTGTCATGTGTGTGTGCGTGTGCGTCTCCGATGTGTATTTATCTATGCGTGTCCTTTTTTCTTAGTGGCCAATGAAGAACAATGTCATCTGTAAGGACAACACTCCTGAGTTGTTTTACACTTAACCGATTCTTTCATTTCACAAACAGATCACAGTACATTTTTTCAAAGCAGATTGTGGTGCTGAATGGTAGAGACTGACAGAATCCCTTTCTCCGACGAACATATTCAATTGGCTGAGCGTACTTGTACTTCTAAGGGTGGGCCTAACTACATCGCCTTTTAGCGCGGGGCCCCTCCGAACGGGGACTGGACTGGCCATCCATCAAGAAACAAAATTCGAAGATCCACGACTCAAAACACAACACAAAATTCACAAAGGAAATCAAACTCCACAAATAGAACATGAATCAGCACATTTTACTCTGACTGGTCCAACACCAAATACAAGAAGTCTGTCTGGAGAAGCATGCACACACCCAATGACAATGACGACAGACGAACCAAAGAGATCCGCTCGGGAAAGATCAAATTTAGACAGAGATGATAACACGGTTTTACAAAGAATTCGGAATATCTCTTCTAGGAGCAACCATGCGTTACTTTTCCCGGGTCCCATTTTCAGTTTTGAGATGATTACATAATCCAATTCCGGGGAAAATCTTCCCAAAGTTCTATGCCTAAGGAAGTTGCACACCATGAAATTATTATTGTTGACGAAAAAAGATAGAAAGGTGGCGTGAAATTGGTTGAAAGTGTTTTCAACCAGGGGCGGTGAGAGGGGCGGTGAAGAGTGAATACAGAGCGCTTAGCGTGGCTTACGGGAGATGAGAGAGCTCCCATTGTTAAGTCTTGATGTATGAGGCGAAGTTTGTGTAAAGGCGGATTACATATTTATCACACAGCGATTACATCTTTATGGGATTCGAGGATGAACAGGATCTGTTTACTTGTGGGAATCGAAAAGGCAAAGATTGATGTACAGGATTTGTTTACATGTGCGGATCCCAAAAAGAATACTGTAGTTATTGATGGGATGAATTTAATGACAGGATCAGTTTATATGTGGGAAACGCAACAATTGAATGATGTCTGATTTATCTTTGTGACATATCTTTCAAGACATATCATAACCTATTCAGTATTTTGTCAGCCACTATGTGTGGGACCCCGCTCGTCTGGGTTTGAGTGGTCAGGTTAGGGGTCGAAAAACAACTAGACGAGTACCTGCTGATGACTGACGGACTGCAGTATTATGTTTTATATCCCTTAATCGGTAGCTGAAGTAGTGGTCGATGTATTGTAATTCAAATGAAGAAATGTGGAATTACATGAAGTACTATAGACGGATGAAGAAACTGGCGATAACAAATTCAAGTGAAGAAATAGTATATTCCATGTGTAGTCTTAGGTATAGTGTGTATAGTTTCATTGCTTTCGGTGTAGTAGAATGTCATTGTAGTTCTAAATTGTTTACCTCCATTATCCACTTTCCACTTATCCGCTCTTACCATTATCCACTTTGTGTAGTGTCAGATATAGTTCACTTGTAACCGGTGTAGTAGTATCGTTGTATTTCCATATTTTACCTCCACTTTTCCAATTTCTATTTATCGGTTTCCTGTTGTTTTATAATATCCATTTTTAATTTCCTTAACCAGGGTGGCTAGTGTTTTCACAGTCGCAAAAGTAAGTACAATAAGTACATTTTTGGAGCGAAAAGTAAGTACAAAGTAAGTACCCACCTGCCACAATTGCTACTATCATCCCATACAGAAAACCTACGAAAAACCTGTTTCACTGTCACGAAACGCTCATACACGTATGACCTGTTCAGCTACCTACTACGAAAATCAAGGTCAATTGTGATTGAAGAAATAAATACCATTCATGACCATACCTATGCAAATTATAACTTCTTAGCTATCGCGTGGCAGAATTGAAAACATCAGTTTATCAGAAACGATTTTAATTGGTCAGGATTACAAAAACATCTGTAGACGTGCTCTAAACATTTTTTTAAAAGAACTATGTGAAGACTAGAATGTGATTAACACATATTGTTTCAATTGTCACAGACAACTCTGTCGCAACAAAAGATATGTATTCCGAATTGGAAAAAATTATCATTCATAGTCTACATTAGACCCAAAAACTAGGACACACTCGGTGCACCCTACTAAAAAAGTAACAACAAAATTTCACTTAGGTCTGTAGACGCTTCCTTTTCAGATCTCTCATCTTCTCATTGATCTCCATCGCTTCATCATTGAGCTCCTTCTCTAGTTTCTTCTGTTCCTCATTGTCCTTATTTATCTTTGCTTCCTTATCTTTCCGTAATTCATGAGCGTGGACAGATCGTCGATAGGCTGATCGACAGAAGTGTAGCATACTAGCAGACACGTTAAAATTGTCAACAGCTCCAGCTTCTTTAATCCCATCGTATGCATGGCGAAGTAAGACAACCGATTCCTCCAGTAGATTGTCGTGGAGGAGCTTTTTGTTTACGCTGACACCTCGCTCAACCAATGCATTGCCGTGAGAAAGAATCGTAACTTTTTTTACGATGTTGAATATGTGAGTGTATTCACCTGTATTCATGTGTGTCGAAAAGAAGTCGTCGACTCAGTCCTCGAAGGGTTTGAATTCTTTCGCTGCATTTATGACGGATTCTTCTCTTACGAACTTCTTCCACTGTTGAATCCCCTTCTCCGCATCCGCTATAGTGACATTTTCCGCCTCGACGAAAGCATCAATGGTCCGTTTGGTACGCACTTCACTTCTATGTGGACTATTTACGAAGGTGGATGGTGCGAAACCACTAAGTGACTTTGTGAGCAGTTTCGAAATTGGTGACCGTTCACACAGTTTCGAGACGACCTTCGTGATAATCTTTTTGGCGTCTTCTTTGAACGTATCCTTTATAATCAGATTCAGTTTCCCTTTCGAAAGAGCACGTTGGGCCGCAAAGCCTACATCCACATCTTTGACGGCCAAAAAGTTGTCACTGTTGCTGAAAAGAACCTTTACAGCTTGAACGGACGGATCCCACTCATCGACGATCGCTTCTTTCACGATGCGACGAAGGAAGCACTTGACCATTTCCAATACATCGTTGTATAGAAATACGATCCCTGGTTGTTCAGTCTGGTATTTCTTTAAGAAGTCTAATACTTCGCAGGAAAGTGATCTGAAGAACCATAGTCGGGCTTCCAGAATTGGGTCCTTGAGTGCCTGTTGGACTTTCGTGAAAGATTTGGATTTCGGAACTGTCAACTTTGTCCGAACTCCTCCAATTTCTACTTCATTCCCGGACTCAACGGCTGCAGAGTACTTCCGCAAACTATCCAGAATTGCCAATGCTCTGTCGACAACAGGAACATTTTCTGTCCAACGTGTTGGGCAAAACTTCATCGGGAGCTTCTGGTCATCTCCACATAGCGCACGAAACTCTCCTTGTCGAGCAGGACTATCATGGAAAATGTAGTATAATCCTCTCAGGAAGGAACTTATATCCCAATCAGGCGATCCCTTTGATTCAAACCCAAATTGCAAAGCACCATGAACGGCATGAAGACCGCACGAACCCGGATCAAGAGGTTTCTTTTTTCCCATTTCTTCATTGAGGGAACGGAGGAACGCCCAATTAACAGCCGGGCCGTCCATTTGTATCTGTAGTATTTTCTGACGAAGATCTTCGGAAATTAACGAGTGAAACGCAGCCAATATATCAGATGCCCGTGCCTTGGTCATAAAAACCGATGACAAATACATTGCCACTGCCCGTTGTGATTTTTCACAAAAATACTGAGCGTAGACATCCATTTGACACTTTTGAACAACTGTGTTCATCGCCTCGTCGAAAAGAATAACAATGTCCTTACAAGATGCTAGGGCACGTTCGTGTTCTGTTTTAAAGTAAGACCCAATACCATAGGTCGCGAGGTAACGGGCCTTATCCTTTTCCATTCGAAATGACCGCGCAATAGCGGAATCAGAAAACATCCGGCGGAAAAGGCTAGGTAAATTTGATACTGAACGCTTAGATTCGCCCTCCATAATGTTCCTTGCAAGCCACAATATCTCCGCGCGGAATGTGTCATCTGAATGTACCGGTATTGAAGGCTTATCACACGGATCATTATGTTGTACATGTGGGACAACAGAAGTGGAAGATGATGAAGGATTGGATGATAAGGATTTTGTTTGGGATGATGCAGGAAATTCGAAATTTGATAGGGACTTCAGACGAGCTAGTTCGCACTGCTTCACATTCTTTTGGTGTTTAACTAGGGCAGACACCCCCATAGTAACGACGTTGATAGTTGTTGAGCACAGGATGCAGGTGGCTGCTCGTTTATCTGACGCAGAGCGAACCCAAAAGAAAGCTTGCCCATTCTGACAAGTAACGGTAAGTAATTTCTTGAGGCTTGAATTGAATTTTGCACGACTGAACTAAAATAAGAACAAGTATGACAAGCTTATGAAGTACAATTCATCAAAAGTAAGTACAATAAGTACAAAGTAAGTACCAGACACCGAAGTAAGTACAAAGTAAGTACAATAAGTACCCACTCGCCACCCTGTTAACCTATGGTGACCATTGTCTTATTCTATTTCCACTATCAACATCTGTAGTCGGTACAGTATATTGGACGTCTGTTTTGAACGTTTATACGGCAGTGTTTGGAATCTATGGTATTAGTACAAGTCTTAAGATTTCCATTTTTACCAGATATTGGGCCAAAGCTGATCAATTTTAATTCGTTGCCACGATAAAGCTACATTGAGTTCTTTTAAGAACTGATTAATCCAATGGTTACAGTAGCATTGCCTTTGTACACTTGCGGATTGGAGAACGCCATCAGTCCTCATTAGGACTACTTTAACTAATAATTTAAATTAGTAAGCATTATATTCTATTATAAATGGCTACTGGGATGACTTTCATCATATTAGGAAAAAAATTGATTAATCTCAAAAGTGTATTCCAGAAGTTCCATGTTTTCGAGGGTAAAATTTCATTTTCATGAGTTTTCAAGGATTTCCAGGTTTTCAAGGGAGCACGGAACCCTGCATGCGGTACCGGTGCTTGCTATTCATTTCAATCACGTATGTTTTGCACAGACCGGCGAAATATGATGCCTGACAAGGATGGAAGATGTGGAGTGACCGCTTGAATGCAACTGTGATTGAGAAGGCATCAAAATGAATGCGTGTCGTAATGCTAGCTTACTAATTGAAGGAAGGCTCACTTTCCAGCTATTTTAGTAAATCATGAAGTATTGAGCTCCACGGGACACGTGCAAGACTTTTTGTATGGTTGCATGTAATGTTCGTGCGACCTTTTTTGTGCGCCTTTCTCATTGTTAATATATAATGCTGCCTTTAAGTAGATCTTAAAAATGCACATAATTACATTTCGGTTGAATAGTTTCAACAACGAGCAATTGCCTTCTGTGATACAATCACGAGAATAACTGCGTTAGTAATGTGCTTCTCGTACGACACCGAATGTTTTTACACCGTCAGGTGTAGTAACATTCATACACTATTCTGTGACAGCTTTGTTGTCATCGCTCCGCTCTACTGGGTGTGCTAGCTAGCTGCACCAATGATTCACTACAAGCAGTCTATTTCCTTAGGAATTCTCATCGTGTTACAGACTTTACGTGAACGTGTTTAAGCCAGCAATACATTCCAAAGATAGTTATCAGACCATGTGAAAGAATGATCCAAGCAAATTCAAGCAAAAGCGATCAATATCATATGAACAGCTAGCATCATTAGTTTAGTGTCCTGTTGATGCGGCATAGTAGGCCAACATATCAGCATACTCGTCCTTAGATACATATCATTTCTGTGTTGTTGAATTTTCTTGTGTAATTACAATTGTTTCTTGTGTAATTGTACATGTAGGCTAGTAAATGTCATCGATGTTTCGATGCCTCATGAATGATGAAAGCATGAAACTAATGTAACTATCTTCATTGCTCGAATAAGTATCCAGTGTCACATTTAGTTGGTTAATAACGAATTATTTTCTTTGTGTCGAATACCACGGACAGAGAGAAACAAACAAGGAGAAGATCACGTATAGACTTTGATAAAGGCGCCTGATAAAGATGACAATTATATTACAGTCGCATTCACACATGTGAATCATGTAGCCCTATAAAACAACATCTACATGGATAGATGAAATCAAAAGATTGTGAAATGCTAGAAAAGTAAAAAACAAAACGAATAGGAGGTTCCCTTTCATAAGATGATTCGAACGTTACATCCGACAGCATCAAAAAAGAATATATTGAACTTCCAATTTATTGCCTTTTACTTCTTGCGTGCAATTAGTTAGGCGCATCAAATTCAGAAATCGTTTAGCATCGATGGCCCAATTATAGGTACCGGTAATTCGCAGGAAATTCAATTTGAAAAAATCAATTTCTGCGATTAGTACGTCCGAGGCCATGGCAGTTCTAAGCTTAGAATTATCACGAATATCTTTTGGATCGCCTGTCATGTTTTAAAAATACAACTCATTCCACATCTGACATAGCCTACAACTTAAGCTATTCCTTATTGTTCAATATAAGAATCGATTTTCTTGCGACTGCTGCGTCGGACAACGTATCGAAGTGATTTTTTATTTAACATAAGCACAGGCACAGCGTCGTGATGAAATAAATTCCGCTGATTGAAGTCCATCGATTAAAAGTCATACTATCAGAAACGCAAACTCTTAATTATGTGCATTGAATGTGATGCCTCAAATGGGTAAACTGTAAAACGTAAACAAGTCATAAACAAGTCGATAAATTTTTAGGTGGAATATAATTGCTCCATCGTGAAGAGCAGGTAATTTTTAGTATAGCATGAGTTCTTTAGGTCGATTGAGTGTGTAATGAGATGCGTCTGACTTGTTTGGGACAAGTATGTGAGGTTTATCTTGAATTTTCGGGACTTAGTGGTCCCTGGTGAGTCTGGATAGGTTTGTAGGGGGAATATAATTGCTCCATCGTGAAGAGCAGGTAATTTTAGGTATAGTATGAGTTGTTAAGGTCGATTGTGAATAATGAGATGTCTCTGACTTGTTTAGGTTGAGACTTGTCATTTTTTTCTCATTTACTTTTACTGTTTATTTCAAAAAAAATTCCATTCATTTTGGATGCTTCTGGGATGTACTGAGTTCCTTTTCTGTGATGATGCAAAGTTTCCTCTTTATTTGTGATGTATTAGAGAAGTTTTTACTTTTTTACGCTTTTCATTGATTCGACTTCTTTACGTTTTACAGTTTACCCTCAAAGGTATCTTACTGAAGGTACAAAAATAAAAGGATCGTTTATTTGTCTTAGAAAGTGAACCGATTTTTTCCCTCTAAGCTCCAACTAGGGCATTCCAAATTTAGAATTCCACAAAAGTCTAAAACTCTCGCTAGAGGAAAGACTAAGAATTCATCCTTCTAGCGAGCATGATCCCACTTCGGAAATTGTTGCAGAAATTCCTTGATAATCATTACACATGAATGAGAATGCACAAACGCAAGACCGAAACTCATCTAAAACAAGCGGTTCGGCTCTTCCAAATTTATTCCAAATTGTTGAGAACCATCAAGTTCGGCATGTCTTACATTTGAACCTTTCTTCTGCGGTTTCTTTGGAATTCAGATCGCTAAAAGCATTAGGAGCATTGCTTATAAGTTGTGTCACTTCATTGAAGTGCTTGAATTCCTCGAAAATGTATTCTCTCCTGTCAGAAGCATCATCTGTTGCCATCAAGTGGAAGCTCTCTGTTAAAGTTGGAAATGTTTCTTCAACTGAATGTTGTAATTAAAGTCCGCTTTCTATGGCATTCGATATAATCGTTTCCACAAAGAAGTTGATGCAAAATTACGTTTATACACTAAAACAAGGAAATCACCCGCTCACAAATCAGATCGTCTCTAACACTGCTGCAAGTTCCAGACCATAAGCTTTTGCCATGCCATAGAGTAGGTAGGTTAGGTAGAGTGGTAACTCAGCATGAATCCCCAATGTGCACTACACCTTCTATTTTTTAAATGAACTCGAGAGGGGTATTGCTGCTAATTGCTGCTAATTCCTACCAAATGTGAAATACGCAGATTTTGGCAGTTTTGTCGGAATTGTGTGATGATGATTGTAATGCAGAAGGAATGATGGCTTTTTTGCAGATTCTTAGTGTCATGACAGCCTTCGAATGCTTCCTATTACTTTAATGCTCAACCTCGAGTATTTTCTAAAATTTCAGTCAAGAAAGCACAAATAATATAGCGACTTTTTCATGAAGACTTTCATTATAATACAATTCATGAAATTCCCTTAATCATAGAGTAAGTATATTAGGTAGAGCGGTAACTGCTCGCGCCGCATATCCAAGAATAATTATTTACGTTCATAAAACTTAAGTGCAAATAGTTAAGATTTCTTTTTGTTTGAGAGCATCTTTACGTTTACACCTCTACACACACTTTACAGTTTCAAGTCACTACTCTCAAATACGTTCCGAGCGCCAGCGCTCAGCTGTGAACTGCAGGGATCTTCAAGCAATCACACAATGCGATGGGGATGTGTTCACAGCAAATCACAGAGATTTGTGTGTTTGTGTGATATGTGGAGCGTGTGCGCTTAGCTCGATCGTCTTCTACCGATAGAAACGAAGAAGCAATTACATTGCAGCAATGCAAGAAAAGATCTATTTATAAATTCTTAGATTCAGACAGAGAGAGAGATACAAATTTTCCCTATTCGTGGCTTCATCAAATTTTGGAGAAGATGATGACGCGTTGAATCGTCGTGTCTGCGTTCACCAATGGCTGAATGTCAGATCGCGAAGGTTAGAAGTCGCAGAAAGGAGATAGCCATGAAGTGATTCAGTCAGACATAATGATTCAAGACATATTCTGATACTATGTTTATGGCGACGACTTCAACAGTGGTTATTTTCTACACCGGCCAGTCGTCCGAGGGATTATGCAGAAAACTCAAGGCATCGTACACGAAGTTTATGGCATTGAAAAACTAAACCAATCTCAAAGGATAGAATATCAGGAGGATCACAAAAAACATTTTAGCAGAACTAAATTGGAAACATGTAAGTGATTGAGAGGCTACAATAAACACAACAGAGTCTTGCGTTGGCGAGAACCTCTACGAGAGTGAATGTTAGTAATCTCACTAAGGTGATCAAGCGTCATGTCAAATCAACATCACATTTTCATTGTCATTTGACGTTTAAAATATTGGGAAAACAAGAGTCGCGTTGACGAGCAGTCAGGTTGGGATTGCATGCCTATGAGGCTGTTCAGAAAAAGAGGCTGTCACATGACTCAGTGGATTAGAATTCACATGCAGAATCGTCAACATTGGGTAGTCTAAGGACCTCAGTGTACCTTTCATTTAAATATCAGTATCTATTTCTCACATCATTTCATTTCATTCTGTAGTCATGGATGCCGGCATGATTTGAATGTTCATGTATTTGTACAAGTGTTTGAAAATTCACTGAAATTAAGATAGTGTCAAATTAATTATTTTATGCAATTCATGTTGTCTGCTGCAGAAATATAGGAATCCACTTTGGAGCGAAGGCCGATGGTGTGGAAGCAGGCGACGCCACTGATTGCAATGCAGAATTAATGATGGCATTTCACAGATTCTCATATGACAGCCTTGGAGATTAAATGTTTGTAAAAGTAGCAGTTCCATGGGTTCCTGCTTTCATTCTCACCCTCAAGAGTATTTTCTTAAGCGTGATCATATTACAGGCAACCTGCTACTGGAAGAGCAAAAATCACATAATCAAAGATAATGACTTCAATTAACTTTCAAGGATGTAAATGTTTCCATATCACTATTCAGATTCTAGAAATGAAACATAAATATAGTGAATCATGAAAATTCATTCCGGTGAAAATTGAATTAAAAACTTGAAATTTCAGCCAAAGAAAGCACGAAAAATATCGCGACTTTTTCATGAAGACTTTCATTGTAATACAATTCATGAAAGTCCCTTGATAATCAGCTTGATTTCCGTTTAGTTGGGATGCTTTTCAGCAAATATTCATTCCTTTTGATATCCAACTTGTTTCATACTACTTATACAGAAGAGTCATCTCGGTAGTATATAAATTGGCAAATTTTGAATTTTTGCAAAAGTGCTCAAATAATTTTTTTGAACCACGGGAACGTAATCACCGCAAAAAACTGAATTTATTGATATAAAAATTTTCACTGTATAGAGATAACCGCTTAAGCGAGATGACTAATTAACTCTATACACGAAGCTGTTTTCAACACTTACGTCATGAATTACTATATAGGGTATGATCACTTTGATGATATACCTATGTATGATAGCTTCAAAGAAAAGTACTATTATTGAGTCAAGCAAATCATCTATTTTCAGACGCCTGCTTCTTGTAATTATCTTTCTCTTTATTTTTCTTCAACAGTCATCAGGACAAAGGGCTAGTTTTGATGGCACCATGGATGGCATGTCACTGCGGACAGAAGAACGAAGTTTCCTTTCTAGAGGCCATTGCGGTGAATGCTTCGAGACATACATTGCTCGGCGCAGATATTGATTTGCTGAACTAAAATACAGATGTATTTATAATATTATAAGTCAAAAACAGTTTTCCGAATGGGTGGAATTGCTCGCATCAATTTGAAGTCCAGGTTCAGCAGTATAAAGTAAGGAAGGTAGGCCTACCGCTCCCTAGATGATGTACCATCAAGTGGTGCTTCATCATCATTAGCTGAAATAAATCCCGTCAATATACGTTCGTGCAATAGTACGATGATTGGGACTGTTAAAGCAGTGAAATCAGTGGAAATTCGTCATCGGATATTCTTCCGCTGCTGCACTTGAGGACATACATGTATACGTCTTCAGATTCAACCATTTCCCCGTCTTCGGGAACAGATCGACCAAATATGACATGATTTTCGTGTGCCGACATGGTGAGCGGCAGGCACAGAACTGATTTCATGCAGTGAGGCACTTATTGATTTCTACCAAGTTTGTAGACGATGGAAAAATTATGAGTAATCACTACCTTGAAAATCACGAGACACATCGATCAGAAATCTTGCATGTGCAAGTCAGTCAACTGCATTCAACGGACCGAATATCAGAGCTGCGCGCTTGTGTCAGGCAAGCATGCATCCTCATACACTCGTTTACAATAAGATTCATGTAGGCTTCGGGGTTGCTTGAAGAGAATTCTACGCCATTTAATCAATACACAAGAAAGAAATAGTGAAATACTGCTGTTGCAAGTAGTAAGCACATTCCAAAATCAAGGCCAAAATGTGCAGCTATGAGTCATCATGCTGACTCAGCCCCCCTCTGGAAGGAAGGTGAGGGAGATGGCCAAGGATGTGTTGGGAGGAGTGGTTCCGAGAGGAAGAAACTCTTCCCTACCCCCCTCTGGAAGGAAGGAAGGAGTTTTCCAGGAAGGGTAGGAATCTAGGAAGGAAGGCGGCAAGGGGAGGAATGTGGGAAGGATGGAGTGAGAAAAGGTAGTTTTTGGGATGATAAAGGTCGGAATTCGGCATGAAGGAGGGTTTGGATGGGAAATTGGAGTTCAGATTCGGAGTCTACGTGAAATTTTGGGTTAGGAAGGTTGTTTCCAGCGAAATCAGAGAGAAAAAGTTCCGATCCCCCTGTCAGACTTCCAACTTTGGTTCTAGAGATCGTAGAAAGTCATGCAATAGCTCATTTGAAAGCTAAGTGTGAGAAAAATGCAGTGGAAAGCTTAGTTTGGTCATATTTTCCTGGGTTTAGACAGGAAAATGGCAGGAAAACGCCAGAGTTAGAAAATGCTGGTTTTGGATGTTTTGGGATGAGAAAGTCCATATTTCGGCATGAAGGAGGCCTCGGATGGGAAAACGGAGGGCAAATTCAGACTTTTTGGCCAATTTTGGGTATAGCGACTTGTTTCCAGCTCAATCGGAGTGAAAAAATTTTGAGGACGTCCCCCCTCTATGGACGAGACTTCCAACTTTGGTTCTAGAGATCGTAGAAAGTCGTGCAAAAGCTCGTTTGAAAGCTAAGAGTGAGACAAATTCAGTGAAAGACACGGCTTGTTCATGTCTGCCTTCGTATAGATGTGAGACGCCATTGAAAGTTTTGGAAGTTGGTGAAAAAACGACAGAGTTAGAATTTTTACGAAAATGGCTCTAGCGGGTGAACGAAGCCTCGGAGGGGAAAACAGAGACCAGATTTGGAATCAGCGTGACATCTTGCACCTTAATGTCATTCATGCTATGTCTCCGAAGTGATAGGAAGAAAGATGACATGCAGTAGAGTTTACGAATGAATTTTGTTCACTGCGTTTTCATCGACAAAGTCTTCGTGGTGTGATTAGGGACTACATCATCTCATTTCATCATGAAAAGGCAGACTTAGAATTTGCTATCGCTAAAGGTTACTTCGTTTTCCAACTGCTCATGGACAGCTTGATGAATAAAGATGTGAAAGGTCGATTAGTTGCAGAGATTGAATTTGAGAAAATGACTGATGAACATGCAGGTGAACGTGTAGTGTTTCATTTTGCATCCTATTCTGCAGAGACGATACATGATCCAAAAGATTTTTATCAGCGACACATGGCGAAAATTGCATCTCGACTAGATTCATTTCAAGAGCATGGATCCAACTTGCTCATATGTCGCATAAAACACATTCATATTCAACTCAATGTGCTGAACTAGATTTGACTACAAGATTTGGGAAAAGAAATCATGTGTCAGTATTCCGCGTGCCTTCTTTTCCCTGCGGCAACGAAGTCAGGGGAGAAACGGAGGTCTCTGATTGGCTCTCATAGTGTCAAATTTGGATTCGCATGAGACTATAAAAGCAGACGTCTCCCCATTTTCTCTCTATTTCATTCTCTTGACTTGGAAAGCGTGTGTGACTTGCTCAAGCCATTCTCCCCTCTCAACTTTGTCTGATCAATCCTGTTTGCAAATTTACAAGTGAGTGTCATGACTGTCTGGCCTAAACCTTACCAACATTTTAGAAGAGAGACGCAGGAGAGTGTGTGGCCGATGATTGTACAAGCCTATTTTGTTGAACCATCACCACACCGCCACCTCCACCACCTAGACGCTTTACCTTTAAGTCTTTTATGGAATTGAAGCTTAGTTCGGGTCCTAAGCCCAAGACATTTAATTTACTCGACGATGACGAAGACTTAGACTTTGGTGATAAGCTTTAAATCATGTGAATGCCCCAAAAGGTCCTCTTAAGGGCAACCTCATATGTCACTGCCAAGCTAAGCATTTTCTTTTCTCTGATGATCATGAATGTACTTGGTGGTATTCTTTCGTTACAGACTGCCATGGCCATGAATTCTACTCCAACTGCTGCATCACTGAATCCTCAACATCTCGAGTTGTGGAATCCGAAAATTGAAAAGGTAATTCACGGCTATCCAACCTACAAACAACAAGTGCGCTACAACGGTGTTCGACTCTATCTTCAAACGCCGGCGGTATACTTACCAAAAGTGGATACGCAAGTAAATCGTTGCGGTCAAAACCTGAGTATCCCTATTGATAATTGGTTGCGACAGCAGCTTGACATTTTAGATGACGTTGTGAGGCAAAAGGCTCTCATTCCTACTGAACTACTACAGTTGTGGCCAGAAAAGAAAACTTCTTATTATAAACCATTGCATCGTGGCACTCGCTGCTATATTTTGCAAAGCAAGTATTGTGAAGTCACTTCAGGAGTGACAGTTGAAGAGTCAGTTGAAACAGAATTGCCATCGCTAGGTGCAGGCTTTTATTCCTTTTATATTGAGGTGTCTGCTGTTTATGTGGGACCTCATCAATCTGACGGTAATTTGATTTCTCTCATTTTGCGAATTGCTCAAATTCATCATCAAACTGAGTCAACAGGAATTGATCACATTGAGAAAGTCATTGATTCTTGTGTCAAAGAGTGTCAAGAACCTGTCACCAAACCTAAACGTCGCCGCGCATCAAAGAAAGATGGTGCTACAACCAAAGAGAAATCTTAAGTATTGTAATCAGTTAGTATGTAGTGAATGTGGAAAACGCGGTCTTGCGCGTTATGTTCAATTAAAGCATTGTAATCATGTTGCATGTGTCTTTTGTTATGTAAAGGACAGATATCCTTGTAAAGTTCCTGCTCAATGCATTATATTTTAATTGAGTGTTTTTGATATTGTAGGTTGTCATCTTCATAGACAGTGGGGGAACACCCATGCAGGAATTGAGTCCTATTGCAATGAGAGAAAGCGATCAAACTGTTGTTAGTGTATATCATATATTTGCCTACTGTCCTCCACACAAAGACGAATGGTCACGGCGTCATGTGCATGGACTTGATCCTTCTATTTTGATTCATATTGGATTTGTAAATGAAACGTATTTGATAAGTGATTTCAAACGGTGGCTGTCAGGTTTTCATATTGTTAAAATATTAGGAAATGATTCTGAACGAGAAGCAGGAACACTTCAGTTGCACATTGATAATTTATATTTACCATGTTGAGTGGATCGTGTAAGACAAGACTATCATATGCATTGTGATCAAAAGAAGTTTGTAGATAAAATGATTTTTGATATGGCTGTATGTTTCGGTGAGAGACATCACCTTTACAGACCACCATCCCATTGTAATACTAGAAATAAAGCCACCTACATTGCAAAACTCTCTTCACGCTGGCATTGTAGTCTCTATGACGCTAATGAACTGTATATATA
Organism: Prostheceraeus crozeri; assembly: GCA_907163375.1. Taxonomy (NCBI): domain Eukaryota; kingdom Metazoa; phylum Platyhelminthes; order Polycladida; family Euryleptidae; genus Prostheceraeus; species Prostheceraeus crozeri. The sequence goes on from CAJQUW010015688.1 coordinate 367,076, forward strand.
TATATATATATATATATATATATATATATATATATATATATATATTATTGTCAACAGCATGGGTATATGTAAAAATGTTTTCACTCGTTGTGAATGAGTGATGATCATTTTATGAAGTGCATTCTGTACTTGTGAATTTTGACTGATGTTGAATAAACTTACAGTGGAACATGATTGTTATTTTTGTTTTATTCATAGTGGAAGTCATTGAAGCAATATGAAATCTATATTCACAACGTTTATGATAGCGCATCGTACACTAAGTAACGAGGTATGTGTTTTGACACTTGATCAACAAGGATTCGATGGATTTTTAAAGATTGGAAGCTTACATTTAAAATGAAGATGAATGATATGAAAGTAGTGCTAACTGAAAGCCTTCCTCTCTTCAAAAGATTGATGGAGAGTTTACAACCTCAAGATGTAAAGAGTAGACTCGTTGCTCATATAGAGTTGAAAGATTTGCAAAAACCACTTCGTTTTGGATCTTATTGCACAGAATGGATTACTCTTAGTGATCAATTTTATGTACGTCATATGGAGAAAATTATGAAGAGAATAGAAGAGACGATGGAAGGAAATGCTTACGTTGTTAAACATATCATGATTCAACTGATTGTGTTTACATCCACGACTTTGTTTGATGGTCGACATGTTCTGTAGATGCAATAAAGATTTCTTTTCACTGAATATTTTGTAATGGTGTATAGAGCAACATGAGTCATTGAGCTTTGTCAGATAAATGAATGCGTCTTTGTTCGCTAGAAGGGGTGTGTCACTAAAGTCTTTGTGAGGACTAGAACGACTTTGTATATAAATAGGGTAGGTTTCCACCCACGCAGTCAAAAGTTCACGTCTGATAACTCTTTGTCACGTAACAAAGACAGGGAAAACATGAAAAGGGAAACGCATGTGATTGGAGCTAGCTCTGGTTATAAAACGGACGACTGAGCTGATGACAATCATTTCCATCCTTGCGCTAACCATGCAGTTGCTCAAAGGCATCAACTCCTCTGCTCTCGCACTGGGTACACTGAACTCCCTTACTTTAGCATCGGGTAAAAATACTTTCAATCAAAAGATAACTCATCATGGAGAAGCCGTGACCATAAAAACTCCAAATCATCGGATGGCTTTTCTAAAGGCTATGTCAACAAGGTATGCACTCGCTGTGTGTGTACCGTTAGACTATTGGACACGGTTACAATTCAATACTCTCGAAACATTCCTGAAAGAAAATCTCACCATTCCCAAAGAAATTGTTCCACACAATAGGAAGCGGCTAGAAGTTCCCATCATGGAAAGAAGATACATGCATGTTCATATGGAGAGACACTTTCTCATCATCCATGAAAAGGAAGGCAGCGAATTCGACTTACTCAATTGCAAACCTCTCCCCATTTTGGGAAAAGGATTCTACTCCTTCGAAATTAAAATTCAAACCATCTACATGGGTCCGCGCAGGGACAGAATGTTGTTTACGTTGAATCCCTATCTTGTCTCCATAACCTCTAAAAATGATGTCCATGTCGATCATGATCAACTACAGTAACACTCTCCACACACTGAGAACGCACCATCGGTCTTTATGAGACCAAGGCCTAACGGCCACCGTATCAAGACAGAAAATGTACACTCACCATGCCGCACATGAACATGACTCGCTCCTTCTTTCTTAGGCATACCATTCTTCACTCAGGTTTGAATCATGTGGAAATTATCAGCATGCCTCTATGTATCATGGAGAAGTCAGTATGTTACATTTCACGATACGAAACGTCAACTTCAGATAACTCTAGAACACTTTCAACTACGAAGGTTACATCGCGCTATCCTATCCAACTCTTGCCGTGTCATTAACGTAGGAGAAGGCATTGTATTTATTCGCATTCAAGAGATGATTCTACATAATGATCACTGCTACATCGTGATTCCAAAACCCTCATGGGAAAAGTATTAAAGGGAGGTTCACTCAACCCTCATATCATTTGTGAATCATGCTCCCCATCCGCATCATCAACGAAATGCGCGAAATGAATCTTAGAAGAGACATCGATTTAGAACAGTTGCATACCCATCTTCCCGATTCAGTCTATCATCGCGGTCGTCCACAAATGTTGGTCATTCGCATGAGCAACGGTCGAAATCTTCAAATCTTTCGCTGCGGCAAAATCCAAGTCCTAGAAAACCTTTCTCATTTCGTAGTGCAGTCCATGTACTACGAAGTTGTCAAGAAAATGCGAACACTCATGCCTCATCTACGCCTCAGTCTCCTGACATTGAAGAATATAGTAGTGTCTGTTCAATTGAAGATGTTAGTGAATCTAGCCAACATTAAAACCAGTAATCATTGTATATTTCATGAAACTGAACTCTTTCCTGCTGCTCTGATTCGAAAGGGGTATCCTGCACATATTGCAGTGTTTCACAACGGACATTGTATCATGACTGGTTTACGTGATGTCAGTAAAGTAGCTGACATTGTTAAATCTGTAATGCGTTATCTGTATGAGTCACAGTTAATAGAATCGTGTTAATCACATGATTTGTTTTGAATGAGTCATGGCAATAAACTATCGCCCACACACCTGTCGGTGAAAAGGTCATCAACAAGGTTCAACGCCTTATGATGAGTCAGCGCTATTTATGGACATGAAATGATACGCACAAACGTGTCGGTGAAAAGGTTGAACAAAACTGATTAGATTCTTATCTAACTGACTGGTGCTTTACTACTTCATGAGTCAGAGCTATTTATAGACATGAATCAGCAAAGTGTTTGATGTTTCCTAAGCCGAAGAAATTGTCATGATGTTACATTCGCTGGTGAGGATGATAACTTACAAACTCTAACATGGTTTTGACTTTACTTTATACTTTATCTATCTTGCAAACATTGAAATGCTTGTCACTTTATTTTATACTTTACCCATCTTGCAAACTCTGAAATGATTCTAACATTAATTCAAACTTTACAATCATCAACTTTATTTCTAGCTTCACAAATGTCAACTTTATTTCTAACTTTACAAACAATAAAGTGATTCTGACTTCATGTATATTTCACCTATCTTACAAACAGTAACATGGTTATAACTTTATTTCTAACTTTACAATCATCAACCTTATTTCTAACTTTACAAACGTCAACTTTATTTCTAACTTTACAAACAGTGAAATGATCCTGACTCCATTTTATATTTCACCTATCTTACAAACAGTGACATGCTTATGACATTATTACCAAGTCAGTCACACCTATTTGAACCGCAACTTTATGTGAAAGGAAAACGACACAGTATGTACATGATATGTTATTCATCATCACAGCCGATTCTCATAGCACCGCACATAGGTCATACTGATATTAGCAGAAAACAAAGTTTTTATGGCTCACATCACCGGAGAAAACAAAGTCACTCATGTGCAGGGACAAAACAAAGTCAGGAAAACCAGTTGATGTGCAAGTCATGATATGAAGTGATCAGAAGTTGGACGCATGGTACAAGGCACTCACTCACAACATCCCATAGAAAACGCCATGGAGTGAAAAAGCAAAACATCAAGCACAACAGAGAGGAAGCATTCATCAGCATACATCGCCGGACGGAGGAAGAGAAAGTTCCTGTCTCTTGGGTGGAGGTAGATGAGTGTCTGGATGGCCGTACGGTAAGGAGTGGTTAGGACTCATCCAGCATCGCTTGTCTTCCCAAGCTGAGAGACCTCGTTTCCTAAACGTCGTTGTTCTGACTTGATGCGACTGTGATTTTAAAATGGTCATTTCTACATTTTTTATTTTATGTGAATGTAGGGCATCTTGATAGTCCCTATGTGTCATTTTTCTAACGATTGACTTCGAGATGCCTTTTGGTCGTTTAGTAGAAAGCTCTGAGGATTTTAGCTTCATGGAGTACATCTTGGGACGAAGCAAGATCATCTCCTCTATCTGTTTGCCGGCACACTCATCCTTGAAGCAGCCAAGCTTCGCTTTATTTGTGGTAGAGTAAAGCGGATGGTCAGTTGGATAGTTGGAACTATCAAAATTGGGTGCTAAATATTTTAAAATGTCTTCCTGCTTGACTTGGCTAGTGGTTGTCAAAGCTAGGAAGAAGCTGTCTGTATCGCCTCCTACTAGTTCCACATGTTGGATCAATGGACAAATTTTAAAGGTGTGATAAAACAACTTGTACATTTCTAACTTGGAGTGATCCAAGACAGCTTGACCGACATAAATGGACTTGCAAAGTTCTACTTTGGATTTTATCATTTTAAAACCAGTGATGTCTTCGGAAATGACATCATGGTGACAAAACAGCGGTGAGCGACATAACTTGATATTCGTTTCCGGATCAGTCACGATACGATAGTCCACGCGCTTTCTTACATCCTCCATGGTTTTACCAAAGAGGGCATTATTCTTAAATTTAATGAATTCCTTTTCGAAAGGATTCTTGGATTCAGCCCGTTTCTTACTATTAAATTCTATATACGGTTTTAGAAAGGACTTCTGTCTAAACTGGATAGCGCGATGGACTTTGTCAAGTTGCATCCCCATACCTAGATAGAATTTGAGGATGGAATAGTGCACGATGTAATGCTGCTTGTTCAATTGGGTGAGCAACAACTTCCTAGTGGGCTTATAATTTAAGTCATTTTCCGCCTCATATTCCTTATTGTGTTCTTCCATAAAGGGAGAGAACATATCAGGACTGACTATGCCAGATTCGTGTGCGAGGGGAAAATCAACGGTTCTATTCTTAATACAGTCTGTATAGATGAGGTCGACTTCAAATAAATAACCTATGTCGGCCTCATCTCCCAGTGCCATGATGTGTGCTGGATTGGAGAAGTATTCAATGTCATGGGGCTCTACCCATTGGAAGTCAGACTGTGGCAAAGGCTTGGATAATGTACTCCCATATAAATTATTTTGGTCTATGTACATTAAATGCGTGGTCGATCCTATGTCTTGGGTGCTGTTGACAACATGTTTGTTAACAAATGTTAAGCCTCCCCTTACCACGTTCAAATAACGTGTACATTTCTGCATCTTGCAATAAACGTATTCTCTCTTTCGTCATCTTGAAGGCTGACTGAATGGACAGACCCGGTAGACTAACAAAATGGATGGGGTCTAAGGCGTCCTGTTCTAATATGACTTTCCTATAAGTCTCAAACAAGTCAGCCAACAGGTAGACGTCTAATTTTAAGTACGCAATCATGTAGTCACCAAAAGTGCGACACCTAAATTCTAGCCATGCTTGCTCTCCATGCCTATAGTCATCCGGCGAACAGTCCTCACCCGTCAAATCATTTTTAAATTTATCGATGGAGGGAAGGGATGTTTCTTTCAATGTGTCCATTGAACTAAAATAACTATAAGGAAACACCCCTTTCCGTCGCATGGGACTGTCACTTATGTTGGGATAGTCTTTCTTTAAATGTTGAGTGAGGGGTAGTGTTTCTAAATTATCAGCCAACGCGGCTAAGGAAGAAGACATAAATTGAAAACTATCTAGAAACTTTATGTCATAGAAGACAGCTCCCTCCTTCGTCTTGTCGACCTGTACTTTGGCAGTGATGCACATAAATTTTTCCTTACTTTGTGCAATCACTTTGGATGACCAGGATTTTATTTTACCGAATCCATGCCCTAGTTGCCGGTCCATGGATAATTATACATGATCCATGAAATCTGGATAATTATTATATAAGAAAATTAAGAAACTCGCAAGAAAAATAATATTCAGTGACATATATTGATAAATAATTCTTGAAACATGGTTAAGAAGTATGAATAAACTTTTTTGAATACAGTTTGTATGTTTTTATTCGAATTAATTTTTCAATCACATTTGCCATGGTTAAATCATCCATTATCAATGAGTCTTGGATAATTCCAGTGACCAAAGATAATTCCAGTGACAAAGATATTTTGAAAAAGGGCATGATTTCTCGTGAAAGTTTTATTAGGCGTAATAAAAAAGCAGTGCTGAAACACTCTTACAACTGTGAGTTAGTTATTTTCAAATAGGTATCTTTAATGGTTAAAACATCAATGATCAGTGACTCATGGATAAATCACTGAAAATAGATATTATAAAAAGGCATAATCTCTCGTGAAAATTCATTAATGACTTATAGGCCCTAAGCAAATAAGAAAAAGTGCTAACACAATTTTACATCTCTATGTCAAAATTTTGTCAGCGTTTTTGAATTTATATTTGATGGACGGTAAAAAGATCGATGATCAGTGATCCGTTGTTAAAAGAATGCATATGATAGAGAGAATGATATAAGATGCAATGAAAGTCATCATAGAGAATTCAGCCTATTCTCAAACGTTAAGATCGGATATTGACGAAAAGACTTTTTGTTACCACGTGTATGATTTCTTCACCGTACTGCAATCCATCCAAAAAGAAATATTTGTTTACAGAGAAAAGTTTCAATTGTAATTTCACCCATTGAAATAGAAAATTTTTTATAAGCCTTTATTTGACTAAGAAGGGAAAAACAGCTGGAAAAGTTAGCACAGCAGTAGAATGTGTTATATGTGCGGAAAGCAAGATAAATTTGCATAACGTGAAAAAGGGAAATCCGTCGTATGTTGACCATTCCATTCCAATAGTCGCAGACTTGATTCTTTCAAATGCAAAAGTTTTGCGAATTACAAACACTTCTCGTCAATGTACTATTGATCTAAAATTTTCACAAGTTGGATAATTTTGACGCCGCAGATATGGTTTCAGTCACTGAGAATAATCTCTGAATTCGGGAGCGAGCATTTGAACCTCTTATTGTCATCTGCTAAGTGCGTGCGCATTTTCATGAATTTCCATTAAGCCTTTAACCAATTAACTTCTATATTTTTTCATTTGATTGTATGATGAACTACGCAACTACGCAATAGACAGGGACATCACTTTATCACGAACATGCGTTGATGCTGTGTGAGCATGTAAACAGCTGATTTCGGTATCCAGGAATTTGAAATATTTGTTAGAGGTTGAGAACTAAAACAAAAAATAATAATCACTCATACTTCAACACCCATGAACAATGAAACAAAATATTTATTGTTAGGCCCCTTCTTCCATGGAAATAAATCATAAACTTAATACTAACTTAATATCCGCGTTTGGAATTGTATTATTTTATGATTATTTGGTTTCTCGACATGCCCTGCAGGTCACCATCAAGGCGTCAGGGCATAGTAGTGTCCACCAGTGCCCAATTCCGGGAAATTTATTATTCCGTTATCCCTGCTTGTATTTCTAACACATCTTAAAATGGACGAAAGTTGATAACAGCAATCAAACATCAAACAGGATAGAGTACATGTGCTAAAGTTTTTTACTATATGCCCACAGTGATATAATAACATCACTTTTTATTTATTTTAACACTTCGGTGCATAATTTTATGGTAAGTCTATATAATTTCTATGAGTCTTACTCAATAAGTTAAACCATAGAGTACCTATATAAATATACTCTATGGGTTTATTCATAAACAAAAAAAACTGAAAATTAAAAATTTTTATTTGTTTTAATGAAAGATTCGTCCATTCTTGTTTAAAACTAAATTAGCGGAAAGTTTCGTTGCCTTCGTCATCTACGGTACACTGAAATTAAGCTGACTGTCTCTGGTGTTTATGGGAGATTTGTGAATGGTGGAATATAAAAGAATCTCTTAAACATTTTGAGGATATTGACTTCCTACGCAGCGGTGCTATTTTTTTTCAACTGCAGCAATGTTCGGATCAAAAGAGGAGAAGAAAATTTATGGTGGAGAGCAACTCAACTCAACTCAACTCGTTTCCCCCATGATGCTGGCGACATCACGACGAAAAAGAACACCTGCAGAATCTGGATGCCTCATCCCCACAGATCATTCTAATATTTATTTCAGTTTACTTTATGAAAAATCAATTAATGACGAGAAATACTCCATCATGAATTTCAATTCAAGGTTTTTGCCGCTGTCAAAAGCAGAAAAGTTGAAGCTGAAAAAAGTAAGTAACTACGTTTGGTTTAAGAAGAACTCCTCAATCTATAAGTTTTAGCTGAAATATCATTCAAAAAATGTTTAGAGGTTACTAGAATCTTCATTATACGAACCATCGTGTATACAGCAATAAAACTTTTAACTTGGACAAGAGTAAAAGTTAGTCTAGGGCATACATAATCAGATTACGCTACCGATACGAATTTATACGTGTCGATAGACACTCCCCTGTACATTGCTAGTTTTAGTCATGAATGTTTAGCACGGATTTTCAGTAAAACTGGTGGCTCTGGGAAACTCCGGTGTCACCAATATTTCGTAACACTTATATGTTTCTCCATATCTACTGAGAATTCGAAAGAACTGCAACATCTGCGAGAAACTACATTGCATGGCCAAAATTATAAAACGGTTTTTATTTCTAAATTTCATTTTTTCTTAGAGGTGCGATAAATAAAAAGTTAGAAATTGTGATTATTATGATCGAATGATCCCCGTGTATGTCAAGTTTCCAATTAAAATCAAGATCGAGTATTTTTTGTAATGCTTCCAGGCAAATGTACATATCTTAAATATTTCAAGACATTTAAATCTAGCCGTCTGGCTAGTAAGGTGTACCAACAAGTTTTGGAATGGCCTGTTCTGATAGAAAAATGTACTTGCAATGATTTTTTTCGAGTGCAAACTCCTTAAAGAAAAACAAACTTTCCGAAACAAATCGATAATACAATCTGTAATGGGGTTATTTTACTGTTTTAGGAAGGGGGTTGGGTCAAATACGGCTACTTTTTTCTTATGACCTTAATAAATTTTCAAATAAATGTTGCAAATTCCTTTTACCCTCAAATGTACGTCCTGTGTATGTAGGCCTACTTAAGAAATTTATAAGTTAATATTAAAATTCATTTTGAGTGTTTTAAGTTTGGGCGTGAAAACAGTAAAACTTGCAGAAGTGTCGAATGGGCTTGGGTAATTCGGGTCTAATTTTGTTTTTACAATATCAAGTATGCTTACAGGTAAAAATATCAGATTGTGTAACTGCATAGTTAAATTCGACATACGTGGATAGTATTGCGACGTTATAGCCTAAAGGTAATCTGTCGAAAAAAAATCATGAACGAAGTTTGTGGGAAGAAAATCGCGACCTCGCCACTTAAGTATTTATCCGATTTCAATTCAACTGGTATGTATGGTAAGGCAATTTATCAGAGAATTCAATCGTGTAAAAGAAATATGAGGTCAGTCACCTTTGTGAATAATACAAGCAAAATTTGCAAAAAATGACCAAAAAAAGTCTACACTATCATTTGCAAATTTAGTCTCCTGAAGCCACTTCAGAGAGTTGGTCAATATATTTTACTCTGGTATTTCCAAATACGCTCTACAGGGCTTTACTTTTCCGGAAAAAACGGATTTTCGGTTTTTTTCTCGTTGGCTAAATAGTAGTAACTAGACCCAATTAGTGCTGGCGTAGATTCATAATGGTATGAAGTGCAGCTTAGGAATGGTACACAGATCTCACGGGAGATCTTACATGCCTATCACTCATGACCAGTTATCCTAATCACACTCCTGCACCGAAAAAATTGTCATTTTGAATGATAGCCTCAATATTTGATATAAAATAAACATGTAATTTGATGTAGCCTGTTTAATTTTTAAAATCTTGTCACAAGTCATGTAGGCCACATGTGGGCAATTCCATGTGTTCGTACGTTTCATTTTGGAACTATTTTCATGCATATCTCCAATATAAATGGTAATCTAATATAAACGCCATCATTATAATATGGTAAATGGCTTCGATTAATATTGCGCTTATCATGGAGAAAATTTGGATCAATGCTGTCCGTACGTTTCGTTTTTTACTCATACTCAATATTATCTTTCAGTTTACTTAAATTATCAAAGTTATTCTTGAAGTTTATATTTTTGAAAATCTTGATGCTGAGGATAGGCCTGTGTATGCCTACTACGAAAAACAAGGTAGGCATATTAAAAAAATCCATGGGTTTTTTGGTTATTTAAATCGCTTTTTTCTTGTTTTTTTTAAAATCAGTCGTATTTTAATGTTCTTAAGACGAACTACCGATAAGCAATATGACTGGAATTTTTTACCGGACATTCCTCAATGCCTCAGGGAAGAGAATCCTCCGGAATTCCGGATTTTTTTTGAAAATCATGTGGGTCATTTTTGAGATTCGTCAAAAAATGCAATAAAATCAAATAGGAAGGGGGGTCAAGCATAAAATACATGGGCCCCTCTCAAACCATGGACTTCAACTTCATAAAGTCTGACATAGGCCCTTTTTAAACCAAGTCAACTTCATTAAGTCATACATGGATTCCCTATTGATCCATGTCGACTTCCTAAAGCGAAACATGGACCCCTTCATTAAACTAAGTCTACTTCCTGAAGCCATGCATGGGCCCCCTCTTGATCCATGTCAACTTCCTAAAGCGAAACATGGACCCCTTCATTAAACAGGGTTGGCATATTTTAAAAAAACCATTTAAAAAACTCATGGTATTGTTGGGTGGGTTTTTTATTAAAAGGGTTTTTCAAATTAGTCGCAATTTAATATTCTTAAAACGAGCTATCGATAAGCAATATGACTCGAATTTTGACCTGACATTCCTCAATGCCTATCTCTGCCCGTGAATATTCAAGTGGTCGTGGTATATGTCCCCCGTCCGTCATTTATGAATGCATGATAATGAATACATTATAAATTCATTTCAAAAAATATGAATAATCGAATGAATGCATTTCGAGCACTCTCAAATCAGCTTGAAAATTTCAGTAAATTTACGAAATGGAACTTCTGCGGCCTTGCATTTACGGCGCGAAGTCCCACTTTGTAGCACAAAATTCGCTACATACGTTACACCGGTACATTGTTGTATGGTTTAACTGTTAGCTACCGATAAAGTTTCATTATTTATTACAACTCTCTCGTTTTCGCTTATTTTGTTAAAACATATCGGCACATCAGTTGACCACTTGACCACGAAAAAATATATATAATCCAAGTTAACGTTCAACAAATCACACAGTCAACAGTCAAGAGGAAATTTAAATCTCGTTACCGGATTTTTCAATTATTGATGAATAAATGATGGTAAATTTAGGTAAAATGTAAAAGACCATCTATCAGGTTACTCGTATATGAAAATCGTACCAGCTATTGAATCAAATAAATGTTCTGATTCCTTTCAGTTGGTAGCAATAGCAAGGCGGCATTCGTTCTCCAATTCTTCCCATTAAGCTCAATCACTCATCTTACCTCAGGTCGGTTCAATTCGGCTATTGAAAGTGGTACCCGTTCTCTGATTCCATTCAGCTCAATATGTCGTATTCTCCTGTTCTTTCCAATTTTACTACAGTATTCGATTTCAAGTCAACACAGTCACAACAGTAAGTTTTCTAGTATATTTACTCACATATACTGAATCAATCATAAAACTGCTGATTTCTTTCAGTTGATTGCGAGGTGGCACGATTCCCGAAATTTTACTGGTTACTCGAACTTCATATTTGCTGGTGATTTTAAACTCATAGTCGTTGGTGTCAGGCGCTTCTACATGAATAAATGAATTTAGTGTAGTAGTGAACTAGGTTTCATTCTCTGGTATGCCTCGGTGATTTTGCTATTTTGTATCGAACACAGTTTTCGATATTATACATATTTTCGATCGAACACAGTTGGAAAGAATACTACACAAACATCTACGTGACGAACTGAAGAAAAGAAGGAACAATGGTGAAGACGTAATGATATACCGTAATTCAGTTGTTGTAAGACGAAATACTCAGCATTATTGACTCCGCTTTTAAGCCACTTTTGTAAAACAGCGAGAAACATTAAAAAGTTGGAATCTCCTAGATCAAAATCAAATTGGCTTATTCTTTGTAATGCTCAATCAATGTTTTACAAATTAGATGAGCTTCGGGCTTTAACAGTAGCGCTGAAACCAGTTTTTATTTGCGTGACAGAGACATGGCTAACTCCAGAAATCGAAAACGAGATTATATCTATAGATGGCTATGATGTCTTTCGTCATGATCGGCGTGACAATGTTTCTGATAACCGTCGAGGTGGCGGCACACTCATCTATGCTGCATCATCCATTTCATCTGCTAGTGTTCCATGTGATTTTGTGAAACCTGCGGGTATTGAATGTAATTTGATAAAGTTTACAGACCCAGTTACAAGCACACTGTCGTATCTTGTATGCATATATATTCCACCAGGTCTAAAGTCAGAAGTTTTTGTGTTATTCAAAGAATATATTGTATATACATTTGATTTCTTACTCAACTGTGCTCCAAACGCTGAGTTATTTGTTTGTGGAGATCTCAACAGGTACGACTTCTCTTTTCTTGAACAGCAGTTCAATATTTCTAATATTGTCAATGTGCCTACTTTTGGAAACGCTACACTTGATAAGTTCCCACTACAAAAAAATACGTCAGTCCGACTTCCGGTACCGACTTCGTACCGAAGAACAGAATGTCCGCATGGCCGATGGTCGGAACGACGTCGGGTACCGTAGGTTCATTATAAAAAAAACACCCTACTACTTGCTGATTTGCAAGTAGTAGGGTGTTAGTGTAATTTCTAGAAAAAAGAATCAAGAAAGACTTCCAAGTTCAATCAAAAGAGGATCATGTATTTCTCTCTCTTCTATAATTATTACAGCGGTCAGGAGCGTTTTTGAAAAAGTTCATAATGAAGTTTTCGACATCCCGCGCTGTTGTTCCTTGAAATAGTCGATAGGAGCAATCTGAAATCGAAAGAAAGATTTGAACCTTCCCGCGAATTATGAACTGAACTTTCAAATACGATATGAGATTCATCTACGAATAAGTTTCGAAAATGCCACTTATGAATTTACATTTTATATGATATTCTATCACAGACTAGTGAGTAGGCCTAGTTGATAGCCTAATGTATGCAACTAAAACGTGCTGAAACCAAACTGTACACGCCCAACTGACAATTAATATTTTTAATGAAAAATCTCACAGCAAAAACTCGCCAAGGCTCACAAAGTCAGATTTGTGGCAGATATTCACATTCGAGCATTGACCCAAGCGCACTGCTCCATTTTCAAAACAAATACTTATAATAAGCTATCTATCCGAAAAATATTGATCAACAGGTATTGCAAAAATCTGCTTGGATCTCGCTGGATGAACCACTGATCTCTGTACCTGTGATCACCGTTGATAGTCAGATAAAAATCAGTTATGACCTATATCAAAAGAAGCTTTAAAAACAGTCGGTATGATGCAAATTTGATGAGATCAAAGAACTGCACTCAATAATAAAAGATGAAAATCTGATCACCTATCTAATTGCACAACGAATAATGAATTGGGGTATTTATTTATCAATTTTATCACCAATTTTTATCGATAACAATAATTCAATTAGAAAATATTTTGCCGCCTTTTATAGATGCATACAATCCTATCGGTGCCTTATTATTGTTAATTATTCAATGACAATCATTGATTTGTGAATATGTCTACATGCACAGTTTCCATGACATTGATCGATGTTTAAAATGCTATATAATTATATCATTGCACCAAAGAGATCATCAGCTTCTGTATAAAATTCAATTGGTAAGGTAATCATTAAAATAGTCATATAATTTAGATCCTCCTATGATTGAGCTGCTTTTTCATGTTTCTGTAGTCTGTGTAATAGCTGTTGGTTCTCATAGTCACAACTCACAATGATGTTTTAGAGACGTGAGTCTAGAAACGTCACTTGGACAAATTAGTTGTATTCTAAGCACTAGAATAGAGTTGTGATCATTTATCAAAAAAGTACAAGCAAAATTATGTTTTCTGTTTATTTTCAGTATTTTATAATGGATAACAAAAATGTGATCGAAACATGATTAGGGCAAACAGTTTTACAGCTGTATACACACACAGTCTCTCTCTCTCCTTCTCAACATTGGCCTATCTGATAAAATTTCATTATAAATTTTAGTTAGCTCACCCTTGAGAGCAGTTTCAAGATTGGCAGGAAATTTAAATTTTCCTTTTACGCCGGTTCGATTGATCTTCAACTGCATGTTTTTGGATATTAATTTATTTAGGACTCGATTCACAAAATCCCTTGCGTTTGCTCCACCTTGCTGCATCATCCATGGAGTCTGGAAAAGTAAATAGCAACTGGAGACCGTGTGAAAATCTACATACAGTTGTTTTTTGCATGTTTCAATAAGGCATTGAAAAATAATCAAAAGTACGATACACATCATTGGCCTATGGCCTAGCCTATGTAGACTTCATTCAACGAATACATGGACTATGTACGCAGATAAGGCCCTATTGTAATTACTTTTAATGACAGGAAATATAAAAATTCTCGTTTCAAAATATTGTCAATCAGGACTGCATTTATTTTCACTTCTCGGAATCTCATATCTATCACATGAGATTTATAAGTTTGTAAGAAAGTCACTACAAAAATTCTAACGTCATGATCGAGATATTTTTCACTTTGTTAATTTGGCTTTAAACTGATTCGTGTACTTACTAGGTTGGTAGGCATCCGCGTCAAGGACTCCTCGCTGTGAAATATGGGAGTTCCATTTCCACCGGTTCTGATGGTGCGGATTTGCGCTCCATTCGAGCTATTCGCGTCGACAAGTCACTTAATTTGTCGAGGATTGTACATTGGACGTACAACATTGCTGAAAGGTGCAGTGGTTAAGTCAGGCTATCCACATGTTTCTTGTCGAAGACTTATAAGTAGTATAATGATTTGTGAAATGGTCTGTAGGCCTCGTACATATGTACAATATTTTATGATATTGACGTTTCTGATGCTATTGTTGCCACTCATATTTTTAATTTTCGAGTCCGAGTAGCCTATAGTGCTGTAGTCAGATTGATAATACAACTCCCATAATCAGATGTTTATCGCCAACAAGTAGCTCATAGAAATACGTCGATCGGTGTCATGGCCAAACAAGCATTTTATTCAACACCGCAGAAGACCATGATCTCATTGACAGTTTTGACATCAAAAATCGATTGCTAGTTAAACGTTGATTATTTTCATTAGAACATATTATGTAATTGTGAATTTCGAAAATCAATAATTGCAATTTTTCTGTAACATTATCGCAATCTAAATAGGCCTATCCTAATTACATCAGATTTATCATGGGTCTGTATGGTTATAAACTATGAAGGATGGTCATCGAAAGAAGATATTTGCCTGCTCATAATACATATGGGTTGCATACATAATCAAAAATCTGATGATGTTTTCTAAATGGTTCACAGTCACACTATACTTTTGAAATGTTTCTATTTTGAAATTTATAGAGCTTTACATATAGAAATTTACTTAGAAACGTTTTTAATTTTTAGATAGAAAAGCATATTACAAGTTGTTTAAGAAGCTATGAATAATCTAAGCTTATTATCATATTTGTTTATTATGATTGAAATTTATATTTTTGTATACGTATTTGGATTATTTAACAATATATTTTCTCTTTCTACCGGTAGTTATAAAATGCTACATACAAAATAGTGCACACATTAAAATCATTAGGCCTAAATTTATTGACGCAATTTGCTTCCCAAAATAGATTTGTTTTCATCATTACTTTGAAGTTTTGCATTTCTTGATTCATATAGGTAACATTTCAATTACGTAAATGCTAAAAAGCAGCATGCTGAACACACATGTGCACATGCAATCTTGCTCCGTTTGTTACACCAGGGAATTTATTTGCGAATCAATTATGCAAAGACTATTCATTTATTGCAATGATTGCGAGCTGCAAAGTAAACTATCAATCAGTTGAAATTGTATATCACTAGATATCCTGAAAATTGTTCAAATTATTAAGTTTTGACGACCCTTGCTCTAATTGGTCTTTAAGGTGAATGCTGAGTGAAAGTGTTGATTCTTATTCAAGAATAAAGGTGCCGTCATGTTACAAGAAAGTCAATATAGAACTTGATGATCACTCTTGCAATCTGCAAAATCAAATAAGCTTACAGTGCGGTAGCCTTACAGAGGCAATATCTGAAAATTAGATACGCTAGACGGCGAAGATGAACTTAATAAGAATGGCAATGTGAGTAGGCTATGGGATATTTTTTCAGACACTGAAGGGCTATGAAAGGCAGAAAGACAAATGAGAGGAATGCATATGTTGTACATGTTATCGATAAAAATTCTAAATGAGTTTCCTACCATTAATGTGACATAAACAGTAATAACTTCTGCTGTCATATAAAATGCAAATTATTAGGATTGTGTAACCTTCAACCGCAGCGTCTCTTAGGTTAGACAAAACTCTCCGCTTCTTTTGATTTCTTGGACCTGTATACGATAGCATCCATGGTGAACGTATATTCTGAATGAACCTCGAAGGATCATCAAGTCGATTTAGCCTTATCAGCAATAATAGTTGATGGTGTAGGCTAGTATTGACACTTCGAAAACGCCCACGTTATGTACAAAAATTGGCGCAATTTTTACCGATACACAGTCCTGCGAATTCTTAAATGCTTTAAACTTCGAGCTTCGCTAATGACATTAAAATTTGATAAGCAGTGATGATGATGATGTGATTGATGATGCCAAATTCATAATTTACGCATCTGTTTAAAATCAGCCTATTTAAGCTTTTTGAAGTCAAAAATCCACAAAATCCACTTTACCGATTTCTTGTTTACTCGCCATGATCACAACAGCACATGCGGCTTTCCATGCAACCAGTTCCATGCACAAATGTACTTGATTTTTTGAAACTCAATCATGAATATGCGATTGAATCATGTAAACTACTGAAATTTGGATATATAAGTAGCAAATATCGATAATGACAATTTTAAAATAGAAGCAAATTTTCCAATCAATTTACAGTGAGGAATTCGATGATCATGTCCACTCTATGATGTTGTTCATGATATTGTCCGTAGACACCGGAAAGTGTAGAGACTGCAAACTTATTCAAAATTTGGAAACTCATGTTATTGAAAAAAAGTAGCGAAATATTTTGAATAGTATCAAAACCAATTAATCATTATCTCAGGGAGTGACAACAACCTAATTATGAAACAAAATAGAATTAATGATCAGGTAACCCAAGTAAAATGTAGTTAAAAACGTTCAATAAAGTCACATTAAGTTAATATTTAAGGAATTGAGCAGATATAATAATTATGCTAAGCTTTATATTTCTTCAAAAAGATATGGAGAAATAAATAACTCATGTAACCCGGCTGATGACTTTCCTTTCATTTCCTTCTGAGACAAGAAACTTCATCACTTTATCTCGGTTCACTTGACCAAACATTGTCACACCGTAAACTCGTGCGAGTACAGTCAAGACGAAATTTGGTTTTTGTTATTAAGGCTTGCATCAGCCCTATTTTTGACGAAATTTTTTTGTTCTGGATGAAGCAGAAATTTCATCCCAGAAATATGTAGACATCTTAGCTTGTATAAGATAGTTGTATAAATTCAACCAGAAAAACGTAACTCGTAACCTGCAAACTTCTGATTTCTTCAGCTTCTGCAGAGACGATTATTCATTTAATAGACGACACAATTCGACATTTAAATTTTTTAATGAACTAAGTTTTAACATGATCAACAAAATGTTAGCTAATGATCGTCATTTTCTTCCGAAAAATATGCCAAATTGTGCTACTCTTTTCATCACCTCTGTCACATCCTGACATTAGAAAATTATCTTTCGTTGGCTGTTCGTCCTCCAATAATTATTAAGTTGAATTCGTTTGACACGTCATGTAATTTCATCTTGAAATTACCTTGTTTACCTTTCGAGACATGGAAATAGAAAATGAAATTTGTTTTATCATGACTTTGATTCCTTTAATGAATTCTATTGAATGAAAAGTTCTGACTGGAATAAGCTAATTTTGTGAGTGAAAGGTCATCTACGGGTTGAGTAGCGATTCAAAAAAACTGATGACAGCAAGAAATACAGTTTTAGAATTGCGTAAAACTAACAAATTCGTTAGGTTAAATAAAGTAAAAAAAATGAAAATATTAGGTGAAAATTCTGAGTCTTATAGGTCAAATTTGGGTTGCCCTAATGATCAGATAATCACGAATGATAGCATGAATATTATTCAACTATTTTAAAAGTTTAGACACATAATGAAGTCCTCAGTCGAACTTCGCGAACTCAGTTATATCAAAGATGGTCCGGAACATTGATCATGATCTTGAATTGTGCTTGAAAGCTATGCGATCAGTTTCAGGCAAGATGAAATATCGATTGCTACGTATTATTATGTGTGTATACACGCATATAATTCAAGTAAATGCATGACCCCGTCGAATGCTCACCACTTCTCCATTCGGTTGACCGAAAAAATTCTAGTGTGTCATTTGGCCCTCGTCTTTGACACCAATGGCTTCAAATTCAAAGCATCCAAGCGTTAGCCGGTAGGTTGAAGCTCTTCACATTTGGCGCAATCGGACTATGCATGAATGATTGTTAGGGCTGTGACCTCAATGTTTAATATTGACTTTTTTCATTTTCTTCATAATTTCTGTATGTAAACAATTGTAGTTTTCATACATTACTCCATTTTACCTTTGCATCTAACATGCGTTTTGCATCCCCTATTTCATCATCTTTTCCCTCTTTCATTCATTACATGCTAACATCGTTCATCTGTGTGCATTAGAAGTTTCGATTTCTATACTATTGAAATAAAATAATCGCTAACTCCGTTATCAATGGTGGATGTTCGAAAGCAGTCTCGATACTGTTGCAACCGAGGAATGTCTTACACCGAAAGGTCGTGCAATTAATAAATACATTTTCTCTAGCCTAACGAAGTGATTTCAACTCTATAACCTTATAATTTGGTTCGATGATTGCCTTACATACCCTCATCTTCGATAACCATGCCCATGCGAAGAATCTTCTCCCTCATCCGATTGAAAGTGTTCGTCTCAAACAGAGGCTGAAAATGATAAATAACAGTTGCGAGCATGCATCAAACACAAGGTATATATGTAGCATTTTATGCAAATCTCATCGACATTCTTTGAACCAACGATGACAAAAATGGAAAAAAAACTGGCATTGCAGTTATTGCACTGGGAGCACAGCCAACCACATGAAACTGGCCTCCACTGCGATAACTGACTCATCGGCACTGCGCACTGTTCATTATACAAGTACTTGGAAAAACCAAGTGGTCTTTATGTATATTAAATAACACCAACTAATTTCGGCTATATATTCCAGAGCTATTTTCCAGTAAAAAGAAAACTGTAATTACATGAAATGTACAACTTTAAGAAAATATGATGCCAGTTGTCTTTGTGAATTCATAGTATTTATCATGGCAAGAAATAGCAATCACGATACAGCACAGTGGCCAGTAGACAAAGTTCCAATGATAAGCCACTCTATCCTCCCGAAGAACAGAAATTCTTTGAATTGTTCATACTCGGTCTGACTTTTTATTTTTGACTTCTTATTTTTGTTTTTTGATGATGATGGATTCTTTTAATCTAAGATTTGCTCAATCATAATTTTGTTGTGTTGAGGATTTTGGGATGGAAAGTTTTGCGCTGATTGCATGTTTGATGAAGTTTATAAATCGATGAATTCTTGTTGCTGTGATGTTCTTTCATTCTACAGTGAAGATGGCGGACGGTTTACTTGTGGCATTGCTGACATTGATAATCATATATTATTTTACTGCGGAAACACATCAGGACTGCTTTTATGCGTTTTGATTAAATGATTTAGTTTAGGGATAGTAGAACTTCTCGTAATGTAACTTTGTTTGATGTGCCAGGGATTCTAAGCATCTTGAAAGACTTTCCTTCGGTTTGTATTCACACATTCTTCAACAGTTTCTGGTGTAATGTGGGTATGGGTTGATGATACTTCGATCAGTTAAATGATTAATTCCTGTATTTACATAATTACCTTGCCGTGTGACACAAAACTCGCCACCCTTATCACTTGGCAAATATATGTAATTATTTTGTTGAAATGCTCATAGAGTTTGCTGCTTGAGCTTTTTTGTTCCTTGGGAATTTCTTAGAGACGAAAGCTTCATCATTTACTACTTTTTAAGCAATTAAGTATTTAAAATTATTGTATAGGCCTATCATAATGAATAAATTGTTTTACTACTACACAATGTAAATTGTAAAATAGCAAATCATTATTAATTATATTGACCTTTTCTGACATGAATGCTTATAGTATTTATAAGTGGCATTTATTGGGAATTTATCAGACATTTAACTAAACATTTCATAAATCTCAAATGGGACGCTTATTTTCGTCGAGATTGGGTTCAATTTGGCATATTGAAATTCAAACTTAAAAGCGAAATATATCGCGCCAAACAAATCTGGGCCAAGAAGCTGAGAGATTCACCAAAAGGTCTATGGAAATTGTCATCCTATCTAAATGGCAAGAGAGATCAACAAAACGAGATTCAAAGGTTCATTAACAAGTTTGGTGATCAAAAACAACCCATAAACGTTGTTCGTGAATCGTTTGAAAAATTAAATGTACCAGAACCTAATTATCCGAACATTAATCCGAAAATAAGCCAGTTTAGAACCAGCGTAGTCGTTGGTATAAAACGAAGCATGCGTATGTGCTAATCGATTGTTGACAAGTGATGGAGCCATCAAATGCAACACTTGTGAGCATGAATATTGAATGTTGATTTACTTTCGAGAATACTCCAGTACATTTTCATTATTATCAAAATTTAAGCACGGAAAAGGATAAACTTAGTGCTTACCTGATTCCTTTGGGAGGTGTTTTGTAAAGAGGAAGTTTCGCCTTCTTTTGGACTGGAAAATGCGACTGGATCACCCACATTCGATGTACTGGCTGCTGATGAAGTTGCAGATTTAATTATGGATGCCGCTGCAGAGGTGATTTCGTTGCCAGAGATATCGCTCATCTGTCTTGCCGAAGTCTGTCGGGAATGTGTAAATATTGTCAGTCAAGTTGTAATTGATTGCTCATTTGCAGGTTGACATCTTTCACCTTTAAAATACTTTTAATACCTTTTACTCAATATCATCTAATTCTTCTTTCATTGTTGCTTTGCTTGAAGATTCACTCTTCAAAAAAGTTTGATTGGACGGTGTGGTTAAAGTTTAAACGATCGCATGGTGTAAATGTATCATTCCATGTCAGCGTATCTTTAACTAGGTGACCTTCATTTCATGAGACATTTTGTAAATTCTTCTAAACGTGAACGTTTCTCACATGTATAACGGACTTAGCCTGCTTTACCTATTTAAGAGGCAAATTTCTTTTCTATGGTCGACATTGATAGATGACACATTTAATAGGCATTTTACATTGCTAAAAGTTGTAATGATTATTTTAAGCTGAAAATTTAGGTTTATGTTCCGTATGTTCCTTTTCGTCATTTTTCAGAAGTATTATATCATTTCAGCAAGTAAACGCAAAGAGCAATACTATCACCTTGCATGCTGCTAAGGCTGCCAAAGTAACAGATTAATTAATTCAATCGATAAATTAATTGATTCCTAAGATGTACGGGACAAAGCTGTGGATGGGACCCTGTGCAAGAGGAGCAATATTCACCTAACTGGGAGCTTCATTTATTTGCTTACATTAAGCAAACACACGAAAATCAGTTTGTAATAGTTTCCGAAGCCTTGTTCTTCCGTAAGATACTAACTGGAACATGCCGACGAAGCTTCGGAACTTGTCAAATGCTCATGAATTATTCATACGTATTCCGAAATTGTATACGTATGAACGGTATTCTGCTGTCCACTGTATAGAAGGCTTGTATGGAACGGATGTAGTTTCTTCAAATCATTAAATTTCTATCACTATTTCATGATTTCTATTCACGCGTTACGCATGCTTGCTCCATTTGCTTTTCAATGAATGTCATTCTTACATCAAAATGTACAACTTTCTACTTAAAGCTAACATTAGCGGAAGTTAGTGAAACTTGAATCGATTGCCATGAAAGCAAAGAAATATTAGTTTGACGATTTTTCTAGGGTAATTTTCACACATGTAGTATCTAACATAATAAATGCATGAATAAATGATTTAGGCCTACTGCAATCTTATTTTTTGACTTCATTTGATTAAGAAATGTAATATTTGAAATTTAGTCTGTAGGGCCCTCAACTTAACTAATAATCTCTCTGCGAGTTAAATAGGAAGCACTAAAAAAAGATAGTCAAGAATCATAGCAAGAAACGGAATCGTTTGCATTTTTTTAGAAACTTAGGCATTTGTAGTGCATAAACTTTGATTATAAGATAATTTTGATGAGGTTACATGTCTATTTATCATGTGACAAGTGATCTGATACACTTGAATCTTCATAACAAATCTTAATAACAATATCGATACTATGAGGCCTCCATCTGGATAGACCTAGAATCTTGAATGAAAATGAAACTAAAGATGATACCAGAAAAGGAAATTGCAATCACATCATTCACCCTTGCAGCAGGTGGGTCAGGTGGGTCGTGGGTCAGGATACCCTGTGGGTCACATATGCCATGGGTCAGGTGGGCCATGGGTCAAGTTTTGTTGCCCCACTTCCAACTCTGTATTTCACGCATTGCATCTGTTACTCAATGTTCCTTGTCCATAGCCTTGTTACTTCATCTTCATACAGCTCCTAACTGCCCAAAGAACAGATGTTACCTAATCTCGGGATTGAAAATTTTATTGTAGGGGCCTATACCTAAGAACTGTGACTTTGTTATTCATATGTTTGTTACGGCATTGCTCATTTTATACCCTGATAATTGTAACAATTACATTCACATTGTGAATTTGTTTTCATTACAGTTTATAGGTTTTCCGACAGAAATGTAGAAATATGCAGATCAAATGTAGAATATGCAAATTAGATATCACCTTTTGCAAATGAAATATTATTTTCAGATCAAATATAGATATATGCAGTATGAAATGTGGGAGCATAGAAATGATCGTGATCAAATGTAGAAATACGCAATTCAAATGTCGAAGAGCACACAGTTATATTAATCACTAAAGCAGTGGTTCCCAACCACTTTGTTGCGGCACCTTAGTGTGTCGAGGTAAGATTACTGGTGTACCGTGAAGAGATAATGAGTGGAAAACATGGAATTTCATTTCGTTTTGTCAGTTACGATGTCTTCGAGGGCCACCTTCCCTTAACATTAAACATTTGATTGGACACGCAATCCATTCCTAGATTTATCACCCATTAATCTTTCCAATTTTGAGCTTTTTGAAGAGGAAGAATAAGCAAGCTTTCCAGTGATCGTGGACTCAAATCGACGTACTTACGACAGCCATTAGACGCCTTTTGGATTAGTGCTTATAAGTAAAAAATGTCAGCAAAGTCTTGCTGCAATTCTCAATTATTCTACACCCGGTATACTGAAAACAGGACTTAATGTATTTAATGTATACCAGCAAAAAATCTCCTTATAGGCTGATATTCTTTCCTTTTCTGTTATTTTGTTGCAAAAAATGATAAAGATTCTTATTTCATTATATAAGAGGCTCAAAAAAGAAAATTATTAATATATGAATTCTATTTATTATATACTGATAAATTCCGATGCCATTCAATGTACTTTTCATATTGACCCTCATACTATCATTTAATATGGCTAATGGATAGCCTTAACCAGATAGTGAATAGAAAAGATAAAGTAACTTGATGCAAGTTGATTATTAGAACAAAAACATGCATTAACACGTACTCTTCGTTTTAAAGGCAATAAGTCATCATTGTAAAATGTCATCTTTAGCAATACAACGCGGTAGATAGGATTGGGTATGGTGAAACCAAGCAGAACATTTCGCCTGAGTTATGGTCCCAACACCCTGTTCACCCAATTGAGCAAGCATTGACATTCTGTGCTGCCTCCTGTTGACATTTGAGGGTATTGGACCATTTAATTGATCCCTGACTTCTGCCAGTGATCGCTTTACGTGGGCTTTCCATGCGCTGATTGCCATTTCGGTGATATTAAGAAATGGTGAATATACAGGAAGCCGTTCGATGTTGTGCAAAGAAGACTCAACGCTAGCCCTAGAATGAGCCGGAGAACTTTAGGCATTTTTAAATTTTATTACATTCTGAAACTTGTCCTGTTTGTCATAGTTTCATTTAGAAACAGAATACTGATGCCAGCTTTCGAAATTTGTTTCCATTCATGGTAGGAATACCTATAACGAAAGACCTGACAGTTGAATAGGGTGTGGATTTTAAAAATCTGGGTTTCAAATCACAAGTTTTTCACCTTAGTCTTGGGTCTTGGTAAGCTAGTGGAAAACCTTGCGGTCAAACCCAACCCAAGCTTTTGCCCAGCCTTGCATTCACGCATAGCCTCTAAAATAAATTTCCTGTTCAGATGGAATTTGGAGGGAACTGATCGGTGGATGATGACGTTTCCCAGATAGACTTCAGTGTTTGAGGGTGAACCTATGCCTGCTAAACACATGTTTAAAATATTGAAACTGTCAAAATGCACTAAAATAAACAATATATTTTATACATTGATGTTCCAGTTGATATTGAACATTTTTCGGCCCTCCCATGGAACCTGATCTCTGGAGAGTACCCTAGTACCTGATTTTATTTACACATGGAATTTCACAAATATCATTACATAAGTAGATTACAGTAATTACATGAATGGTAATAGAAAACTACATGTATATTCCCGCATATGATATACTTCTATTTCGCATGAAATGTTGATTAAACAGATTCGTTTAAATCACCAAAAATCACCAATCATGAAATGTATATACAAGATATATACATGAACGATACAAAATTCGTCGCTCGCCTACATACAGAATTCTAAAAACACAGCTGTATGGATTTCTGAATTGAAAATGGAGCCACGAAATCAATTTACATTAGAAATCTAAACAGCACATGCCATAAATGAACATATTTATTGTTTAACATATCATGTTGGAGACATCTAGATTTGTAATGATAAAGCAGAAAGATTGGTAATCGTTGTAAGTTCCATACATTGAACTATTAATTAGTTGAACTTATGGAAAAAATTTACAAACGTTATAAACGAAGACGCTGCCAAAGACATTGCATTCAATAGAAACGGATCTTTGACTTAGTAGCTCTTCTTTTAGAAAACGAACATGTCTCCGCAATGACCAAAAAGTTTCAAAAATTGACAAGTATCTTGTGATCGATACAGAGACATACATAAATCAAGTGAACTCTGTTTTATAACGTACGCCCTATGAAGGGCCAAAATATTATTTGCTATAGGTAACGACAAGCTAATTTGAATAATGTCACACAGCCTATTGTTACCACTTAAAACATTTTAAAATACACGCTGTCACGACGATTCAGATTCTTGAGCTGTTGATTCTCAATGCATGATTCGTGCTTTACATATCCAAATAAATAACTACACGAAATTCCCTTTTCAAGCGAATTTCTCCTCAGAAATAATCAAATTTTTGGATAATTACATCCAAACAAAATATTACGTTCATTGATCTGTTAATTAACGGACACCTCATTCAAAAGAAATTAACTTCTGATAAAGATGCATTTACAGTGTACTTCTCAATTGCTTAATTATAATACGTGGAATCATTCAAATATCATCATCATCATCATCAGTGCTTGTGAGATCTAAAAAATCTAATTATTTCTGAGAAGAAATTCGTCCAGAATGTAAATTTCATGTAGCTAATTATTTCGAATATGTATTGCATGAATAATGCGTAAAAATAAACAACTCAACAATCAGATTCGTTGTGACAGTGTATACTTTGAATTCTTTTGGGTGGTAACGATGGCCAGTGGGCGTCTTATTGTTACCACTCAGTGGTAACAATAGCCATTACCAAAATTCTAAGTATCATCGATACCATGACAATGACTGAATGATGCGAAATCAAGTTAATAAGGAAGCTCTTATCAGGGATGGAACCGGTCGTGATTTTCCCGACCCGACCCGACCGGCCGGTCGAAAATTTCGACCGGTACCCGACCGGCCGGTCGACCGGTTGATTATACAAAATGCGGTTATGCCAAACTACATGTAGGCCTATATAGTACCCAAAGAATGACGATACTTATATATCTGAGTAGCCTATGTGTACTAGCTAGATAGGTAATTAGCAAATTAATTTATTGTCTTCGACTGTACCAATATATCTACTAGATTAGTAGGTCTAATTAGCAAATCAAGAAGAAATATAGCAGTAAAATTACATATAGCCTTCAGAACAATCATGAATTTAAGATAAGTATAAGCATAACTAATTTTGACTACAAGGAGGCATATGTACGACGTGTAGGAAATGATATATGACTACATGTACATTATACGAGTCTTTATTATTACTAAGTATATTTAATCTTTAAATAAAATTTTACTTACTATCTCATTTTGAAACGTTTTACGGAATCATGGAATGAAAACTGAAAATTTCTCAAATCGTTTAAAACAAATATGATTAACATGAAAAACTTATCCTAGCTGCCACAATCCATTTATGTCTCCTTCTTTTAATACAACAAGACTGTCGACAGTGGATGGGTCAAGTCTATTGCGACTCGCGGTCAATACAGAACCTCCAATGCTAAAGTGTCTTTCACTCTCTCCTGACGATGCCTGAATTACAAATATCTTCCGGGATATTTCACTCAAGAGAGGGTAGGTCGATTGTTTCTTTTTCCAAAAATCTAATGGATTGGTTGAATATATTCCATGAAAATTTTCGTTCATGTAGTTTTCAAATTCTTGCAACAATTCGAGTTTGTTTGAAGAATGCAAAGAAACAGGAGCAGCTGAACACGAAGATCGGAACTTCGAAAACGGATCAATTTTGGTAATTTTTGGTGGTACTTCGGTAGATACCGTAGATTCACTTGCTGTAGGCGTGATAAGGCTTTGATATAGGCTTTGATATATGATGTAGGCTTTAATATATGAAGACAACGTCGATGTGATATGAATTTTGACATTCTCTATAAACTGATTACGAAATTGGCGATCTTCAATAAAAGATAGTTGTCGAAAAGTTGGATCCATGACAGTTGCAACTTTATGTAGTTCAGTCGTAGACGACCAATACTTTTCATCCAATCCGCTCAGAAAGTATTCCTTTAGTAATATCACGCCACGTGACTCATGTACATTGAGAGTAGCGGCTCCGAATTCTTTCATCAAATAATAACTTGGTATGACATTTTGAATCGATGGTTTGTCAGACATTTCTAAATAATCAAATATAGAATTGAAATGTCGAAAAAAGTCAACCAATTCTTTTAGAAGTTCCGGAGAAACGGGTAACAAACGGTATTCCATGTCTCGTGTATGAAGAATACGTCGAAGATCTTCATATGACACACTAAAAGAATGATACACATCGTAGAAGGACCGCCATGGACGAGTAGGACTTGGTCTCTTCAGAGTTAAAGTAAGTTCATCAGAGGAGACAGTCAGTAACCGGCCGGTTGCCTGACCGGTCACATGACCGGCCGGTCAGAAAGTTTGACCGGTACCCGACCGGTGACCCGACCCGACCGGCGACCGGCGCCGGTCGACCGGTAACGGTTCCATCCCTGGCTCTTATAAGAGGAAAATGTACATATCTAAGAAAAGCCACTGTTCATTTTATGATAAGCAGTAGGAGTATTTCGGAACCAGGCTGACTGGCAAGTTATAGACAGGTTCCACTTTTACTAATTCACATACTATTTGTCAAGTGGCAGAAGTACCACAAATCAGCTGAAATATTCCGTGGAAGCAAAAGGTAAGCAGAGGAAATAGTCTTTGTGAGGAATACACATGCACTTATTAATAGTCTGAACATTATATACCGGGATATTACTCAAAGTAAAGAAGCCAATGTTCAGGACAGCCGAATCGTAAGGAAACCTGTATAAACTTTTTTTGAATAACAGTCTTCTACCGTTAGCCAAGCTATCAGAGTTTATCTTGTCGATCAACATAATAGTCCGGGAGCCAGCGTGAAGTTGTGCAGGGAACGAGGTAGTACACAAAACTTTCACATAGCATAGTACACCTCTAACCTACTGCAAAACTTCGCGTCTGCCAGATCAGATAATTTGCTTTTCAGAAATAGAGAGGATAACAAAATCCTATGTATTTTCAGTGGTAAAATTGTGACATTTAAGGTGTTGACTCCATTTTTTCGAATTTTTGCTCATAAAAGTTACACAAATTGGTATTTTGTTGAACTGGTTATTATAGAAATCATCTACAGATCATGATCTTTCAAATGAGTTATCATTCAGTGACAGAGGATGAAGTAAAGTGTACAAACAGACACTTTTCGTTGGTGTAACTGCAAATTTTAACATAGAAATTTCAGGAAAATTGTTGATATACTTTAACGAAAAGTGTGTGTTTGTACACTTTACTTCATCCTCTGTCACTGAATGATAACTCATTTGAAAGATCATGATCTGTAGATGATTTCTATAATAACCAGTTCAACAAAATACCAATTTGTGTAACTTTTATGAGCAAAAATTCGAAAAAATGGAGTCAACACCTTAAATGTCACAATTTTACCACTGAAAATACATAGGATTTTGTTATCCTCTCTATTTCTGAAAAGCAAATTATCTGATCCGGCAGACGCGAAGTTTTGCAGTAGGTTAGAGGTGTACTATGCTATGTGAAAGTTTTGTGTACTACCTCGTTCCCTGCACAACTTCACGCTGGCTCCCGGACTATAAGACCGTCCTGGTACACACAACAATTGTTTGGACTGCGATTTGTGAAGGTACATCTTTTTTCTTCAAAACTTTCTGCAGATTGTTGACAACGCTGCAACACATTTTTTACATGGATAAACGAATGAGGTGTTCTCTTAATTTTTCTTTTGACATGGGATAAGTAGCTTTCTGCAAAAAAAGTTGACCATTTGTCAAGTGGACCGTAGATGGAATAAAACTCCGGCAAATGTAAAATTCCATGAAAATTATACGTCATACATTTTGGTGAAAAGAGTTCTGGACATCTTTTTACAAAAAGTTTCAATGAAGCAGTCGCATTCGCTGTAAGGGCCGACTGATAATTTGAGCAGAACACATATATGCTAAAATGAAGAAGTAAGAAATGATCAAAGTATTCTTCATTTAAATGCTTGCGGAGAAGGAAAGGACCGAGGTACAATAAAAACGAACGAAATTCTGTGGCTTTATAATTCAAGAAGTCTTTCAGTGGTCTAAGTCTCCGCTGAAATTCCGTCGGAATATGATGGCGGATTGAAGTGATTAAATCTGACACCTCATTAAACTGTCTGTTTGAAAGTCGGCATGGAAGTGTAAAATCTTTCACTTTGGTAAAATAAAAACTTAAGATCCGTCTACATACACCCAAGCACACCATGTGTTGGTAATCTGGTGGAAAGGCGGTCCTTAATCCCATGTTGGGAATGTCTAAGAAAGGACTTTCCTTCACTTGATTGGATTCCATTCCTTCTGCATATTTCTCATCCGATCTCAATTCACTAATTTTAGACTTCAAGATGACTCGACCATCGCAGTACGACCCCTTCACTTTGCAGTATCCACAACCTTCTTTGTGTCCATGGTAGCGTATGCACTGCAGGTAAGCTCTTGCAGGTGCATCGCACAAAAACACAACATTCTTTAAACGCACATTTTTTTCAGTAATCATTGTACCATTGCTTAACAGTACCAGTTCTTTCACAAGCTCACCAAGAAAAGCATTTACATCAGGCTTTCCAGTCCCTAAATAGAAGCCGATGGGAAATACCCGAGACGGTTGGAATTCAAAATTAACCAAAATTGGAGTTAGTGTCACACTTGAACTTTTGTACAGCGGCAAACTGTCAATATTGATCTTTAAAGATAACTCAATTTGCTGCTCAGAAATTTTGAAGAAATGTTTTTGTATGAGGTCACGGATGAGCGACGTCAGTGAAAAGTAGCAAATTCTGCCACTTTCAGATGTAATTTCCGCTCCCGATGCATTCCCGAACTGACCAATCTTCTTCAAGAAATAAAGTGAAGATGGAACTTCAACTTCATGCTTTCGAAGCACATTTAAAATGTGGTTCATCCCTTTATCACTCAAGCTTAAGCTTCTGTAACAGTCATACAGATCTTCAGATAATGTTTTGCCGTCACTGCAGGACTCAGTTTCGGAATCTTCAGATGAACAATTTTCGAGAAATGTAAAATCAGATTCAACTTCGATCGTGCCAGCATCGCACGAATTATAGCTGATGCCAGGTGCAGATATATCGTTTATGCGGGGACGTGCGATGCGAACACCTGAAAAAGGAAATAATTCATGTTAGGAAGTTAATACTCTGCGTTTCTGATTCATAATGCTTATCAATAAAAAACGTTCTAGGCGTGTTTTGAAAAAATGCATACTCATAAAAGTAGACTGTTAGAAATCTGCTGAATCAGTGGAATCTGGCTGACCGCACAATTTTTGTCTCATTTACTCCCCATGCTTCTAGGCTCTCCACAAAAACCTAAGCGACCATTTCTGAAACACGGGAGGCCATCAAGAATAAAATGTCAATCGCTTTGATGCGCCACAATGCCTGAGTACTTCTATCTCTGAATATAGTGGAAACTGACAGGTATGAACTGATTCTGGCTGGGGCACCGCGTTACTTTGACTCTTGATTTCCTTTGGTTCTCTTTTATATTTCTTGTGTCACATGGTTTTAGGTGTAGCATTTGTTATTTCAGGATTTATGTCCAAAGGCCTAGATTTTTATCAAAATTTCATGATGAAACAGTACATTATAATAATTTTTCTCATTATCGTATGAGTGAACTATAACTGAAATGAAATGCCACAATACTTATTGTAGTGAATGCTATGCGGTATTATTTCATTGATGCCTGCCCAGAGCCGGCAACAATCGTCGTTGTTGCCGGCTACTGAAACAAGGACCACTATCTATGTATACAGCCAGAAACTTTCAGACTTCTGCATGTGCATGAATCATAGCACACATTCACTACAATTGTAATCATGCCTAACTTTTTTTTATCAGCAAAGTGACTGGCCTCTAGTCAGCCAAGCAAAATTTATCAACCGTATGTAAATAGGTATTATTATATAAACCATAAATGATGGCAACAAGCACTTAAATATATACAGCTAAAGGCAAGCAAAAGTCATATAAAAATGTGTGTGCAAAAATGCGATAAAAATACAAATAAATTTACTTGAGCCAGTTAGAAATGCTCATATTCGCGCATTTGTGGGATGATATTGAAAGGAATATCTGAGAGAGGAACATCAATGTTCTTATTCCGACGAATCCTCTCGGAGATATTCCTACACTGCGGATCATGGTGAAACATGATCCTTACAGCCTCGGCTGTGCGACTCATTTATGCTTTCAAAATCTAGGCATGATTGATATATTGTTGAATATGTCTATATTTAGTCAATGCAGTAAAAAATTTAACATTTTCTATGTAAAGTCATTTTAGATTGAGCAGATAGATTTTAGCAGTGAATCAATTGAAACCGTTCAACCGTAGATATTTAACATTACTTTTTTAACATCACGCAGATGAGTTTCACTTCTATGCCAAACATATTCCTTTCATGGATATCTTAGTTATAGGTATATCTCTGTACGTATAATGTATGGCCTGATTCATTGATATAATCTGCTTAAATATAATTTGCATGTAAAAAATGCCTTGACCGCGCATTATAAAGGATTAGAATATCTGGGAATAGGCCAAGGGTTTATTTTAATAGAAAATATAAAAAAATGTACGAATTAGACAAGGTATGGTATTACCATAATTTGTCAATTTCGAACATTTTTTATATTTTCTTTCAAAATAAACACTTGGCCTATTCCCAGATATTCTAATCCTTTATAATTTGCATGGCTGATCGTGATGTCTATACGAGCGTATTCAGCAATAGCAATGTTAATACGCGTCTATTTTCAATGTCGTGTAGACATCGCATTAAAATTGCTATATTGTTGTCAATTAGTACTGAAAAGTTCAATGAATAGAACACTGTAATGATTGATGAACAGATAAACAAAAGAAAATTAGTATTTTGCAGCATGAACATGGCATCTTATGTTCAAAAAAGAGAGTTTATCCAATAGAATCATCATCCTTTGAAAATCAGAGACATGACGGATCATTGAAAATGAACTCATAAAATCGCCTACCGAATCTTTTAGAGGTAAACTTGAACATCATTCTGCTCAGGATCTCCTGCAATCGGTTATGAAGACCAGTTCTAAAAAACATTCGAAAAATCATAAATCTGCGGTCACTCGATCAACTTTTATAATTTTTCTTCCTGCGATCTACAGACTTTATTTCATTAATTTTCAAAGAAGTGACTTTTCTAAGGTGGATCATACTCCACGTGAAAAAGTGAGGTTATGCGGAATTTATATCAGAATCTATCTCAAGATAACCCGCTGTCATTGTCCAGGCTGGTGCCATCCTAATTATCTATTGTCCTCTCTAGGCTTCAATAGATTTGTTTATCCGACGAGCAGATCAATCTTGCAAAAATTTCCTTCATGAAGTCCTCATTATTAGGAAATTTGTACAGAAGCCATCGTACATGTGTAATCCTATCTGGATTTGCTGAATTCTGATAACGCAACTTCAAATTTTGCACTCCGATGTGTATATTAAATCACTCTCGAACATGACAATCAATAATTTTCTTCTCTTTCAATCATCAAGAAATAACTTCTATTTGTGTGTTCGACAATTTGGAGGTCATGCATGAGCAAAAATATACGTGCGTATTCTGAACATTTTTCATTAACCCTTTCATTCATGTTGTGTCCATTTGGCAACATTTCGACCACATCTTTTGGGACAAAATTGCGCAGCAATATATATTATGTAATATAATAAATTTATAATTTATAACTAAAAAAAGGAGTAGATTAATATGATTCTAATGGCACCTCTCCCGACTTCGTGCGGTTCCCAAAAAGGCCCGCAAATTCCACTAAAAAAATTGTAGCGATAGGTAATGCTGTCGTGAATCTGCTGTAATTTTCTGCTATATTTTACAAATGCCTTATACTTTCACCATACATTCATGGAGCATACTCTTATTTTGATTATTCGATGTTAAAACATGATTACTTCAAAAATGAACTCAATAAAGGCTGTACTTATAGTTATACTGAGATTCCGCTCAAGCGATACTACTCGTACTATCTTTGATGCTTAATTGACAGGGGCCTACAGATTGCATTTAGCAAAACAAGGAATCTGTAGGCTCTTATCATTATCATTTTGAAATTTGTGCGAAGTTATAGCTTTGAAGTTATCATCCTTTTATACTCCCTGATGATATTGACCGGTGGTCAATGAAATACGTATCGGAGATTACCATAATTTGTCTAATTTGTCACATTCAGATTTGAAATTACAGAGACAGATACATAACAAGTTTCTTTCAAACAAATAGGCCTACAAAGCAGACCATTATGCAATTTACTTTAAAAATCAGCGACGATAATTTTCTGAGTGAGGTTCATAAATCGTATTCTCCGTAATTGAGAGCCTTATGTAGCCCGATGATCATCTAGTTATGTGTTTCAAAAGTGTCTGACACTCGAACTACAGGTTCGAATCAATTAACATTCATTGCGCGGTAATGCCCAATTATCGGTAAATACACTTTTCGATGTATGTCCAACAACTCTTTTAAGATATAGGTCCTAGGTTGAAAATTTGCTTTAAAATTGCCACATACATATTCCCAGTGGAAATAGTCAACAGCTAATGATCAAAAGACATTCTCATGCGATTGTTGTAAAAGATGCTCATAACTTGTCCGACCGTCAACATTTGAAAAGTGTCCTATTTAATTCTATGGAGAAATGTAAAACACATTATAATGATTACGCAACTATGTCTCACATTTAACATCCAGGGTATTCGTTTATTTCTGACTGGACTATGCATACATGCATATTCGCATTCTAGGAATATGCGCAATTTCCATTTGAAGTTTCAGCGGCACCACTGAAAATTCAAGAGCGCTAGCTTGACAGGGTTCGATTTTAATGTAATCGAGTAATCCTCTATCCACTCAATCATCCTAGACAACCAATGCAATACTCAAAATTTGATACTCTTTCATGTGATGAGCTTACATTGCTTCACAGAAACTACTTATGAATCTATCAAAGAGGCATCTCGAAACACAGAAGCTGTAGATGAACAAATGCCTTGTCCTAAGCGATTTAGAACTGGCTTATTTTCCCCTCAATCCCCTCCAGTCATGAAGCACTAAAAGTAAAAATGTGCTTCTTTTTGCATGTAAGGAGCTCAAGAAGTGTGGATAATAAAATAATTCGGACTGCACGGAAAGAGCATTTGTTATCTTGTATAGTTTCGGAAATTAGAGGTAAACCAATCCCATGCGATTGAATACCGGTATATTATATACCGGTATATTGGTCAACTGAAGGACTATAGCGAATTTTGAGTATAACATGCCGGTAATTGTTTGGGATGCTTTGGTGGGTCTTAAGACATACCAATCAATGGTTTTCAACTTGATAATAACTTGCTTCCGTGTCATATTAAAGTCATCACTTCAACAAAATATGTTGATTGATATTCGTTAGAAGGTCTCCGCTTTGAATGTAGGTAGAGAGGATAGATTTATGACCGGCTATATTCTATGGCAGGTGTCAATCGATTGAGCCCTAGGGGAAGGCTTAAATGGATTGCAGTTTCCTTTTTAGAGATCAGGGGTAGTATTTATTGTTTTATTGAAAACTGAACACTGTTTAATATATGATGCATGCAGTAAAAAAGCAAAGTTACTTCTATATTCCTGTCAAGTTTGCTTGAGATCAGGTCCATTATTATACCAGAATATATTTTCGACAATTTGGAGACATGATTTTCTACAAATTTGGAACCCATTTTTAGCGGTAAGTGATGACAAAAACAAGCCAAAAATCAATATTGAAAGCTATGCAACACATACTACTTCCAATTCAAAACTGCACAAATAGCGAAAAACTCTACACCTGATAGACAGTATTCAATTCAATTCAATTATATATTTATTCACGACACGTAGCGTGCATGTGTCGAGTTTTGCAAGTATTACAAAACAATGAAGTAATAATTCACTGAATCAGAGAAAATGTACAGTTAAAAGTATGAAGATAATAGAACATAAAAATTGAAATCAACAGCACAAAAATATCAACAGTAACTCAATTCTACCAACCACCCCAGCCCTTATGTAGCAGTACTCAAATCAACACCTTCCTACATGCATAATCTAATCACAGTATCTCCCACATAAGACGTAAACCTAAGCAGCATTCTCAACTACGTTTGTATGTTTAATCCAAATGAGCACTTAGTTGCTAATTTATCTGGTAATTTCTTAGTAGAACGTACATGTGTTATAACAACTATATTTCAGGACATAAGACACTGTTGTGTTCTTCGAGACATTTTAGAATGGAACGCGAAATGTGAGTGTCTTGAAACAGCTAAAAATGACGGAATTGATTTAATTTTACCCTGAGGAAATGCTTTGAAGACAGAAAAGGAAATGTAGAAATTAATACAAACCCATAGACTAATTTCATAGTTACTTAAATATTTACGTATGTCTAACATTCTCACCTGCATCATCAGCAAACAATTCATCAAGATACCTTTTCTTGTGCCTCCTCTCGTTGCGTGTAGACATTGTCAGTCAGACTATCAGGAGTGACTGCAACAGTTCATACACGATTTTCAATGATTTTCCCCAGCTGACTGCATAACTTAAAGTCAATTTATCTGATAGAAAAGTACTGTATATATATATTACCTCACACAAACAAGTATTAGAATTTTTCTAAATAGCTTTTTGCTGCCTGCCTTCTACAGCAACTGAACAGCTTTTAAATCACAGTAGTGAGTGCATCAATTGGCTTAAAGCGTCCATTCATATTGCCTAATAAATATGTGGCAATACATTCATACGAGAATAGCGAATTGATTGATTTTTCACTAAAAAACAGAAGGAATTTGGAAGACAATTCACAGCTGGAATAGGAATACTTTCCAAAAACTTTGAACAGTTGACAGACAGTAATAGCCGTTGGATGCTTAATGTTGAAGTAAATGGCCTCCAATTTCTGCGACTTCCATCCGACGTCCCCCGACATCTCGTCGGGAAAAGGTCTGGTACCGATCAAAATCTGACTTCACAAAAACTACTGTATTTCAACAAATAGAAATAATTGATTCAAAATGTTTTGATCAACTGGCAGGAATAAAGTCACCAAGCAAATAGAAAGCAGAAAAATTTCCCGACCTTTTTCCGACTACCATACCTCGTTCCGACGTCTTTCCGACGAATCTTTTTGTAGTGGGTTCTTCTGTAATACAAGTCTTTCTAGCAGTTTTGAAATTTTGATTGCTCCACCACTTGGTTTTGCTACACATTTGCATAAAATTGTAATTGTTTCAAGAAATGTAAATACACTATGTAAAGACATGCATATTCAGAAAGTTTTTGACTTTAGGAGCTCACACATTGTTGCGTTTTCTAAAGCTCTCGAGTCTTCAGATTGGTCTAAAGTTCTTGATTCCACTGACATAGAAAATGGTGTAAAACATTTTTACGATAAATTTTACGAAGCTATGTCGGAAATACCTGTCTCCTTTGTTAAGTTTACCTCAAAGACAAAGCCTTGGATAACGCCAGTCATACTTGACTTAATTAATAAACGTTGGCGTGCCTACCGGAACGGAAATTTCGCTCTCTATCGCCACTATAAAGCAAAGGTCACAAGCGAAATTATAAAATCAAAGAAATCTGGAGTTCGAAGATGTGCAAGACATTCAAAGGTGTGTGGTCGGTAGTCAATGATGTACGCGGGAAAAATCCAACAAATCGTCGGACAAAATACTTGCTTTGTTTCCTAATGCTGGTGAAGCCGTAGAATCGATCAATCTGCTATTTTCAAAATATTTGTAAACAGTGACTGTTTTCCTGTACTTAATGTTGATAATTCGGAGCAAATTACTCTCTGTACCAGTGAGGAAGTGTACTCTTTGTTAAGCACATTACGTACAGACAAGGCACCAGGTAGTGATTGTATTCACCCGATGCTTCTTAAAGCCTCAGCTTCTGTTATAAGTGAGCCATTGTCACACCTTTTTAATTTATCTTTTCGAAGTGGCCGCGTTCCCAGTGTTTGGAAGATTGCTCATGTATGCCCAGTGCCAAAATCATCACCCGTCCGGAAAAACAGCTTAAGACCAATATCGCTTCTTCCCATTGTTAGCAAGGTTTGCGAAAATGTCATTTTGAGAAATTACCGAAATTCAATCTTAGAATGCTATGATTGTTCTCAATTTGCTTACCGACCTCGGTCATCAACCGTTTGTGCCCTCGTTACAATCCACGATACTGTACTCAGAGTTTTAGAATTTCCTGATGTAGCAGCTGTTCGAATTTTGAGTTTTGACATCAGCCACGCATTTGACTGTGTTCCGCATGAATTGTTGCTGAAATGTCTTAGCAATTTTTCGATTCCTTACCGCAATGTTTTCATAAATTGGATCAACAGCTATCTATGTAATCGCCAACAGCGAGTTAAATTGGGCGAAGTGTTAAGTTCTCTGGCAAGTGTTTCCAGTGGTTTTCCACAAGGATCATTGTTAGGGCCTTATCTATTTTCTTTGTATATATCGAGTTATAGGCCACTACATGCGAATGTAACTCTCATGAAATACGCAGACGATGTAACAATTGTAATTCCTGTATTCAAAAATGTAGCAAGTAATTTTTCACTTTTTTCAAGCGAAGTCTTGCACTTTAAATCTTGGTGTTCAAACTATAGAATGCTTGTAAATGAAGACCAAACAAAAGTTCTCGATATCAACTTTTCTGCTTCACCTCTGCAACGTGTCAGTGATCTAGAAACTGTTGGTTGTCTTAATATTTTGGGACTTATTTTCAACAGCAATCTGAATTGGTCAGATCATTTTGCACATGTGTCATCAAATGTATCAAAGCGTCTTTACATCTTACGTGTTCTGAAGCCTATTTTAGACCATGATCAGCTCATTCTTGTGTTTAACTCCATCATTCGTTCAATAATTGATTATGCGTCTCCTGTTTTCCTTAATCCAGGTATTGTCCAGAGCTCAAAGCTCGAGATGCTGTGTAAAAGGGCTTTTCGCATAATTCATGGTGCTAATGTTAACACTTGTGATAATTGCTCTATGTTCCATGTGTGTCAACGTCGGAAAGAACTTTCCATGCGTCTGTTTAACCAGGCATTGAACGATTCGAATCATATTCTGCATCGACTCCTTCCTCCTTTATCACAGCGCAGTAAAAGACTGATTCTTCCTCATGTAAAAACCATGCGAAGACTTAATGGATTTGTGTTATCCTATTCTATGTGCTACAACAATTCGACTTGACTTTTTACTTCATTAACTTATCTCTGTATAATGTACTGATGTTTCCATCAATCTCCCCGATTTCCATTGGAGATTTCTTGTATTATCTTATTGTTTTCGAAATATACGCTTATTATTATTATTATTTCGCATCTGAACTTCTGAAATGGTGAACTATTGCTTTGTTAAATTACTTCATGTAATGAAAAGAAAACTGCTGTGTTAATTGTAGTGTCGTATATTTTCTTTCTAAACCATTTTTGTGCAACATCGAATGTAATACATATTCTTGTATATAAATTTACATTTTCAATAATATGAATTCATCTTTTAAGTTTCTACGTCAAAAACCTTCGCACTTACTGCAGATCGATGTGAAAAATCGTTGAAAAATGTGATGCATTATTGTTATGAAATTTCCACTCTCATGGAAGGGTAATCATAGTTGATGTGTAGGCAGCAAATCTTCTGACTCCTGTGTAAACAAACAAGTTAACAGGAGGGCAATAAGAAAAGTAGAACTGTTGCTGCAATGTGTGTATATAACTTTGTGCCCTGGTAACTGGTTTGCTTACACAGTAATCAGTGCATTTGCTGCCTACACATTAACCATGATTAACCTTCCATGAGAGTGAAAATTCCATCAGGCAACGGATATACACGTATCATGGATGATATTTCGTTATTCATCGATATTCCCTGGATAAACATCCAATATTCATGCATGATCATCCATAAGACATTAATGTTTCATCTATAAATCATGCATGATCATCCATAAGACATTAATGTTTCATCTGTAAATCATGCATGTCGATCATCCATAAGACATTAATGTTTCATCTGTAAATCATGCATGTCGATCATCCATAAATATCCATGGACCGGCAACTAGGGTGGCGAATGATGATGTGAGCATCATAACATTTAAAGTTATGGAAGATGACGGGGAGCGTTCGCCGTTTGAGCCTAAGTTTCATGCTACATTTACTGCATAAGGCAGACCTAAATTTACCACTGAGATGGCAATGGTCCCTCACGTTCTTATGTTGCTGATCATCAAAGGATGAACAGCAGCGGGGACATTCCGTGGTCCTATAAAATTTGAGTTTATCGGCTTCTGTGAAGCACATGGGTTTCCTAGTTAACTCCGTTTCATACCATTGAAGAAAACGGGCTTTCCTATCTAAAAAGTTGAGGAAGTTTTCAACGCACTCCTCGCGTTGCCACACATGCATTTTATTTTGATTCCTATAATATGGATGCCAAACTTCATAACAGGCAATGGCTGCTGGCTCATGACTTAGGTCTTCTTGTTCAATGTAACATTCAATGTCCGCATAGATGGTACACATGGGACTGAGCTCATTGCCATTTTCCTCATACCTATAAAATTTATCTTTGGGCATGAGTTCCATTTGAAGTTTACCCCGAGAGCACCACTCGTAATGCTGTTCAAAAAATACTTTTGACCTAAAGCGCCGCGTGCAGCGATCACAGTAATAATGTTTGTCATCATAACTTTGTTGGTGGCGATACAACTTTAAATTTTAGGAATGCCACAATAATGCCATTCTGGGTGGTTGCCGCTATAGACTAGGAGAAGATTGACAACCCGGTCGAAGTTACTTTAGCGGTTGTTATACCTAACGCCCTTCAGACCTTTCTCCCAGAGATGGACGACAATCTTAATGTTATTCAATTTTTCAAATTGGGCGATGTCTTTAAAATCTAATGTGTTGACATCTAACCCGTCAAACTTAAGTTAATCCTCCCATTCACGATAGTGAGTGATTCGTTCACGATGTACACTTATATCATTATAGTGAAGAATGGAGAGGACGGCATACTTGTCAGCCAGTGCTTTGGGGAGGGTGAAACAATCGCTCCCTTGCAAATTTTCTAAAAGATTGATTTTAATGTCTACTTTCTCTATCCCATCAAAAACCAGACCGCTATCTCTTTCATTAAATTTATTTAAGTTGCTGACGAGATAGGTCGCATGTCTCTCTATCCACTCGTTTACATCACCTATCAGATCAGCAGCACAGGAGGCTCTCCTAGTGGTCACAGTGGACTCTACTTTTCCCGTGCTACTGTCTACCTTATTGAAACGAGCAGTGAGATAGAACAAGCCTTTGAGCAAAAATCTATCTAAGCTCGTCAAGATTTGATGAATTAAACCTATATTATTCTTCAAGAAAGGATGAATATTTTGCACAGGTTCAGAGTGACGTTGTTGTCAGTGTAAATCTCAGTGGAATGTGTGTGACAGAGTGTGTGCGAAGAAAGAACAAACTCTGTAGGAAAGGTCTTCCGACACGAAAAAACAGGAAAAACCGACGTGCGATGAAGGATGCTTCCTACCTGTTGTTGGTGGTTGCCTCACACTGCCACAGGAACCGCCTTCGATGTGGACTCGCAAGTTGGTGCTGTTGTAGAACGTGCGTCCACAACCTTCACACTTGGGTCGTTGAGGGATCGGTCGGCGCGCCTTCTCCAGATCTACTTTCGTTTTTGGGTAGCGAGAATGCCGGTGTCGTCGAAGGCAGAATGGTCTCGCGAAGACCTGCCCACAGTCTGTACAGCTGAGCTGTCGAGCCATAGGTACTTCTCTCTCCCTGACACCTTCCTCGATTGCGATCTCCTCTCCCACTATTTCCAACTCCTGCTCCTCCAGCAATCTCTCCACCGACTGAACGGAGAGGAGAGAGAGTTCGGCTGCTGCTGCAGGTGGTGGTGGCGATGGCTGGGATGACGATGGGGCGGGAGGGAACGTCGCCGTCCAGGAGGTAGGCCGCCAGATCTGTTCAGAAAAAGAGATTAGTAACATGATCATAATTTCAAGTTTGAAGTCTTATCCCCCTATTTCCCCAATCACGGTTACTTACCATCTAAGGAATTGATTTCCGGCAACACCGATGGACGCGGAGGAGGCAGGAGTGGGACGCGAGCCGAGGGTGGAAGGATCCTGGGCTTCGGTGTTGGAGGGACGTGGTGACGAGGAGCAAGGACTGGTGCAGGGAGCGGAGCAGGCGGTGGAGGTGGGGCGATGACGATGCCCGAGAAAGGAGTCGCACCTTGAGCGGAGGTAGATTGGCGGGAAGGTATGGCCAGAAATTCATCATTGAATCTCCGCCTCGCGGCTTCTCCCCACTTCTTCATCTTAGCCATATCTGTAGAGAGGAAAGAGAGATTAGA
Source organism: Prostheceraeus crozeri (assembly GCA_907163375.1). Lineage (NCBI taxonomy): Eukaryota > Metazoa > Platyhelminthes > Polycladida > Euryleptidae > Prostheceraeus > Prostheceraeus crozeri. The sequence goes on from CAJQUW010015688.1 coordinate 408,789, forward strand.
GATTGAGACAAGGATGATGCAGAGGATCTGAAACAGCCTAAACATGAGATGTTAAAGATACTTACACTTGCCAAGTCGCTCATAGGCTTCCCCGATTCCTCCTTGGTGGACGGGTTCCCCATTACGAATACATTCATGAACTGAAAAAGAATGGCAGCACAGATAAGCAGAGGTAAAATTTGGATTCGGTTTAAACATGAACAAAAGTGGGGAGGTGACAGGTCTTGATTTTAATTAGGATGTTTGCCCTAATGATGTTAGTAATAGAGTGAGTCAACCTTGATACAAATACTTACATTGCTCGATGGTGGCCTTCTCCATCTCAGCAGCAATGCGGTAATTCTCAATTTTTGTAAATTCCATGACGGACAGTCGATTGCAGATGATCAATGGTAGGTATAAACTTCAGTCACTGAAAAGGAAAGATGAGAATCGTTTCATTTGCCTAGTCAAGGTTTATCATGGGAACAATCATTGAAGTGACATCTAATGAATTACATTTCACTCTACTCCATATCATAAAGACTAACCTTTGTCGAATGGCTGAAGTACTCTGACCTGGCGACAGAAACCATCACGTTGAGTATGAAGTCGAACGCCCAACATGAGCAACGGCTCAGAGGCTTCGGTCTAACAAACGACGAACAACCCGTGCAACACAATCCCTCTACGGCAGTACCCGCCGTCTCGAAGGAACGCTCGAGCAAAGGAGGTATTACAGCGATGATATGTTTTGAGAGCAGAAGTGAATCTCTTTTGATAGCAAGAGACTATTCAACCTGATAGCAGGAGCTCACCGACACTCACCCTCTGAAAGATAGGTGTGAAGAGCAGAGCTGGTGCACTGCCATTTATAAGATTTTCCTAAGCGGTGAATGGATGAGACCTCTCGTCCAATCACAGACGAGCTAGAGTTCCCGATGTGCATACACACATTTGTAACGCGTTATTGAAATCGTCTTAGGCAAAAGTGATGTTTAGCAATCGACTCAACCATGGCACCCGAAGTCAATACATGGAAACATGATGATTGCACGATTCGTTTTCATCAAGAGAACTTCGGAGGCTTAATACAAGATTACATCCTTGAGTTTCAAAGGGAGGAGACAGAATTGGAAGCATGTTTAGACTACACACGAGAAATATTTACGGAGTTGATATCTTATTTCAAAGACAGTATCATCAATGCTCACTTAATTGCACATGTCAACTACATTCATTTTCCACATGGTGAAGAAGTGGAAAGTGTTGATTTTCAATTTCCTTCCTACGGACAAGAATATGTTACTGATGCTTCTGAGTTTTGTGCACGACATTTGCAGAAGATTATTTCTCGGATGGATGACTTTCATGGTTACGCCAATCATTTGCTTCTGAATAAAATATACCATATTGTCATTGCTATTAGTAAAGTGGGTTTCAATGATGTTAAATCAACGACCAAATATAGCATATTTTCATGACGCTTGTGTTGTACTAAACTTTTTAATGCTGTTGTGAGTTCAATCAGTCATAAAACTTCAATGATCAAACTTTAGTTTCACAGACGTGTGTCACGGTAAAACCATTTGACTACACTAGCGCTTACATTTTATGACATTTGTGTTTCATAAAACGTCCTGATCAAACTTTCTAACTATACATTAACCTGTGTTGCAGTAAAACTTTTGTACAACATGATATACTTTCTGACTACACTCACGAATAAAACTTCAATGATCAAACTTTACTTTCACAGACGTGTGTCACAGTAAGACTATTTGACTACACTAAACTTTGCTTTTGCAAACCATGATGCACTTTCTGACTACACTCACGAATAAAACTTCGATGATCAAACTTTACTTTCACAAACGTGCGTCGCGGTAAAACTATTTGACTACACTAAACTTTGCTTTTGCAAACCATGATGCACTTTCTGACTACACTCACGAATAAAACTTCGATGATCAAACTTTACTTTCACATTCGTCTCCGTGATAGAGACAGTTCTTAAAAGAACTCAGGGCTCATTCTCATCAACATAGGTTGTGAACGTTTTGAACACTCAGTGCAATGGAGATTTTATGAGGTAGCCTGTGGCAGATAGCTAAATGTCGCCCTAGTGGTCAGAGTAGAACGTTGAGACGAAAGGCAACCACTTGGAAACATGACGCAGAGCGGTTTCACAAGGATTACCATTGCCCACGTCCCGTGCAGTACTCATCGCTACGGACTTCACCGCTGTCTCGAAAGAACGCCCACACACAGGAAGCATGACACCGAAAATCTTCGTGACTTGCACCGTCAATGACTTGATAGCCAGACATGAAAACGGGTGGAGTTATTTACAAGAGGTTGGTAAGTCGTTGCCTTGATCAGCTTGATAGCAAGCCGTGGAGAGGGATAGCAAGCCGTGATTTACCAGCGTTTTGCAATGGAGATGTTTAGATGCCACCCATGACAAGATAGCTAAGACTCAACCTATTGGCATTCAAAGTGCTACGTTGAGAACTGTGTCAAATGCCCAACATGAGTTGCCCCAGCGGTTTCAGTCTAAAATATGACACACTCCCTTGCCACACTTATCACTACGGCATCATCCGCCGTCCCGAATGAACATCCTGTCACTGTAATATTACAGCAAAACTCTCCGTGTCATGCTCGCTTTCAGTGAAATGCCGCTTGTATCATGTGTGACTCGTACACACTTATACACGCCTTCATTGACTTCAGCAGGGTCGAAAATCCCAGAAAACCTCCAAAAAAATAATGAATTCAAATTTTTCAACTTTTTAGCACTACTTATGAAATTTTATAAGTAGTCTGTCAATATAGCTCTGATCAATAGCGATCGAACCTGTTTTGAATCAAGTCAAAAGGACTTGTAGAAGCAAAGTTACAAGCCTTTAAAGTTTTGGAGTCTTTTATGGCCTGGAGACGAAGGTCACCAAGTTGGTTGTAGAAGTTGTTGACACCTAATTACAGGATTTTCATGAAGAGAATTGCAAGTGAGATGGTGGCATTGTTTCATGTGAAATAGCCTACTATTCCATGGATTAATTTGTAGCAGTCACTGACAAAAATTTTTCAATATTGGAATGCGAATTAAAAATTGGTTCACAAAGTCATAATTGAAAGTGGTCGGTGTGCTGTTTGTAAGAACATCTGAAGAATTCACCGATAGAAAGTCTAATTATTTAATAATTCCTTTTTCAAGCGGTTAATAAGCTTGGCGCTTTTCTGGAATAAAAACATGAAAGTTTCTTTACCGACAATCATTTCTCAAATAAATGAAATGTCGCTGGAACTTTTCAATTAATCATTGAATGACACATGTGATATTTTGGAAGCTGATATTCCAATGCATGTAGAGATTTTGAAAATTATTCAAATTTGGTGAACAGGGGAACCTTTAAAGTAAAATGAATACTCTAAGATCTCTTGGTCTCTGATTTCAAGCTGGAGTTATGCATGTTCTGTAGATCGACATTACAAGTTGCATAAGAGTCTGATTATACTATTGATAGATTATCGGAGCGATATTTCAAAATGATGAACATACAGAAGGTTTAAAAGGATTTCCTTCTTTGTCATCCTGTCGGCGCAGCATTTTGTAAATTCACTGTTGCTTTTGAGTACATGGTCTTTGGACAAGGGCCAACAATGCAGATCAAGAATTGGCCTGATAAATATAAATGCCAATCAGAAAACATGGAAGCCAGATCGCACAAATTGCATTTTGCCCTAACTAAGTTCCCCCGGAGTGTGCCATAATTTTCATGCAATTTCCATTCTAGGACTTTCTATGGTATTGTTAATTTCTATGCCTGGCTTACCTTTAAGTCTGACACCTTACCTGATATCAGCCATGAAATTTTCGAAGTTGGTTTCCTACGGAAACCCGGTTTTTGGAGATTTCCAATGCTATCATCAGAGCTCCGGAGCTCACCTACCCCAACCCAGTCGGGAGGAGAACTGATTTCCAACAGTAGAGACTCCACTTATATAGTTTGTGGCGATCAGCTGATGACGTAATATCCATCATCTAAACCTTCAAACACGTCTATCTCCGGTTCTAGTGCTCCGCTTGACTTCAAATTTTGACAGTCATGTTTTCTCGCTCTCACCTTTCATTTAAGCCATCCTTCGACTCTCTACGATGACCAGAAGCCGAGTTGAAAAAACTCTTGTCGTTTTTTCAAAAGTTCCAAAATCTTGGAAAATGTGAAAATATTCGATTTTAAATATGCTCTCATTTGGAAACGAAACCTTCCACGCATCTGAAAAGATGGGATCCTAGAGAACAAAGTGCGGTCTTGCCCCTAAAAGAAACCCGAGCTCTTCATTCACTTCCAATCATCCGCTATTCATCGCCAAAGGTGGCCACAATTAAACATTTTCACGAAAAAATCCCGTGTTGAGACCCAGTGTGAAGAAAATTTCAACTTTTTCTCTCCGATTCACTTGAAACTCCGAGGCTTCGTTCACCCGCTAGAGCCATTTTCGTAAAAATTCTAACTCTGTCGTTTTTTCACCAACTTCCAAAACTTTCAATAGCGTCTCATATCTATACGAAGGCAGACATGAACAAGCCGTGTCTTTCACTGAATTTGTTTCACTCTTAGCTTTCAAACGAGCTTTTGCACGACTTTCTACGATCTCTAGAACCAAAGTTGGAAGTCTCGTCCATAGAGGGGGGGAACGTCCTTAAATTTTTTTCTCTCCGATTTCGCTGGCAACAACCTTCATAAACCCAAAATTTCACGTAGACTCCGAATTTGCCCTCCGTTTTCCCATCCGAGGCGACCTTCATGCCGAAATATGGACTTTCTCATCCCGAAACATCCAAAACCAGCATTTTCTAACTCTGGCGTTTTCCTGCCATTTTCCTGTCTAAACCCAGGGAAATAGGACCAAACTAAGCTTTCCACTGCATTTGTCTCACTCATAGCTTTCAAATGAGCTATTGCATGACTTTCTACGAACTCTAGAACCAAAGTTGGAAGTCTGACAGGGGGATCAGAGCACTCCTTCATGCCGAAATGTGGACTTTCTCATCCCAAAACAACCAAAACCCGCCTTTTCCTAGCTCTGCCGTTTTCAGAGATTCCTACCCTTGCCTCACAGGAAAACTCCTCCTTCCTTCCTTCCTTCCTAACCCAAAATTTCACGTAGACTCCGAATGTGAACTCCAATTTCCCATCCGAACCCTCCTTCATGCCGAATTCCGACCCTTCTCATCCAAAACCACCAAACCTACCTTTACTCACTCCATCCTTCCCACATTCCTACCCTTGCCGCCTTCCTTCCTAGATGCCTATCCTTGCTGGAAAACTCCTTCCTTTCTTCCAGAGAAGGGGGGTAGGGAAGAGTTTCTTCCTCCCGGACCCATTCCTCCATCACATCCTAGGCCATCTCCCTCACCTTCCTTCCAGAGGGGGGGCTGAGTCAGCTTGATGACTTAGCAGCGATGACTCATCGCTGCACCGCACTGTCCTTGATTTTGCCACGGGATTACTACTGTTGCAGATAACGGAGCACTACATACCCCAAACAAATTCCGCACAGAATACCAACACCAATGGACAGTGGCAGATTACAGCATGCACTCAATTAATAAGATGGAATTCGTCGATGCACTCTATTGTAGGAAACAAACAAGCCTACAATCCAAGCTTCCATTTTTCAAAATTTTGAAACAATTGTTTTATGTGCTCAGCGACACACTAGCAGACGTTTTTCGTTGGACCCCAGCTGTTCAAATTATGTATGTGTGATATTTTAGTCATAAAGAATTCATGAAAATTTCCGTGTGATATTACACTGATATCATTGGATGACCAGAGAAATCTGCACTATACTATGCGTTATCATTAATAGCGTAGTTTTGAATGACAATTTCACAAACAGGTAAGCTATAATAGGTTCACCTAACTATACTTTCCATTGGATAGAACATAGACTTCTAAATTGTATATGGGTAGAGGATGGCTACTATAGGATTTTCTAAAATAACTAGAGACTAGAGGATTTTCTGGAATAACAGAAATCTAAAAAAGCAGGTATACGAGGTGAGGCTGATTTTGTATTTCATCTTGTTGTATTTAAAGACTGGATCTGTTGATTAATTTCTGTGATGATGTACAACTACATCTGGAAATTTATGCCGACTTACATCAATGTAATAGATAATGCATAGATTTGAGGTCATTATTGCTATAATTACCGAGAACCGAAGGCTCGAGGTTATTATGACAAATAATGACCGAAGAAATCTATGCATTATCTGTTATAATGCATGACTTTTTCACAGAAGTCTGCACCAGGTCAATAATTTCCAACCAGGAAAATAATTACCTGCCTCGTGGAACTTATTAACCTGTGGACATAGAAAGCCTTGCAAAATCATGCATTTATTGAAGTATAATTCCTATAGCTCCTTTTCAGTCTGACTTAGGTTTAGTCCACCTTTTGCACACTGGTAAATGAATTATCTGAGGAAACTAATTCATGTATCCTATCAATCAATATTATTCATACAGATCTACTGGCTATTATTTTTTTCAATTAAATAAAACATTGGAGCGCTATGGGTAGAAATTATTTACGAACACGCAATCAGAGTCAAATAATTAATCCTTTGGAAATAAACTTGTATTACAGGCTTACACTTTTTTTTACAAATATGAAGTCGTTTTTACTTTATAGATTGATTGTACTAAAATTTTCTAAGTGAAGCAGTCCATCAAATAACACGAACTGGCACGTTGATTCGTGGATTGGTTATTGATTTTGGTATTACTTCCTGAGATGATTTTATTCATTCATGAACTTTCGAAGAGCCAGCACCAGAGAAAAACACTTCATCTGTTGCTTTGCTTTTTAACGCCATAGCAGTCCATAGAAGCTCAGAATATTGATGCAGCATACATCAGGAAAGAATCGAGCTCTGTATTTTATAAGTACCGGGTGTCACAAAAGTCGCGCAAAACTTTAAATGGCTGTTTGCATCAATTCAATCATATTCACATGCGCTTTTTAAATGTACCTCAGATCGGGAAATTTGATGTACTACTGCTTGATTTCTTCCTTGTATTATATTTTAACGTTCATATCACATAGAAAGAAACACTATAATTTCATGATTTTGAGTTAACAATTGACTCGATATCAATGAATTGTTAAGTTGACGCAATTCATTGATCTTGGCACCAAGCTACTGTTGTGTGCACATAGTACTTCGATCGGTCAATTAGCGTCTCGATGTGAACTCTATTCACACGACGAGTCATGTAGAGACCTTGCACACTCAATGAATCATTACACTAGGCATGGATCTCGAAACATGCATTGAATTTGTTAAGCTTTTCTTCACCACCCCTTCAGCGACACTGCGCGCTTACAAGATAGCTGATGGTCATCATGTCGCGACTCTTTTAGCGTTTCTGACATCTCACATTCAGCGTTCCAGAAAGACTGGATCAGTAGCAGACAACGCTCGATCGGGTAGGCCCAGTCTCGAGGATGAAAGGGAAGAATGTCTAAGGGATGAACTGGAAACGCAACAGTCAAATCCACAATTTGGAGCTGCCAGTTGTCGTTCAGTTTCTCGGAGAACAGGTGTTCCTGAAACCAGTGTTCAACGGATCCTACGACACAGATTGTGTCTCTACTCATGCACACTGCAGACTAACCAGGCACTCGTAGAAGTAGAATTTACAGTAACAGCATTCCATGTGATGATAAGGAAAAGCGTATTGCTTTCGCACGGTTCCTCATGTCAGGTGCCCTTGATCTCGAGTCGATTCTGTGGAATGATGAGTCTTATTTCTCAATGATGGGATCGCCACAATTGTATCGTTTGGGGATCGGAGAAGGCGCGGGAAGTCATCGAAAAAGACCTTCTTTTCTGTTGGTCCGAAGTTCGAAAAGTACGAGTATATGCCTACTCGTATTTACAGATAGTTGATGATTCTGATTTGCGTCGACGAACGAAGTCAGTTTTCGATACACAGTTGAGGGCATAGAGTAGGGATAATAGGTAGAGTGTCGACTCAGACAAGTATCTGTATACAGTGAAAACTTTTTTTTACGTTCCCGTGATCCAAAAAATTATTTGAGTAGTTTCAGAAAAGTCAAAATTTTGCTAATTTCTGTATTGCATGACCCCCCTATATAAGTAGAATGAAACAAGTTCGATATCAAAAGGAATGAATATTTGCTAGTAAGCATCCTAACCATAGACATCGGATTACATCATAGAGTAAGTATATATCCTATATAAGGATAAATACACAAGTATATCATCGGAGAAGTATATAACCTATATATCCCTACTCTATGGATTACATTATTAGTCCTAATAATTACTTATTAGTCTATGATTAGTCCTAACAATGTAATCCAATGTAATCCACAATGTCATCGAGTTGCCAGTTTATCAAACATTACCTATCAAAGGCTGTCATGACACGGAGGATCTGTAAAATGCTATCATTTCCTTCTGCTTTATGCTATCATGATCAGTCAAGTCCGTTGTAATTTCTTCAAAACTGCATAAATGTGCATGTCTCACATTTGGAAACAAGTCCGACTGACTCTCCTTTGAGTTCATTTAATGAAATCGAAAGTGTATACACATTGGAGATTTACTAAATGCGGAGTAAATATCGATTAAGACTCATCGAGTGATTTCACTGCAGCTATCAAATTCAGCAGTTGTGAGAATGTATTAAGTTAATACATTTTCACAATACTATTAACTATGCCACCAAAGAAGAGAGTCTTGATTTGATTGTCGGTGCAAATGATATCGTTCGTTATCCATGGATCCTGCGACTTATTTTTCAACGCGAAGCAATGAAAAGTAGTTGGTAAATTTACTGTATTTGCCATTCTAATACCGATACACGAACAAAGAATTTGCTCAGCGTTTTGCACTGTCTCCACGAATACAACGCTGATTATTTGAAATACACTAATTCACAACGCCTGCAGTGCAGAGCAAGAGTAACAAGAATGCAATGTAATATTGCAGTTCAGATATCTGAACCGCAATATGCTATAGGGCTGAGGGCCGTCAGGTCTCGGGCTTACGCCCTCGGGCAATTAATTGGTTAGTCGTCCCTCCTATCCCTGCTAATCACATGAAATCCTTCTCTAACTATTACAAAGTATGATAGATTTTTAGGACCATAGATATCCACGATATCCCTCTCTACCAAGATTTTCCCTGGGAACAAAGTTTATCAAATGTAAGAAGGGATTCTGAAATACGATTCTACAATATATGTAGTAATTTGGTGTTGGAAAAAAATAAAACTCTATGGACTGCGGGCATTAATTGAGATTTCCTCGGCCATCTAACGAAGCCCTCGGGATTTCAATAATAGCCCTGGCTCATAGAATTTAAGCTATACGAGTTTATCTCGCTATGTATTTTTGCTATACAGAAGAGCATTCCACGCAAATGACAACTTTTTGCAAAATAATAATAATTAGATTAGACGGGATCTGCTTGCTGAAATAATATGTTGATGCCCTATATTTTGCAACATTGAAGCTAGTTCATGAAATTAGATGGTCGAATGACTCATTAAGCAGAAAAATACTTTTCATTCTTTCTTCATATTTATTCCCTTTAAAATGCAATATTTTCAGAACGTAATATTGACGTGATTGGTTATATGTTTGGCCATAGCTTTTTGATATATTCTACATTTGAATTGAAGCATTCTTGAAAACTTGAAATTTGATAATATCATCCTCATGAGCGATGCAATGATAAGAAATACATGGTTTTATAATCGTCATAAGACGATACCTCGATATTAACTGTTTTTATTCCACTGAAAAATCTTGAAATGCAAATTTTCGTGTATAAACATCAAAATATTGGGTATGTAGATTGTTAACGCATTGTTCAATTTCTCTGCAAGTGTATACAAACATAGCTGTAGTACTTCAAAGTTGCTTCATAAGAGGGCGATTGAAGAGTCATCTTATGAATCTTCCACAGAAATTTTCTTAAATTTTCTTTCCCTGTATGTTTTAGAATAGAATCAATGATAGATCAGCAATCATTTTTCATTGAATACATCAAATAATTTGCGCGTCTTGAACATTTTTAATGTGTTTAATAATGAAAGTAAAAGCAATTGAAGTATAGAAAATTAGCTCATTTCTTTCTACATGTAAAATATTCCTCTAGCGGCAAATGTGTCCACCACAACATCTGTGATATATTTGGCATTCCTTTTGATGAGTGGATCCATCAAGCAGTAAAAATTAAATGAGTGACTTTGTTGTACAAGTACCATCAACAAATTACGGCTCAATAATAGAAGAAGCTTCAAATTCAACAGGCCTACGATGTTCAGCACTGCCACTGAGAATCACAGTAGGCTGGTAAATAGTAAATGATCTCGCTATAGACCTACATGTGAGGCATGATTAAGCGATTAGCAATAGCAAAATTTCAAAAGTGCTTGATTTTCTTTCCGGATTTTAAAACGTTTCCACAATGTCGAAATTATGGCAAAGGAATTGGTTATGTGCGCAAAAAATTCAAGGTTTTTCGTGAAAGTGAAGTATTTTACTTGAGTCCATGGTTCCAGATCCTTTTGTTGTTGATATAGTCAGCAAAGTTTCCACTGGAAATGCTCCATCAACAATAGTTGGCTTAGAGCAATTTGCAATACATGCAATGTGGCTGTTGATTGGGTGGTTGTGGTATAGGCCTACATTGATGGTTGGTATCCCGGAATAGTTACGTCTGTGGATTCAACGAAATGCCACACATTTTCAGTGGGCTATATGAACAATGTCAGAATAAATCGTTTCCGACATCCTTCCGTTGATGATATTGACGAGATAAATGATCACTAAACTCCCTCCAAATTTTTGTTGACGGAATGATACTGATTTGAGGACAAACTTTTCATGGATTTTGCTGGCAGAAATATCAGACAGTCTCGACTGCTAATGTCTGGTAGTTCTGCCCTCAAAATCCACGATGTAATGGTACGTTTAAAATCATTCATGCTATAAACAGAACTCAATATTCAAATAATTTTTCAAATATCTTTGGATTGCAGACTTTCATAGACTTTCAAACTATTAGTGAATTTTCATCTGTTGAGAGTATAAACATTTATAGACTTTATGAATGTTTATCAAAAATATTTACATCTCTCCATTATCTGATACTAACAGTACTCAAAAATTGAAATGAGTGAAACTCGATTTGAGTGGAATCGGCGTTGACCAAATTTCTTTGTGCTGTCAGGAGGCTAGCAGCAACGTTAACATCAACTTTTTTGCATTTTTTGACATAAAATTTACTCTTCTGGCATGGTATGGTTCTCGAACAGCGTTTTTGAGGCAAATGTTTCGCAATTCTTTTTACATAAGTGAGCTTGTTGTCGTCTTTGAGCAAATTGTTTTTAAAAAATTTGCTGAAAACGTTGCCGCTAACTTCAGCGACTTCCTTTAGAATAGCGTGCAATAGTAGTTATTAATGTCATTAATGTTCATGAAATTTTTCTGTGGTATACTGTGAAAAATATTCTCCTTCTTTTTTGATGTTCTATTCTAGGTAGTAGCTACTGTATTGAATTGACAAAGACGTAGTCGAAGGCTCTTCATTATAATTTGTGAAGTATCGACCTTGCCATCGTTTTAAAAAATTAATAGCACTATAACATGGATTTTGAGGGGAAGAAATGTCAGACAGGCTCGGCTACTAAATGCTCGTCTTACATAGCTGATATTTCTGCTCTGAAAATCTATGATGGAATATACTACATCATTGCTATTATATTACAAATCTTCAAAATATGTGATTAACCTGTAGTCAATGAAAATAGAAAATAGTGTCAATCCATGGCAGGGTATTTTTCTACATAGGTAACCAATTGGCTACCTTGCCCCCTCAAAGTGGTTTCGTTGCCCTGTAGGAAATCAAAAACTAGGTAACCGCACTTTCATACGTGTTATTGAATTACACTGACCGATTTCTAGAGAATTAAAACTTTCAACATTTAACTTGGTAAATAACCGTCAGTTCATGATCACACAATTGAATCTTAGGCGGCATTATCTTTATATCACCCACACTTTCATGGAGAAAATGTTCGAGAATGGAAAGATTAGGATCAAAAATTTGCTATTTGGTAAGAATGTGTTCTTCAAGCAATATAACTGTACTCATTCATGATATTTTCTGTATCTTTGCGCTATTTCAAAAGGAGCTGAGGAGAACAGATCTCAGATGTATTGGTCATGCGCGATGCTGCTCTTCGAAAATTGTCTGATATGAGAGACAATGCAATTTCTGGTGGACAAGACGAACATTGAAAAATGTAAAGCAAAGGAAGCAATGAGGATATGCAGTGATCAGAAGCTGAAACATTTCCCAACAAAAGTTTGAATTAATTTCCTCAGAATAGAGACCGATGGTAAAATCAACCGTCTGATAATTGCCATGAACGGCGTTGGCAACCCGGTCGGTTTTGATCACAGACTTAAGATGGCGAACTTCATGAACGTTCAAGAACTTCAAGAACGTCGTTTGCAGAAAACTATCATTACTGACTTACAAAGGTAGACTTTGCAAAGAAGTTCTTCTTTTTGGTTTTGGTGCTCACAAGGTGAAACATGTAGGCCATGCATGATACGCTGAACACCAAAATGCAAAACATGACATGGCTTGCTCCAGGACAGTCCAAACTCGGACTTGTCAAGTACATGATCATGAATCACTTCTGGTGGCTTTAACAGCGAACAAGAAGATCTCCATCGAATCTGCTGATCCTGGGATGTCAGTGGATGCTAACAAGTGCATTCAAACTTTTGAGTAAGTGAGCGAGCAAACGAGGTTTTCAGGCGTTCACTGGTGAACGAGTGAACTCAGCGAGCGGGATATTTCAGTTTCCACCACTGAACTGAAATAAGAATTTGCCGTTCATGAACCGAAGAACGAACTGAAATGTTATCACGTAACCTTAGACTTATAAAAACTTAGGCCCTACAGTGCTTTTTGAGAAATGCCAGTAGATAAGTGGACCAAAGGTCATCAAAGTGAGTATCAAGTACTCATCAAAGTGAGCATCAAAGACAGTACTCTGAGAGAACACAGACTTACTCCTGAAATGCTGTCTTGAGCACATAGTCGTCCGCTTCGCGGCCTCAGATTTCTACATTTTTTTGCCCTTCTTGCTTCATAGAATACTTATTTTCATATCATTGAAATTACACATGTATCTAAAGAACAATTCGACGCGCGATAATAGCGGAATAAGAAAAATAATCGAAAGTTATTTAATCAGAATTATTATTTCGCCGGTCTGGTCGTTTCAGCTGTATCATTTACAAAGATAAATTCAAAGTTGTGACAATACTATCGAAGTCAAATCGTATTTCATGGTCAAGACATCTCTCACATAATTATGTAGCTAGAAGTCTTGTAGGCTGGAATTTACTGTGATATCCCTAATCCAGGCAAATTCAGTGAATGAAATTCTTGCTTCGTGTTAATTAATTTTTCATTGTTTGCTTTTCTCATTTCTACTGACTCGGCTATTTGTCTTGTAAATGCATCGTTTGTTGTACACTTTGATAATATTCATTTTGAACTTCGTTATTTCATCTTTCTCTTTACAATGTTTCCACAAAACTGAGTTATTATTTTTCTGTTGTAATTGCTGCATTCTTTCCCTCTTATAATCTTGCCATTTCTTGAAGTCTGACCAATGTAGACTGAGTCACATTGTTCACATTTGATTTCATAAGTAGCTCCACTTTTTGTTCCAAGGATCCGTACCTCCTGATTAGCATATAGGACAGCATCGATCTTTACATTTTTGACTTTTCAATGGATTTGATTTTTGCAATTTTCCTTTTAAAAAAGTACCAGCTTTTTCCACAACTTTTATTTTCACTTTGCTTTTACGTTTTTCACGTTCCATGATTTTTCTTAATTCGGAATGAAGTGATGATGGCACAAATAATAATGAATCAACGTTCCCTTTTCTGAACCACTTTGACTTTTCACTTTATTTGTTCTTCACTCTTTCATGTCTTCTCCAGCTTCTTCCAACTATACATTGGTTGACTACCTAATTCGTCTTTCTTTACAATGTCGTCATATGCCGTTAATGCTGATTGAATCAATTCTACTCTGAATTTTTAAGAATAATCGGAAAACTGGATCCTTTTTATGATTTCAGATACATGGGTTGCTGTTTCATGTTTGTTTCCATGTTAATAAAGGACTGCAATGTAACATCACTCTCAATTGTTAAATGCGAATTGTTCTTTACATACATGTATGATATAATAATTTCAATGACATGATTTCCAAACAATTCTTTGAGAAAATTATCTATTTAACACGTAATAGAATATCTTTACAATGCCTCAAAGCAGAGCTGGAAAAATTCCACTGAAATTTTTTTATTCCAATTCCAATTCCAGAGCAGAAATTTCAATTCCAACTCCAATTCCAATTCCAGTCGAAACAGTTCAATTCAATTCCAATTCCAATTCCATTATAAGATTCAATTCCGATAATTTCATATCGCGTACAGTGTCTTATGTTAATGTATTTAACGTTTCTTCGCTTCAATCGAACCCATGTGCCCTTATCCTATCCTCGTTGCTCCAGTGTGCCGTTCCCAGCGTCGTTCCTATGCGCGTTCTCATGTTCATAGTTCATATTTCTTGTGTACATGTACATGTGTAACCGGTCTGCCTACGACATTTTCGTTTCGTAAACGAGATATTCAATATCTCGTGAAAAAAAGAATGAAAAGAAAATTAACG